>CAIGQV010018201.1:9203458-9220892 GCA_903798115.1 Danio jaintianensis | reverse complement strand
TTTTCATGGTCATTCTGAGGGTGATTATATTGTCAAAATATCTGTTTCTATATTTCTGTAACCTTACAATGTTTTTCCTCAAAGCTATTAATGTTTTATTAGTAGAATGAAGACCATTAAAATGTACATCATTAAAGGCCTAGTTTAAGAGTAACTTTTTCAAGAATCTAATGCTTTATGAGAACTAGAGAAATCTGTTGTTTGAAATCAGTGCCTTTCCCGATTTTTTTGAAGAATAGACTTATATTGTTTGAGGAGTTTGTGTGATACAATTTAATAAATTGACACAAATGAGCAAATAAAAATTTGCAAAGAGCAGAAGAAAAATGGATTCTCAGTCCCTTGTTGTTGTTTTTTTAACTAATATCAATTAAATATTATAACAGGCTATTCACCTTAGTTAAGGGATAAAGTTAAAAGCCTCCAAGCGAAAAATGTCCAGTGAAGCATTTTTAAATAATAAAGCGCCAGTCATTATTATGTGTACATTGCGGAAGGACTGATGTGTAGATCATTACACAGAACAATTGTAAAAATCACAGAGCAGGATTTGAACAAACACACAAAACACCCATAAACCCTTAAACTGTACAATTTCCCATTAAACCCTGAATTATTAACACACAACAAAGCACAAGATCAATGAACAGATAACCCGAGCAATAAAATTACAGTATTTAGTCGATTTAAAGTTGTCATAAAAGTCAAGAGTTATTGTGCAATGACCTTTGCGGATTAAAAAAATGTAATAATAAAATTGAATAATACACTTTTTAACCTCAGTGCTGGAGAGTTTTGCTGTTTTGCCGTTAGCTTTTCTACTTATTGTTCAGTTCAGTAGGCAGCACGGCTGTCATTTAAGGATCTATGATTAAAGCAGCACACACGCACACACACACGTGCGGGTACAGGCTGTTCTGATCACTTCCTTTTTTACGTCACATTCAGACAGGGCCAGATAAAGTAACACTTTAACTCAAAAGCGTGGAAACTTTTTTCCCTTCTTCTTTTTTTACACTGGTGCATACCAAGGCCGTCAGAAGTTGCGATACGATTTCACAAAATGGGATTATTTAAATTTCTTAAAAACATTATGTTTGCACTGTTAAAAGGTTGAGTCTGCATATGTTTTAATGTTACTTTAAGATATCAAAATACGTTAACAATGTTTCAACTTTTACCTTTATCTTCATTGAAGTTTTTCAAGACTCAACTTGATGTTTAAAGTTGAAATGTAATGTAATGTAAGTTGAAATGGCTTGTAAGGTTAATTTGATTTTTATTTTTTATTTGATTTGATTTGATCTTTATTACAACATGAGGGAAAGTAAACAGTGACAATAACATAAATCCCTTTATACTGCGAAAGGAAACATTTATACTCATACTACTATATATACCATGTATTCATACTACATATTTTATTTTACATCATCCTGCTTATTACCTGGCTACTTGCCACAAAACTACACACTTAGACACAAAACACTGATCTGAGCTGTACTAATTTACTAGCTCTTTAATAAAATATAAAGCTTATAGAAGGACGAAATTGTCATCAACGGTTGAATGGACAACAATGGAAGCTATAGCCTACTCTAACCTATTAACAATGTTATGCTGCAACACAAGATAAAGGGTATCTTATGATAAAATGAGTTTTTGTCCAAATCATCCGCAAGAGTGACGCACAGAATTTCCACTTTAGAAACAGTTTCTATTTCTGCGATGTCACGGCAGAACAACATCATAAACTACTATGATAGTGATCACCTCAGGTACTGATTATGTGCTTTATTCAGTGTTAAATGCTACTAATGTGAGTTTGAATATGTGACATTTATTGCTATAGTGAAATCGGAAGCAGATAGTTTACCTCAGATCTTGAAAATAACTGGCAAATATATCGTTTGATGGCATTTCTGTGTGGAGTTTGCATGTGTTCGCATGTGTTTCCTCTGGTTGCCCCCACAGTTCAAAGACATGGACTATAAGTAAATTGGAAGAACTAAATTGGCCGTAGTGTATGAGTGCATGTGTGAATGTGAGTGTGTATGGGTGTTTCCCAGTACTGGGGTGCGGCTGGAAGGGCATCCGCTGCGTAAAAATTATGCTAGAATAGTTGGTGGTTCATTCCGCTGTGGTGACCTCTGATAAATCAGAGACTAAGCCAAAGGAAAGTGAATGAATGAATATAGTTTGAAAATGAATGTTAGAACTGTGACTCAACAAGCGAACCAACAAATATCAGTCACTCAGCATGTATTTTTAACCTTACCATTTCATTGGAAGTGCAGTAAACTATTCTGCATTTCTGAATAGACCTGGTATTTAAATTTTTCTTTCGTGTCATGCCTGGTGCAGACAACCAAATTGCTTGTCTTGTCGCATGTAGACACAATGTAACGATTCTAGATTATTCATAGTACCCAGTTGAGTCTGAGTGTGTTAGTTTCAGTGGTTGTTATCTGGTAACAACATACCTTGGAATGTCTGACCAATCAGAATCAAGTATTCCAGAGAGCCGTGTAATAATGGTTATTAAAAATTTGTATCCATTTATATTTTATATTTATCATTTTCATTTGTAATAATTTATGATTTCTTGTAAGTTTTATTGTGTCTATGTGTTGTTGTTGTTGTTTTTTTACATTTTAAAAATGTTGCTTTGCCAGCTTGCTATGGATAAAAGTTGAAAACACTTGAAAAATCTCAGTACTTATGATGTATTCAGTGCTTAAGTGCTTCTTAAACTTACTTAAGTTATTCTTAAATTTACTAATTACATTCCATCCAAATTTGAAATAAAGTTAGTCATTAAGACTTACTAAAAATTATTTGAATATAAATAAAACCTTCTTGCAAGTGTAACCAGTAAATTTTACTCAACAACCTTCCCTTCAAATACAATAACAGGTGTAGATGTGATTTAGCAGAAAGTCTCACAATGCAGTACAGTAAGAACAGAGTGTAAAGCTGTACAGATTAGCTGTACTAAAGGTGTTTCAAATAACAATGTGGCTGCACAGCCTGTTAAAACTGGCTGAACACTAACCAGTGTGAAGTGTAAGGAAAACTTTTCCACGGAAGCGAAAATGTGACAGAGTAACAGTGCAGTGACGCAGATCTCAGCCCTCTTTATGTGTAACAAATTGAAGGGTGACTAGAGGTTTTAGGACGACTCTTATTACACGCTAACACTAATCTATTTCAACCAGTAGACCACAAGCACAGCAGGACGGCTGATGGACAGACCGCCAAGTGACTTAACCTTTGGAGATTTCAAGGAAAACTAGCTTAGAGAGGAAACTGCAATATTTTTGTCTCTCCAAGGACTTTGCACTTCAGGACAAGCGAGCAGAAAGAGCACACTGGGATCCCAATTGTGAGATTTTCTGAAGGACTGCTGTAGTACAGAAGATTTGGAGATGAGAGGGATACTGTAAGTGGATCGTTATCAGTCGTAATGGCGAGCTCTACTTATCTCTGCCTGCTGAGGGCAGTTTTCCTGGTTTGTTTGCTTAACCCTTTAATTAAAGGAGATTCAGTTGAGGTCCCGGATCCTCATCATCACCAGACTGAGAATCTCACTGGACTTCCAATAGTCACATTTAAGTGGCATCATGTTGAGACCCCATACTTGGTGGCCCTTTGGGTATTTGTGGCTGGATTGGCTAAACTATCAGGTATGAATACTGAAACGTTGATTGACAGTTAACTAGAAAAAATAAACTTTTTGATGCCTGTGTGAGATTTCTGAAGTGTATTTTAATTTTTGATTGAACTGTCCTTTCCTCATGAATGGGAATTATTAACTAGGGGAGGAATTCAGTGATGAGTGATTGACTATCAGTTTGTGTAATACACATGCACGCCTCAGTGAACCAAATTCATATATTTATTTCAAGTAGGCTACATCTTTAAGAATAAAACTTATTTCAGCATTTTAATGATTGTATTCTGACATACAGTAACCTGCAATGGGCTATTTCAACAAACGATTATCAAAGATGAGCTGTTTTCAATATACAATTGTGACTTGCAGAATGGGGACATCCCTACACCAATAAATAGATGATAACATATAACACTTACTGTTCACTGCATAATTTCCATGTGCAGGGCATATGGGTCTATTACAATAATTTGACCACTTTTAGGCTATATGTATACATACAAAGACCTAATTTAAAAGAAAAAGTGTCATTTGAACACGTACAGCTCCTATTGCTGGGATAGATTGGTCTGTTTCATAAAATCTTCCCGCTGCATAACATGTTCCCGCCACATGGGAGCGATCATGAATTGGCAATGGTATGAACCATTATAGCGAAAGGGGGTGCAAATTTATATTAACTTATTATTATTATTATTATTAGAATTATTATTATATTAGATACAAATCAGTGTGAACCCACCACCACACGCACGCACACTAGATTTGACATCCTTCAAGGGGTTCAAGCATTAATTAAGGGGGTCAAACCCCCTGTGATTTGCACCCTGGTTGAATTTCATCTCAGCTGAATTGAGTTCAGAGAAAGGAATCTCTTGCATTCGTAACAACACTATAATTAGATGATGAAACAATACATTGTAACTTGACAAGTGAAGATTAAGTAAAATAGCAGACCTGTGGAAGCTCAGCAGTTACCATCGCATCATTAAACTAGTGAGTAATACGTGTGATTAACTGTTATTACACTCGAAAAATACTTGTTTCAAAATGAGAAAACACCAAGACCTTCTAAGCTGGCTACCCGATCCAGAATGGCAATTGTTTAGTTAAGATTAATTAATTGTACGTCTAATCACACGTGACTTTTTCAGGGAATAAAAACGTGCATAGGCTACATGAAGAGTTCAGATGCCGTCCGAATTTTCTTTTCTAAAATGAGCATTTTTCTCAGGCTCCTATGTTTATGTTTGAGTTATTTAACTTTAAAGACAATGAAATGAATAAGTTCATCGCCATAAAAGTGAAATTATTGAACACATGCAGGAGCCTGAGAAAAATGCTCATCTTAGAGGGAAATTTCAGACGGCTTTAGCATCTGAATTATTCACATGTAAATATATCTCTAAAGTATACATTTTACATCATTTAAATTGCATAACCATTTTGCTGAATGTTTGGACATGTCTTATGACGACTAATTGATTAATCTCTTGTTAATTAAATATTAAATAGTCACAAAAATATATGGATATAAATGCTTGGACCTTTTTGCTTTGATCATTTACATTATTTTTATTGATCCCATGCACATTTAAAACATAGTTGGCTATAAAAATCCTTTCAAAGCAAGCACTTGTTTGAGGGATATGACTAATAGTTAAACAAATGTCTGTTAACTATTACCCTTTGTTCATCCAAAAGATAACTTTTTTTTTAGTAAAAGATTTTAAGCTAAAATTGTGGTCATTGTCGATTCAGTAAAATACAAGGCAGTGGCTAACAGCACTTTGAGTGTTAAAAACAAACAAACATATTTAGGCAAAATAAAATGAATACCAGTAGTTCTTGACAATTCATTTAGGTCATCTAAAGTTAAATGATCTGTCTGTGCAAGAAACTATCAATTATTTGCAATATTATTACCTTTAATTCAGAGCAATTGCTCACTGGTATCTCTAACATGAGCTTCCTGTTGCACAGTTTATCATTACAATAAATGGTATACACTGATATATGAGCTCCAAAAAATGAAGATGAAGATCAGATTGGTCATTTTTTTGATTGAAGGTCAGAATGTTGCATTTGTTTGTAATAAAAATGTTTTTGGAGCAGTCATAAATCAGTGTGTGGACGTTTTTATTTTTATTGCATTTTGATTGACCCTTTGTTCTGCACATTTATGGGAAGTCTACACCTTTGTGTGAATGCATAATATATAATTACAAACTTGTTTCTTTATCCATTAATTCTCCTTGTCTCTTTTCACTATCCAGTGATTCAACTGAACCACAGCATCACCGGTGTGTTTCCGGAAAGTGGTCTTCTCATTATCCTGGGCTTTATTTTGGGAGGAATCGTCTTTGGAGCAGACAAAGCGCAGACTTTCAAACTGCTTCCTTCCACTTTCTTCTATTACCTGCTGCCTCAGATCATCCTGGATGCCAGTTATTTTATGCCCAACAAGCTCTTTTTCAGAAACTTGGGTGCTATTCTCATTTACGCCATCTTTGGGACGTGCTGGAATGCAGCTGCCGTAGGACTCTCTCTGTGGGGCTGCCATGAAGCCGGAGCCATGGGTAAATTCAATATTGTTATTATAAATATGCATGCACTTAAAGTTTGAACAAACAAGAATTTTTTAAGTGTGTGGGTGGTTGACAAATAGGCAATAAAAACGCTTTTTTGTTTGTTGACGAAGTTATATTTGCATAGTTTAAAGTCTGGTGTTTGAGAAAATATAAGGGGTAACTAACTAAGCAAATATTGAGAAAAACAACTCTTAATAATATTATACAAATAGCGTGAGAGTGATTTATTTTAATTGTTGGACACTTATCTTCATTATAGTCCTACTTGTTTTATATGAAATTATGAATAATATTTTTTTATCCATGACTTGTTGACTAAATAGGGGTGTTGTCTCTCAAAAATTTATAGTGGTTCCAAAAAAATTAAATATGTAAAAAATGTGGAGACAAAAATTTAACAGGTGCTCATCATGGGGGACTTCACAGGGGGCTTCGGTCACATGATCTTGAATGTGGTCCATTAACTAATTTGAGTTTTACATAGAATTACTGGATTAAAATGAGTATATAGTGTCACACCATGGACATGGTTTTCAGTGACAAAATGTAACAAGTTAATATATGCATTTAGAAATATATGGGTGGAAAAAAAATGATTGCTGTTTACTAAAATAGCCACTTGTTAAATTAGACCTGAGGTATACATTGATGATTTTACAATTGTATTTATAAGAGCTGTAATTTATTGAACTATGCTTTAATAAAATTTAATAACACAATGTTTTTTTTTATAACAAGAGGTCCACGGAATACAACGAAACGTTTAACCATTAACTGCATGATGACAATACTAATTATATTCATTTTTGTCATGTGTGACAGTGACAGTGCAATGTCAACAATAATTTACAAATGGCTGTTGAATTATTAGGTAATTATGTACACCAGAGGTGGTGATGTTCATATGCTGTATATCAAGACACCTGTTTTTGTCCTGCATGTAGAACTAGAATCTTATGCACCTCTAAAATGTAGTTTTAGAAAGAATAATGGAGGCTTGAGATTGCAGGCAAATTATTAAAAATGTTACCAGAAAGAGAGAGAGAGAGAGAGAGAGATTCAAGGGCACCTATGATGAAAATCATCTTTTTGAAGCTGTTTGGACAGAACTCTGTGTAGGTATAGTGTGTCCACAGTCATATTGGGGTGATATAAAGACAATAAGTCTCTTTTTTAAAATTTCCTAAAATAGGATCCAAATCCCTCCCATTTTGAGGCCCACCGCTACGTGACGTAGGATTGCGGTTTCCCTGCCCACCGATTGATTGACAGCAGGGTATTAACATCTCTCCATAGTAACGCGTATAATCATATCAACAAGACAGGATGTGCACAAAGCAACTGGGATTACAAGATCTGTTGAGCTCGCTGTGATCATCAATCATCATCAAATGTGATCAAGAATGAGTTTTACATGTTTAAAACATTTTTAAAGCAGTGCATGTTTGTAATGAATTACCGTGATTTTACCATCTTTACTTTATCACCACAGCCACGTGTCAGTACAATTATAAAAGAAGACGCTTCAATCCTGGTTTGTGGATGTTACGTTTATTTTGACAGGACAGGTTTATTTTGTACATTAACATAACGGATATCCATACAGTGGTGGATATTAACGTGTATCCTGTCACATTTGCCATGCAAAAACAGTGCAAAGTTAAACACGCGCGCTTTGTGTGTGTGTGTGTGTGTGTGTGTGGGTGAACTTTGTAACAGCATTGTGTGTGACATCGTGGCAGAAAGGCTTGAATTAACTCCACAACAAATACATCAAATAATCATTGGGAAAGCTCTTACTGTAGTATTTCTCACAAACGTTCCATGAGATCTGCTTCATGTCTGTCACTGTGCTGTTTATCTGACCCAGCCGAAGATCGAGGCACACTCTGACAGGCACGTGGGAACGGTGGGCGGGGAGAACCAGCATTAAAGGCACAGGCCACAAAAACAGTTACATTGTGTTCAGAGCAGAAAATACCAATGTTCTGAAAGGTATAATAAATAATCTGATGGGTGTTTTGAGCTGACACTTTACAGACACATTCTGGAGACACAAAAGACTTATCTTAAATCTTGAAAAAGGGGTAAAATAGGTGCCCTTTAAACGTGAACTACAGTACATGTGTTTGGCATCAGTGAACAAATAGCAAAACTAAGTTTAAGTTTAAGGAACTGCTTGCTTTTCAGACTCTTGAGCCGTTGACACCAGACTAATGCAGATATTAATGGAGTTATTAGAAAGTGTCCTTGCAATTTTTTATTTTGATTAGATTTTTTGGCTGTTGTTGTCACGTGTCAGTCTCTACAAACGCACAGGAAAACAGGGTATTATCAAAACGTCTTCGAATTTATTAACATAATCTTCACGGGAAAAGGAACAAAGGCACAACCAAGATGAATAAACAGACCAGGATGACAATAAGGATGACAATTAAGACTAGAGAAGGAATAACCAAAACTAAGGAGTATAAATACACAAGTCATGATTAACTAATGACAAATAGGGGTGTGAACACAGATGAAACTAATGAATATGGAAAAACAGCGGGAAAACGGAACTAAGGAATCACATGATTAAGCACATAAAACACGAGGCAGGGGTAAACACAGAAACATGACAGTTGTAGGGTGTAAAGTAATTTGAAATAACTTGAACCTTTCAGCATAGCGATATGGAGCTGTAATGTGGTCAAAACCTGTCTGGAACTACAGTTGGTAATTTGTTCATTTCATGGGTTTATCTTTCAGAAGTTACTTGTCAACACTGACATGTCTAAAAACACTTAAGACCCTGTTGTGTATGAGTAAAAGTGTCCTTGTTTTCCATTGTCGATCAACAATGAGGAAACATTTAGTCTCTGTTTACGAAACGCAAATTAACAGTTAAAGCTTTTACCTTATTTACCTCGTTTTTGGAATGGTTTGTCATTGACTCTTTGAACCACCTCAAATATGTACATCTAAACTGTGATCCAAACTGTGATTACATAGAAAAATAATGGCAAAGTGGCGCATTGGAATAGGAAAATACTATATAAGCACAAAGCTTAGGTTAAAATCTGTAGTTCCTTGAAGAACCTTTAACATGTACAGAACCTTTCAATTTCACAAACCATTCTCTATAGTGGAAAAAAGCTATTTATAGATTTTTCAAATGTTTTTATTGCAAAGAAAATTTAGGGAACCAAAATGGTTCTTATTGCAATGCTGTGAATAAAATCTACTGAAACTCTTTTTTTTAGATCAGCTAATTCATGTGAGATTTCTGTAATCATCAGGTGACTTGAACATCGGCCTCCTGCAGTTCTTGTTGTTTGGCAGTTTAATCGCTGCCGTCGACCCTGTAGCTGTGATTGCTGTGTTTGAAGAAGTGCATGTGAACGAGGTGCTTTTTATCCTGGTGTTTGGAGAATCACTGCTCAATGATGGCGTCACAGTGGTGAGTATTATCTCTTTCCTAAAGAGCTTTAAATGCCATTAAGCTCGTTTGCCATCTCATGTAATCATGTTTTTGTCTTTTGTAGGTGCTTTACAATGTGTTTGATGGTTTTGTTTCTCTTGGAGGCCCAATGATTGACGCCGCAGAGATTTTTAAGGGCATATGTATGAATACTAAACTCCAGGTCATTCAGCCAGTCAAAAGTTTGGAATGATTAAAAATTTGTATGTTTCTGAAATAAGTCTCTTATATGCTATCGTGTATAAAATTTGATCTATAAAACATATTAGTACCTTTTTAAAAGATATTAGCATGTAGTAATTAGATAATAGGTCTTATTGTAAGATACTGGTACTTACTCATTAGCAGTGTTGGGGTAACGCATTACAAGTAACGCGAGTTCCCCTTCATACGGGAACTTCAACATGCGTCTGAAACAGACTATGGGAGTGCGTCAGACGACCAATCACTCTGAAGAGTAAGAAAACGGGCCAATGAAATGCCAAATTGCATTGGCAGAGCTCTGCTCCACAGCTGGCAGCAATGAGCTATCAGCTATATAAGCTGCACGCTGTGGAGTGAGCCTCAGAATTTATGCTTCAGACCCTCTCACGAGACTGAAGACCTAACTCTGCCAACCTGACTAGCGAGAAAGTGTCAGCGCTTATCACCAGTGCGGGAGAAGACGCAACAGCGGCGTTTCATCTGGGTTTTACGTCCCCTGGGCGTTTCACTGGTGTACTAAAAGAGCAGTTTCACACTAAAAGGGCAGAATTCCCTAAGAGAGCACACGGTCGCATAACGCGTCTTTTTAAAGATGTCGTTCCGACCGTGCATTTCTGGATGCGGTGGTTTCCTCTCCCCGGATGACAGGCACGAGCATTGCGTCACATGTCTGGGGGTCCGGCATGTGGATGCGGTGCTCGCGGACAGTTGCTGCCCTCACTGCGAGGGCTTAACTGTCGCACAGCTAAGGTCGCGGCGCACCCTGGCATTAGGGTGCGTCACCCCTGCTGCTCCCCGCCATGCGGTTAGCACACGGGCAGACCTGAGGGTTACAGTGGGGGCTTATCCGCCGCCTTCGGGCTTGCGGACCCCTCACTCCTCAGCTGTCCCCCGGGATGGCCGCGCTTTCATTGGATGACACCGGGGACGTGATGTCCATCGCTGCATCGGAGGGCGGGCTAACATGCTCCGATGAAGATCCGGACCCTCTGCCACCCTCCGGGGTGGTCAGTGTGGCCTCGGGTCTGGAATCGGACATGTTAGCCGTGTTATTCCGGGCTGCTTCGGCCGTGGGTCTGGAGATGGCTTGTCCCCCAGCACCACGGCCGGACCGCTTAGATGGGTGTTACGTGGGGGCTAGGAGGGCAAGACCCTCCAAACCCCCCGTCCCTTTCTTCCCGGAGGTACACAGTGAGCTCACGCAGGCATGGAGGGCACCTTTCTCGGCCCGGTCCTCGTGCGCTTCCGCTCTCACCACCCTTGATGGTGGAGCAGCCAGGGGTTATGAGGCGATACCCCAGGTGGAGCGCGCTATCGCGGTCAATCTTTGCCCGCGGGGCGCCTCCACCTGGAGAGGTCCACCCAGACTCCCTTCCAAAGCGTGTAGGTTATCTGAGTCCCTCGTGGCCAGAGCCTACACTGCTGCGGGACAGGCTGCATCCGCTCTGCACGCTATGGCCACCTATCAACGCTACCAAGCGGAGAAGTTGGCTGAGCTGCAGGAGGGTGGTTCTTCCCCGGGCTTGATGCATGAGCTCCGCACGGCAACCGATTACGCTCTCATGACCACCAAATTGGCTGCTCGTCCCCTGGGGAGGACGATGGCCACATAAGTGGTCCAGGAACTCCACCTCTGGCTAAACCTGGCCGAGATGAGAGACGTTGACAAAGCTCGCTATCTTAACGCTCCCATTTCCCAGGCTGGCCTGTTCAGCGACACCGTCGGGGACTTTACCCAGGAGTTCTCGGCGGTGAAAGAGCAGTCCCAGGCGATGGGTGAGGTCATCTACCAGCGGGCTCGGAAAACTGCTCTCCCCGCTGCCCCATCCACCTCGGCTGCTCCTCGCCGAGGGCGTCCACCCGCGGTTCCGAAACCGGCTCCGCTCCCGCTGCCCGCTCCGCCGGCTAAGCGGCAACGCCGAGCCTCCCTGTGCATAATCACTCGGGCGACGCCACCGCCCCAGGGCGCCGTTAAGTTCGGTAAACGGACCGCGAAGCGTCCCTGAGACGGGCCATCCGGAGAGGAGGGAACCTGCTCTTTCCTCGGTGGAGGACCGAGGACACCTACAGTCAGCAGAGACTTTAAAAGCACCACTGCTGGCCTCCGGGCCAGTGGTACCCAAATTTTCAATAAAAGAGCAAATTTCTCTCTCTCCGGATGTGCAAACCCGAGCCCTGCCAATCTGGGACGCTCCGCCTTCCAGCTCGCAGCGCCGGGCCCCTTCGCCACAGGCTCACGGAGTGCAAGAGGACGGGCTCCTTTCTCTCACTCCAGCCTCATCGCGGGATCCAGGGAGGAAGGTAAGAGACACTCTCTTATTTTCGGCTCTTCCTCGGGCCGCTCTGCTTCCCGGGGTGAGCACTCCCCTCCCGAGCTGCCCCTCTGTTGGCATGTCATTGATCAGTCCGATGGTGCCATTAGCGCGGGCTCTGCCAGCCTGGTTAGCGCTGCCCAGCCCGTCACGCGGTGGCTCATGCGAACGATCAGACTCGGCTATGCGATTCAGTTCGCTATCCGCCCTCCCAGGTTCACGGGTGTTCATACTACGAGGGTTTCCCTCGAGAGCGCCCCTGTCTTGCGAGAGGAGATTGCTGTCCTCCTGGCGAAGGATGCAATCGAGCAGGTTCCTCCAGCCGAGATGAAACGTGGGTTTTACAGCCCGTATTTCATCGTGCCGAAAAAGAGCGGAGGGTTAAGACCAATCCTAGATCTGCGCAGACTGAACCGTCATTTACACAAAATGCCGTTCAGAATGCTCACGCAGAAGCGCATTTTCCGGTGCGTCCGTCCTCAGGATTGGTTTGCAGCTATAGACCTGAAGGACGCGTATTTTCATGTCTCCATTCTTCCACGCCACCATCCTTTTCTCCGGTTTGCGTTCGAAGGACGAGCATGGCAGTACAAAGTCCTCCCCTTCGGGCTCTCTCTGTCTCCGCGGGTTTTCACCAGGCTCGCGGAGGGTGCCATCGCGCCGCTTCGGCTTGCGGGCATCCGCATCCTCAATTATCTCGACGACTGGCTGATCCTAGCCTCGTCTCGCGATCAATTGATTATGCACAGGGACAGGGTGCTTCGGCACCTCGACCAGTTGGGGCTTCGGGTCAACCGAGAGAAGAGCAAACTTTGCCCAGTGCAGAGGATCTCTTTTCTCGGGCTGGAGCTGGACTCGATCTCTATGGTAGCGCGCCTCTCGGAGGAGCGCGCCAGGCTAGTGCTTTCCTGTCTGAGCAAACTCGACAGGAACATAGTGGTTCCACTGAAGTTTTTTCAGAGGCTCCTGGGGCATATGGCATCCGTAGCCGCGCTGACGCCGCTCGGTTTGCTTCATATGAGACCACTTCAGCGCTGGCTTCACGATCGGGTCCCCAGACGGGCATGGCGCGCGGGCACACACCGGGTGCGTATCACTCCGCTGTGTCGCCGCACCTTCAGTCCTTGGACGGATCTTGCTTTTCTACGGGCCGGGGTGCCGCTAGGGCAAGTATCCAGGCATATTGTCGTATCGACAGATGCCTCCAGCACGGGCTGGGGGGCCGTGTGCAACGAGCACGCAGCTGCGGGTTCGTGGTTCGGACCCCGTCTGCGTTGGCATATCAACTGCCTGGAGCTGTTGGCAGTGTTTCTTGTTCTCCGCCGCTTTTTACCGGTGTTAGAGCAGAAGCATGTGCTGGTCAGGACGGACAGCATGGCAACGGTAGCTTATATCAACCGTATGGGAGGTATACATTCTCGTCGCATGTCACAGCTCGCTCGCCGTCTGCTCCTCTGGAGTCATACGCGGCTGAGTTCGCTGCGTGCCATTCATATCCCGGGCGAGCTCAACCGTGCAGCCGATGTGCTCTCACGGCAGCGAACGCTTCGTGGAGAATGGAGACTCCACCCCGGTACGGTCCAGCTGATATGGGAGCGATTCGGGAAAGCCCAGGTCGACCTGTTTGCTTCTCTCGAAAGCACCCATTGCCAGTTGTTTTATTCCCTGACCGAGGCCCCCCTCGGCACGGACGCGCTGGCTCACAGCTGGCCACAGGGCATGCGCAAATATGCGTTTCCCCCAGTGAGCCTAATCGCACAGACACTGTGCAAAGTCAGGGAGGACGAGGAGCAGGTCTTGTTTGTTGCGCCTCTCTGGCCCAACCGGACCTGGGTTCCCGAACTCACACTCCTCGCGACGGCCCCTCCCTGGCGCATTCCACTGAGAGAGGACCTCCTCTCCCAGGGACGGGGCACCCATTGGCACCCGCGCCCAGATCTCTGGAACCTCCACGTGTGGTCCATAGACGGAGCGCGGAAGACTTAGGTGACTTACCGGCGGCGGTGGTTAACACCATCACTCAGGCTAGAGCACCCTCTACGAGGCATGCCTACGCCCTGAAGTGGAGTCTATTCACTGAGTGGTGTGCTTCTCATCGAGAAGACCCCCGGACTTGCCAGATTAGCGTTGTGTTATCCTTCCTTCAGGATAAGTTGGAGCGTAGGCTGTCCCCCTCCACACTGAAGGTTTATGTGGCTGCCATCTCCGCTCATCATGATGCGGTGGATGGCAACACGATCGGGAAGCATAACCTAGTCATCCGATTCCTCAGAGGCGCGCGGCGATTAAATCCATCCCGCCCCCCTCTTATGCCCTCTTGGGATCTCTCTGTAGTCCTGGCAGGTCTGCAGAGAACTCCATTCGAGCCACTCGATTTGGTAACATTAAAACTTCTGTCAATGAAGACAGCTCTGCTGATCGCGTTGGCATCGTTCAAGAGAGGCATTGGAGATTTGGAGGCATTTTCGGTCAGCGAATCGTGCCTGGAATTCGGACCGGCTTACTCTCACGTTATCCTGAGACCCCGGCCCGGCTATGTGGCCAAGGTTCCTACCACCCCATTTAGAGATCAGGTGGTGAACCTGCAAGCGCTGCCTTCGGAGGAGGCAGACCCAGCCCCCTCATTGCTTTGTCCCGTTCGCGCTTTGCGCCTTTACGTGGAACGAACGCAAAGTGTAAGATCTGGTGAACAGCTCTTTATCTGTTATGGTGGTCGGCAGAAGGGAAGTGCCGTATCAAAACAGAGGTTGGCCCACTGGATAGTTGATGCCATCGCCCTCGCTTACCAATGCCAGGGCGAGCCGCGTCCCGCTAATGTGAGAGCACACTCTACTAGAAGTGTCGCCTCCTCCTGGGCGTTAGCACGCGGCGCCTCTATTACAGATATCTGTAGAGCTGCGGGCTGGGCGACACCTAATACATTCGCGAGATTCTACAATCTTCGAGTGGAGCCGGTTTCCACCCGATTACTGGGTAACCCCAGTCAATCGGAGGGAAACTAAGCTCGGTGTTAACAAACGCTTGCCGCGCCATGCTCCCTAACCCGGAGATACGTGCGCATTTCTTGTTCTACTAGTAAGTTTCCCACTTGGGGAACCCTAGAGAATTCCTCCGAGGCCCCCAGCACCTGACTCAGCGGAGGAGTCGGGTGCCTGGCTCAGTGTGATGTCTGTATGCCCATTTGGTCTACCCACATGCTGAGGTTTGGTGCCAGCTTGTGCGGTCCCCCCCCCATGGGGTGACCCCATACGCTTATTCAACCACGGAGTGTTCCCCCTGACCAGGCGGACCCGTGTCTTCCCTACCCGCTAACCAGCTTATCATATGTAGTACTCCCCCTCATCAGGGCTAGTCCATATGCTCTATTACCATCAAGTCTCCCCTCTTGGGTAGCAGGTGGCTCCGCAGCGTCCTCCCCCTTCGGGGACTGGCACGCTTTCCCAACGTACTGTCGTAATTTAAAAATCCCTAGTCTATATTAGCTAGGTAAAAGCTCGTTACGACTCCCGATAAAAATTTAATATTCCCATGTAATGGTAATTAAGGGCCTAGGGACGTTGGAAGGTTCCGCTCCTGGTGATGCTGTGCGCTCACGCTATGCTTGGCAAACTTCACATCAGGGGTGTGACGGGCTTAGCTGCAGTGGCGTTTTCCATACAGTCTCCCATAGTCTGTTTCAGACGCATGTTGAAGTTCCCGTATGAAGGGGAACGTCATGGTTACGTCCGTAACCCACGTTCCCCGAATAAGGGAACGGAGACATGCGTCTCCACTGCCACAGCAGCTGAGTCTCCAGCTGTTAGCTGAGTGATCGGCTCTTCAGCAGGCAAAATTCTGAGGCTCACTCCACAGCGTGCAGCTTATATAGCTGATAGCTCATTGCTGCCAGCTGTGGAGCAGAGCTCTGCCAATGCAATTTGGCATTTCATTGGCCCGTTTTCTTACTCTTCAGAGTAATTGGTCGTCTGACGCACTCCCATAGTCTGTTTCAGACGCATGTCTCCGTTCCCTTATTCGGGGAACGTGGGTTACGGACGTAACCATGACGTTCTGTAATATTACTTTTCTAAGTAACGAGTAAAGTAATGCATTACTTTTAAAAATTTAAGCAATAATATTTGAGTTACTTTTTTAAAAATGTCATCCGAATTACTTTTTAGTTTAGTTAATTTACTTTAAAAAAAACTGCTGAATTAAAATGAACAGTCACGTTGAATCCCGCACACAATGAGAGAATGCAGGAACAGACAGAAATGAAGACAGCAGAGCTTTACATTTCTGCGATGGAAATATTCTCTTTATTTTGAACACATGGAAGAAAAGGAAAAGAGGATTATCTGAATGGACAGTGATTTTACTTTTTAATAAGACAAAAAGTACGAAAGTAGCAAACGCATTACTTTAAACTTTGATTAATCTGTATATACAGCATGTAGAGCTCTGGGGTCAGGAAGTTCCCCAAAGATAACATTATTCTACATTCATTTTTTTATGTGTGTGTGTGTGTGTGTGTGTGTGTGTGTGTGTGTGTGTGTGTGTTTTAAGGTAAATGAAGTTTATACAGTGTGTTGTTAATTGCACAGCTCCTCTATTTAAAAAAATGAAGAAAAAAAAACCTGCAAGTTCAGAAAGAGATCAAGCCTCAGCCAGGTCAGAAAAAGTAACACAAAAGTAACTCAAAAGTAACGTAATGCATTACTTTCTCAACTAGTTACTTTTTTGGGGAGTAACTTAATATTGTAATGCATTACTTTCTAAAGTAACTTTCCCCAACACTGCTCATTAGTTCTTATTACATAATTGTACTGAATTGTGCTTAATTTGATACTAGTACCTATTACACTAGTAATTCATGAGAAACTAGTACATATCTCAATAGCGACTAGAAATTATTGTATTGTTACAAATTAAAATATTTTTGGAATTGATTTTCAATTGGGGCAGCACGTTGGCGGAGTGGGTAGCACAATCGCCTCACAGCAAGAAGGTTGCTGGTTCGAGCCCCTAGTGATGCCAGATTAATAAAGAGACTAAGCCGAAAAGAAAATGAATGAATGAATGATTTTCAATTGTAAATAGTACATGTTTTTAATGTACTATCTGCACAATTACTACTTTTTTTAAAGATAGTATCTATTATTATTATTATTATTATTATTATTATTATTATTATTATTATTATTATTAT
>CAIGQV010018201.1:9166629-9203448 GCA_903798115.1 Danio jaintianensis | reverse complement strand
ATTATTATTATTATTATTATTATTATTATTATTATTATTATTATTATCATCATTAAACTCATCAATAGAAACTGTTGCTTATTAAATAAATACTAGATTTATTACAAACTATTATTTATTTATTAGCTACTAGTACTTATTGAATTAATACAAGCACAGAATTATTAGATTCTAGAACTTATCAAACGTTTGTAAATAAACTTGACATGTCATAACATAAAACAACTAAAAAGCAGTTGCGACTAATACGATACTTTAATAGGAAAAATGACAAAAGATACTAGTGTGTAATCAAAAAAACCTAAAATAACTACAATTAAATATGTGTTAGTATATAACACATAACTAGTATCTAATAAATAAGCACGAGTATCATTTAAAAAGGTATTAGTAGATCAAGAATGAGCACTTGAAAGTTTTATAGATTAAATAAGTTTTAAATTATTAAATGTCGGCGACACTGTGGTGCAGTGGGTAGCGCTGTCACCTCATAGCAAGAAGGTCGCTGGTTCGAGCCTCGGCTGGGTCAGTTGGCATTTCTGTGTGGAGATTGCATGTTCTCCCCGTGTTGGCGTGGGTTTTCTCCGGGTACTCCGGTTTTCCCTACAAGTCCAAAGACATCCGCTATAGGTGAATTGAGTAAGCTAAACTGTCCGTAGTGTATGTGTGTGAATGAATGTGTATGGGTGTTTGCCAGTGATAGGTTGCAGCTGGAAGGGAATCTGCTGCGTAAAACATACGCTGGATAAGTTGGCAGTTTATTCTGCTGTGGCGACCCCTGATTAATAAAGGGACTAAGTCGCAAAGAAAATTAATGAATGAATGATTAAATGTCCCTGAAAATTGGTTTTTGAGTCAGCAATCATAAATTCGTAAATGCAGCTTTGGTAATGTTTTAGAAAACATTTTTAAAAATTCCAAACATTTGACAAATGTTATACATAGCTATTCTCGAAACAGTATTCATTAACTTCATTCACGTTCTCTATCAATTCGCTGTTGTGTTTCTATAGGTTCGTTTGTCGTGGTGGCATTCGGAGGCTCGTTTGTTGGTGTTGCATTTGCCATCTTGCTGTCCCTGCTGACCAGATGCACCAAACACGTTCAGATCATCGAAGCCGGCTTTGTGTTTTTGGTGGGATACCTGTCCTACCTGACAGCAGAGATGCTCTCCCTCTCTGCTATACTTTCGTAAGTAAAACAACAGCTATGTTTCCATCCACCGATTTGTATGCAGATTTTGTAATATAAAAATGCTTGATGCAAAAAAGTCATGTGATTTTGTTGTAGCAGATGAACAGATGAATTAGGGACGATGGGATGGCATTAATGGACAAACCAGCAAACCAATTATAGTTTAAACATCTGAAATGTTGTTTTGGTCATTCTTAAATCCCTCAACCAAAGTCTGTCATCAAAGTAATTTGGTAGTATCACCTCCCAGAAATCTCCTGAGTGGCTGCACTCACAATTATTGGCCACTGTGCGTTCATTGCATTTAATCGAAGCGGAAGTAGTTTATATACTGTATACTGTATATATACTGTAGATTTCGTTTTTTTCTTTTTTATATTTGCCGCCAGTTTATCAGGAAGTGACGATTTTGTTCTCTTTGACTCATTGGATGGAAACGGTGCTAAAAAACATATTTTTTAGCAGTTTTGTGCGTAAGTTTAATTCGCGTGTTTGGATCAAAACATAGCTAGTGTAACACAGTGTAACCTTTTTCCACATGCAACTAATGCATTTCTGTGTTCTGACATTTAGAATAATAAGGCTCTGCTACAAATAAATCATCCACATACATACCCATCAAGCATTTTGGGTTTAAAAGAAATCTAAACGTAGATGTCTTGGCTAAAACAAGGCTAAAATTGGGCTGTCAGTGAAAATCTAATAGAGGTCTAACAGTAGTCTAAAATTAGACTAGTCATCAAATAGACATTAATGATTGACTACACATGTGAAGTCTGTCTAATTTGTCTGTTTTAAGACTGGTCTATTATTAGATTTTCACTGACAGCCCAAATTTAGTCTTGTTTTAGCCAAGAGGTCTGTGGTTGGGTGTGTATTAGATGTCTTTTAAACACAAAATTGCTTGATGGGTAGTTAAAACCGAGTGAGAAGTACACTGTAAAAAAAATGCTGGGTTCCACACAATCTTTTTGTGTTAGGATAATATGAAGGAGTTAAAGTAACTTATTAGTTTTTGCAAATTTAAATGGATTAAACATAAAACAATTTAGTTGTCCCCAAAAAACCTCAAGAATTATGTTGCTTCAGCTTATTTTTTATTTAAATAGATTGAACAAACAACAAACTTCATTTTTATGTGTGACTTTATGCTTTGTTTATCCATCACAAAAACAGTGTTAGGCCTGGTATTTTATCGTAAAATGAATACAAGCATACTGTATCTGCACTGTAAAAAAAAATAATGACAAAAGATCAAGACAACAAATATTTGTATGTTGGTTTAACTTATTTTAACAAGTTATTCAGGTTTTAACAAAATATGTAAGTTATACAAAGTTTATCTTAATATTTTTAGTCGGTCTGATTGATGTACTGCAAGTTGGGGTGACTAGAAAAAATAATTTGAACCACTTAAAAAAATTAAGTCAGCAAGAATTTTTTTTACAGTGTGTGGATTAAAGCTATTTAAAGCTTGTTTCTCAAGAATATTTTTGACTTTGATTGCCTACATAATAGTTATATTCAATATGCATCCGCAAAAAGACTTGTTTCAAGTTTTTGGGGTTATTCGTGTTGAAAGTAATCTGTTAATTTGGTAACACTTCACTTTGGGACCAATTCACCGTTAAATAGTTACTTATTATTATGGAGGTAATGAGTTAAAGTTTAGGAAAGGAAAGGGAGGGGAGGGGGGCACACCTCAAGCAATCAGCTCATTCCCTGTTAGCTATGTATGAAAAACTGAACCTCTCTGAACCGTTTTTCTCAGTTTCTTGTTCCCACCCTTCTCTTCCTCCTCTGACTTATCCATTCTTCCAAGTTTTATCTGAATAGTTGTGGCATGATTAGTGAACATGATAAATATTAACAGTCACACTTAACAAAAAGTTTTCGGTAATTTAAGTTATTGTTTGCTGAACTAAAACAGTAAACAATAATTTTACAGCATTTATTAATCATAGTTCATGGTCCTAGTACATTTACTAATGCATTATTAAAGGGTTAGTTCACCCAAACATAACAATTGTTTACTCACTTTTCACTTGTTCATCTTTTTGAGTTATTTATTTATTTTGAACACAAAAGAAGATATTTAGAAAAATGTTAGAAACCGGCATTCATTCTTTTTCCTTCAGCTTAGTCTCTATTTCAGATGTTGCCACAGCGGAATAGGCTGCCAACTATTCTGACACATGTTTTACACAGGGGATACCCTACCAGTCGCAACACAGTACTGGGAAATACCCATACACACTCATTCACACACACTCATACACTACGGCCAGTTTAGTTTATTCAACTCACTTCTATAGCGCATATCTTTGGACTGTGGGGGAAACCGGAGCACCCGGAGGAAACCCACGCCAACACGGGGAGAACATGCAAACTCCACACAGATATGCCTTGGCAATCATTAACTTCCATATTATTTGTTTTTTCTACTATGGATGTCAATGGTTACCAGTTTCTAACATTCTTTAAAATGTCTTCTTTTGCGTGTTTTGTTATTCAGACATGAAACACTGGGAGGAAAATAAAAAAAACACCAAATGTATATTTACATATTTTACATATTTTCTTCATAATATTATTATTGTGGGGCGACGCGGTGGCGCAGTGGGTAGCACGTTCGCCTCACAGCAAGAAGGTCGCTGGTTCGAGCCTCGGCTGGGTCAGTTGGCATTTCTGTGTGGAGTTTGCATGTTCTCCCCGTGTTCGCGTGGGTTTCCTCCGGGTGCTCCGGTTTCCCCCACAAGTCCAAAGACATGCGGTATAGGTGAATTGGGTAAACTAAAATTGTCCGTAGTGTATGAGTGTGAATGGGTGTGTATGGATGTTTCCCAGAGATGGGTTGTGGCTGGAAGGGCATCCGCTGCGTAAAACATATGCTGGATAAGTTGGCGGTTCATCCCGCTGTGGCGACCCCAGATTAATAAAGGGACTAAGCCGAAAAGAAAATGAATGAATGAATGTATTATTATTGTATCTGAAAACATGGAGTGTTTTATATTGACATATTGTAATTTTCTAAAGGTAAATGCTCTAAATGAAAATATTTAAATAATGTAATATGTTGAATTTGTCAGGTTATCAAAATATGATATGAAATAAAACAAATGAAGATTTTACTCAAAACCCAAATAAGGATAAGCATAAAAAATGTTTATGAAAATTCCAAGATGCACATACATTTTTGGAAATGTGCATAAAATCATAACTCAAACAGCTTTGTGACAAGTGAAGAGTGAGTAAATGAAAAGTTCAGATGTGAAAACCTGTAAGTGCCATCTGAGTTTTTCTTCTTAAATTAGCTGTTTTTGTCAGGCTTCTGTGAGCATGTCAGTAATTACATTTTTTTTGGCAAAGGACAGATTTTTTCATTGCCTTTAAAGTGAAATAGCTGACCATAAACATAGGAGGCTAAGAAAAAAAAACTCATTTTAGAAGAAATTTTCAGGTGGTACTTTTCATCTGAACTCTTCAAATAATGACAGAAATCTCCTGAGTGGCTGCACTCACAATTATTGGCCACTGTGCGTTCATTGCATTTAATCGAAGTGCAAGTAGTTTATATACTGTATACTGTATATATACTGCAGATTTCTTTTTTTTTTTTTTATATTTGCCGCCAGTTTATCAGGAAGTGACGATTTTGTTCTCTTTGATTGGATGGAAACGGTGCTAAAAAACAAATGATTTATGCAATATTGCAGTTTTGTGCGTAAGTTTAATTCGCATCTTTGGATCAAAACATAGCTAGTGTAACACAGTGTAACCTTTTTCCACATGCAACTAATGCATTTCTGTGTTCTGACATTTAGAATAATAAGGCTCTGCTACAAATAAATCATCCACATACATACCCATCAAGCATTTTGGGTTTAAAAGAAATCTAAACGTAGATGTCTTGGCTAAAACAAGGCTAAATTTGGGCTGTCAGTGAAAATCTAATAGAGGTCTAACAGTAGTCTAAAATTAGACTAGTCATCAAATAGACATTAATGATTGTCTACACATGTGAAGTCTGTCTAATTTGTCTGTTTTAAGACTGGTCTTTTATGGAAATTCCAAGATGCACATACATTTTTGGAAATGTGCATAAAATCATAACTCAAACAGCTTTGTGACAAGTGAAGAGTGAGTAAATGAAAAGTTCAGATGTGAAAACCTGAGTGCCATCTGAGTTTTTCTTCTTAAATTAGCTGTTTTTTTTCAGGCTCCTGTGAGCATGTCAATAATTAAAAACTTTTTTGCAAATGACAGATTTTTTCATTGCCTTTAAAGTGAAATAGCTGACCATAAACATAGGAGGCTAAGGGAAAAAACTCATTTTAGAAGAAATTTTCAGATGGTACTTTTCATCTGAGCTCTTCAAATACTGACAGAATTTTCAGTTTTGAGTTTCAGTGACTACTCATTCCAATACGCTTTCTCTCATTATTTAATTTTGGTTTTGTGGATAAAAACGCCACCTCATTGTAGACCCATTTTTTTAAATAAAAAAAACTAAACATTTTACAAAACCTAAATTAGTCCTATCATTTATGCAAAGCATCCCATAATTCATGGGGCATAGAAAAAAGCTGGTAGAGAATGCACAGCAATAAACAATTGTGCAGCAGGAATTTATGTAGAGTGTTTTGAATGTACTCAGTTCATTGACTGTTTGTGTTTTTGTGTGACAGGATCACTTTCTGTGGTGTGTGCTGTCAGAAATATATCAATGCCAACATGGATGAGAGATCAGTCACAACAGTTCGTCACGCCATGAAGATGCTTGCGAATGGCTCAGAAACCATGATCTTCCTGTTCTTGGGCGTTACAGCCATTGATACGGAGATCTGGGTGTGGAACACTGGTTTCATCCTCCTCACCCTCCTCTTCATCTTCATCTACAGAATTATAGGTGAGTGCAGCTACACTGTAAAAAAAACGAGATGACAAAAAAGTCATGACAAATAATGTTTTTATGTTATTGTAACTTAATTTAGTAGGTTAATCAGGTTTCAACTGCATTTTTTTGGATTGCCAACCCAAGGAATTTGTGTGGAACCCAGTATTTTTTAACAGTGTGTGATTCAGACAGAGACAGGCAAAAATACACTGTACAAAATGTCTTCCACACAATTCATTCATGTTGTCCCAACACAAATTGATTAAGTTAATGTAACAAATGTAAGTGGATTGAACGTAAAACAATTAAGATGTCCCAAAAAAATGTCAAGAATGGTGTTGTTTCAGCTCATTTAAAAATAAGTAGTTTGCAAAACAGCAAAAATATATTTTTTTGAGTGTAGGTATAGTGGAAGACCTTAAGTTAATATTTTCAAGTCAAAATGTGCCTGAATACACACACAAACAGAATTTTTTTACAGATAATTTGATATAATAATGTATGTGTTATTATTCAAAACATTTAAAGTTTTTGTTTTAGAAAAATAATACAAAGCTTATCTTGCAGACGCAACATGTACCCGCAATTCTAAAATCACCCACATAGAAATCTTCCTGAAACAGTGAAGGCTATTTGATTCAAAGAGTGACTCTCAAATGTCTTTTGGGTGTGTTTCAATGACATGTTTGTCATGTGTTGCAGGTGTTTTCTTGTTCACCTGGATGTTAAACAAGTTCCGATTGGTCCCTGTGGAGCTGATTGACCAGGTGGTGATGAGCTATGGTGGCCTGCGGGGGGCAGTGGCATATGGTTTAGCAGCAATGCTGGATGAAAGCAGGATCCCGGAGAAGAAGTTGATGATCAGCACCACACTCATCGTGGTGTATTTCACTGTCATCCTGCAGGTTAAAACCCAATCAATCAATCATGATCAGGAAACTCTAAATGGATAAATCTTTTTTTTAACCTAACGTTAAGCTAAACGTCTTAATGTTTTTTAGGGAATCACAATGAAGCCGTTGGTTGAGTGGCTTAAGGTCAAAAGAGCAGCTCATTCTGACTTGAAACTTGTTGAGAAACTGAACAATAGGGTAATTATTGTTACACTTTACATGACTTTCAAAGATGGGTTTATTTGTGTATATATTTAATAGTCAACTTCTCCAAAAAATAAAGGGAACACAATGTAACTCCAAGTCAATTGCTGCGTCCCAATTCACATACTTATACTATGCCCTAAAAGTATATAGTTCTGAGTGTGTAACAGAAGAGTATGCAAGCTTTGGGACATAGTACTTCCTCCTTAACAGATCATTATGTTGCTTAGTTACGTCCCCTGTCAATCATCTCGACACATCATCCACATTTCTTTCATATTTAATAACCTACCTTACTGGAGAAGCAGCAGGATAATCTGCCATTTGCGAGTCTTTCATGCAGAGAAATCTCCTCAGGTCTTTGGATAATTATACATTCAGACGTCCAAACACGTCTTTATATAAGTTCACATTGTTGTTGCAGATGAAATATAACACGTAAACACGGTTTAAACATTTTCCAGTTGGCAGATGATTGATTAACAGTCATTCAAACAACTTTACCAAAGCCTCTCTACTTGACGGTTGGTCTCGCGCGTCTGCCTTGTTTGTAGTTTGTTTATACTTTTTACCCGAGCTTGTAGTTCTAAACAAATTCACGTCCAACGTGCAATTTATTGTGGGCAGTATTAGCGGTTAGAGTATGGTTGCTTCTACACTTCAAGTTTTTACCGGAAATAGTAAACCATCCGGGAACCTTTGGCATACTCTTTTCAATATACTATGGTTTGAGACATACTAATTCTATTTTTCGAATACTATTTAGGATGGGTAGTATGCGAATTGGGACGCAGCAAATCACATTTCTGTGAAATCAAACTGCCTACTTAGGAAGCAGCACTGATTGACAATCAATAGACACCCCAATAAAGGAGTGTAGGTGGTGACCACAGACCACTTCTCAGTTCCTATGCTTTCTGGCTGATGTTGTTTTGGTCACTTTTGAATGCTGGCGGTGCTTTCACTCTAGTGGTAGCATGAGACGGAGACTACAACCCACACAAGTGGCTCAGGTAGTGCAGGTAGGTCATACAGGCACGTGGAGGCCCCACACACACACTACTGAGCCTCACTTGTTTTAAAGACATTACATTAAAGTTGGATCAGCCTGTAGTGTGTTTTTCCACTTCAATTTTGAGTGTGACTCCAAATCCAGATATTTAATTTCCATTGCTAATGTTTGTGTTTTTTTGTTGTCAGCACAGTAAAATATTTTTATATTTTTATAGTAAAATATTTAAATGAAAACTTAATAATTAATATGATATAATAGTATATTACATTATGATTTATTTGTTTGCTTTTGATTTCTGTTTAATGGAGAGAAGATTTCTTTCAACACATTTCTAAACTAATAGTTTTTATAACTCATTTCTAATAACTGATTTATTTTATCTTTGCCTTGATGACAGTAAATAATATTTTACTAGATATTTTTCAAGACACTTCTATACAGCTTAAAGTGACATTTAAAGGCTTAACTAGGTTAATTAGGTTAACTAGGCAGGATAGAGTAATTAGGCAAGTTATTGTATAACGATGGTTTGTTCTGTAGACTATCGAAAAAAAATATAGCTTAAAGGGGCTAATAATTTTGACCTTAAAATGGTTTTTAAAAAATTAAAAACTGCTTTTGTTCTAGCCGAAATAAAACAAATAAGACTTTCTCCAGAAGAAAAAATATTATCAGACATACGGTGAAAACGTCCTTGCTCTGTTAAACATAATTTGGGAAATATTTGAAAAGAAAAAAAAATTCAAAGGGGGTTTAATAATTCAAATATCAACTGTATATAATTACTGTTAATTAGTTATAATTACTACATATAGTTATTTATAGAATATAATAATTACATGTATATATAATTATTATACATTTTATTTGTTAATTTGATCATTTGATAAAAATTGATTGTTAATACAATATAATAAAATAATGTAGTACATTATTATTTATTTATTTGATTTTGATTGTTTTTTAATATAATTATTATTATTATATTACATAATATTATATACAATTATTATTAATTAATCATATAATATTAAAAACTATATTTTTATATCATGTAAATTAGTGAATGAAATATTGTACATATTTTATAGAAATATATATATATATATGTGTTTAAAAAATTTGCTTATAGCAGTATAATATGTATAATATATTATAATTAATATTTGGCATATAATATTATATAATGTAATATAATATAATATTAATCATGCAGTATTTATTTCTGTATTATAATATTATTGCAAATGCACAGACACACACACACGCACACATATGCACACACACAAACGCACACGCACACACACAAACATGGTTTAAAACATATTTTGTCTTTACAGGCATTTGATCACATACTAGCTGCAGTGGAGGACATTTGCGGACGTATAGGAGATAACTGGTGGACCAGAGGGTATGTTATCGCACTGCTGTCTACATATTCACATATTTATAAGAATTAAATCTATGTTAATTAAGAATAAACGAACGCACGTCTCTTTCAGCTGGAACAGGTTTGAGGAGAAGTATATAAGCTGGTTATTGATGAAACCAAAGGCCAGAAAGAACAGAGACTACCTGTTCAATATCTTCCACAAACTCAATCTGGAGGACGCCATGAACTATGTCAGTGAGGTGAGAGAGCATGCATAATAATATAATACACAGTGATTATTAACATGCATGATATTGCTGTTATTATGAGAATGTCACGAATAGTTATTTTCATATTTAAAGTTTTTGAAATGCCTTTTAAGAATATTCAGATTGTTGTATTCATAGTTTTAATAGGCTGTATTTTTTTTATAAACAAACATTTTGACATGTAAATTATTTCTATATGACATGTTTGCAATATTGATTAAATGTTCTGATTATTTATAGGTGTGTGGTTCGTTAATACTTTGCAATATGGCTCCATTCGTTACATTAGTGAATTAAATTAAAACACTGTAAAAATATTCAGTATTTTGTGATTCACAAGTGTTTTTCATTTATTTACGGTTGTGAATTGCATTATGGGATGTTGATCTCTGCTCTGTCGGCTTTTGATGTTGAAAATTAGACTCTACAGTTTAACAAAGTGACTTTAATCGACATTTTAGGGGGTTGAACTAATATAATGTATAAGAAATAATATAGAGAGGAATAAGTCTGCAACATAACAGAAAATGTACTGGCAGTTTATTACAAGGTTTTTGTAGCGTAATATATAACACCAACCCAGACAATATATCACTTTAAACTATTAAAAATGTCAATAAAAGTCAGTTTTTTCGAATTTTTCAAGGTTGAAAGTTGTTGGAAGAAAGATCAGGGTCCTATAATGCAACTTAAAAGCATAAATAAACGTAGAAAAATAAAAACATGAATCACAAAATATGGAAAACTGCTAATCTACGGATATTTTTCACTATGAACAATGAAAACTTGTAAAGCAATTTTACATAACATAACTAACATTAACATAACTTTAGTTCAAATGTAGCCTTCTTTTTGTTATGAAGCAGAGATGCCCAAACTTGGGCCCACGGGCCAAAATTGGCCCATGATAACCTTTGATTTGGCCCACCATCCCATCTGAGAAGAGAGGGAGAATGATGGGGATGGTTTAGAGACTAATTTCTAATTTAACCTAACTTTTTGTTTGTTTGTTCTATTGCTAAGCTACAAAAAGCCAATGCAAATTAAATGTTTCAATTAAATAAATGATATATTTTTTTAAATGTACATTCTGTCACCCGACAGATAGAGGACAATCCAGAGATATCAGTGAGCAAATAAAGGCAAAGGGAGATTCTGCTTGACTAATGTATTCAGCATTGAACTCCACTGTACTATAAATGTGATTGTTTATGCTTTTATTGTAATAAGTTATGATAAAAATATATATACTGCATTAGTTAATACGATTTAAAGTAATGTTTTCAATGTATTTATTAAATATTACAAAATAAGTTAGGAAATTACCCATGGCAACTTTAATGTAATATAGTTTGGTATATTTACCTTCGGGGTGTCACGGTGGCGCAGTGGGTAGCACGAACACCTCACAGCAAGAAGGTCGCTGGTTCTAGCATCGGCTGGGTCAGTTGGCATTTCTGTGTTGAGTTTGCATGTTCTCCCCGTGTTCGCGTGGGCTTCCTCCAGGTGCTCCGGTTTCCCCCACAATTCCAAAGACATGCGCTATAGGTGAATTGGGTAGGCTAAATTGTCCGTAGTGTATGAGTGTGGATGAGTGTGTATGGATGTTTCCCAGTGATGGGTTGCAGCTGGAAGGGCATCCGCTGCGTAAAACATATGCTGGATAAGTTGGCGGTTCATTCCGCTGTGACGACCCCATTAAAATTAATGTAAAAAAATTAATTAATCATATAAATATACATTTGACCAACCCCTATAGGGGTTCATACCACTGTGAATGCATAATCGTGCCAATCAGTCTGCCAGAAAAAACTCATTCAACAACCGGCAGATCTAGAGCACCGATAGGCAACTGAACTATTCTGAACTATTAAGACGTTTTCTCGTAAATATCTCATATAGCTGTTTGTTTCTACATATAGCCTAAAACTAAAGTCAAATTAGATGCATAGTTCCTCTTCATATGGGAACTCCAACGTGTGTCTGGAACCAGACATATGGGGAGTACGTCAGACGACCAATCACTCTGAAGAGTAAGAAAACGGGTGCCAATTGAATGCCAAAATGAATTGGCAGAGCTCAGCTCCACAGCTGACAGTGATTAGCCATTAGTGCTATATAAGCTGCCAGCTGAGAAGCGAGCACTAGAATTTAGCTTTCAGAGCCTCTCACGAAACTGAAGACACTCTATCTGCCAACCTGATTTCAAGACTGAAACCAGTGCGGGAGATGACGCGACAGCAGCAGTCGATCTGGGCTTCCTGTCCCCTGGGCGTTTCGCTGGTGTGCACAAATGAGGAGTTTCCATTAAAAGAGCAGATTCCCTAAGAGAGTCTTTATCAAGACGCTGTTCTGACTGTGCGTTTCTGGATGCGGTGGTTCCTATCTCCGGATGATGGGCACGGGTATCGCATCACAGGTCTGGAGGTCCAGCATGTCGATGCGGTGCTTGCGTACAGCTCATCCTCTCGCTGTGAGGGCATGGCTGTTGCACAGCTGAGATTGCGGCTTCCAAGCCACCCCCGTTGCTCCCCGTGAAAGCGGTTAGCACGCGAGCAGATCTGAGGATCACAGTGGGGGTTTA
This sequence comes from Danio jaintianensis, assembly GCA_903798115.1. Classification (NCBI taxonomy): domain Eukaryota; kingdom Metazoa; phylum Chordata; class Actinopteri; order Cypriniformes; family Danionidae; genus Danio; species Danio jaintianensis. The sequence continues at coordinate 9,191,020 of CAIGQV010018201.1, read as the reverse complement.
TCCGTCGCCTCCGGGCCCCGGACCCCCCACTCCTCCAGATGTGTAGTCACGGTTCTCGAGTCAGACCTGATGGCTGCACTTCCTGGGCTGCTTCGGTGGTGTGGCTGGAGATGGCTTGTCCCTCAGTCTCACCGCCGGACCGACTAGAGGTGTGGCGTGCGGGCTGATGTAAGATGAATCTTTCAGCTCCCGTCCACTTCTTCCCAGGGGCGCACAGCGAGCGCACGCTGGCATAGAGGGCGTTTTTAGAGGGCTTCCGCCTTCACCTCCCCTGATGTCGAGGCGGCCAGTGGGTACGAACCTATTCCTCAGGTGGTGGGAGCCTGAGAGATCAGCCGTGCGCGATGGAGCGGGTCATCTCCTGGTGGGCTCGAAAAACTGCTCCCCCACCGGACCCGTCCGCGCTGGCTGTTCCTCGCCGAGACCGCTATTCCCGCGGCTCCAAAATGCTCCGCCGTCACAGCCCGTTCCACTGGCTAGTAAATGCGCCGAGCCCCCTCGCAGGAAGTTGACACTCCTGTCATCGGTCGCCATAAAGTCCGGTAATCGGACCGCGAAGTGAACCTAAGGCGGGCCGCTTGGAGAGGAGGAGAACCGTTTTTTCAAATGTAGCGATCCGAAAAGAGCGGCTTTTCCTCCCTCTGGGTGTGGAAGCCCAATTTGCTGCCAGCATGGGACGCGCTGCCTTCCAGCTCTCAGCTTTGGTGCACTTCGCCACAGGCTTTTGAGGGCGCCAGAGGATGAGCTCCTTTCTTGCACCTCCAGCCTCTCCGCGGGATCCTGGGAGGAAGGTAAGAGTCAATCTCTTATCTTCAGTTCCTCCTCGGGACGCTCCGCTTCCCGGGGTGAGCACTCCCCATCCCGAAGCTGCCCCTCCGCGGGTACGTCAGCGATCGTTCCGGTGATGCTGCTCGTTTGGACTCTGTCAGCCTGGTTAGCGCTGCTCAGCCCATCGTAGTAGCTCACACGGACAGTCAGACTCGGCTATGCGTTTCAATTCGCTGTTGGCCTCCCGAGTTCACAGCTGTGTATTTAAGCGGTCATCGCTATGCCACCCCGGTCTCGTGTGAGAAGATTGTTATCCTCCTGGCGAAGGATACAATCGAGCCGGTCCCTCCAGCCGAGATGAAGAGTGGCGCCCCCACTTCATTGTACCCAGAGAGCGGTGGGTTATACCAATCCTATCTGTGTGTTTTGATCTGTCATCTGTTCAGTATGCTGATCAAGATGCTCATGCAGAAACGCATCCCCCAGTGCGTCCGTCCGCGGGATTGGTTGCAGCTATAGACCTGAAGGACGCTCACTCCATGTCTCGCTCTCTCCCTCCTTATAACCGTGTTTTTACCGGTGTGCGACGGGGGCTGAGCATGGCAGTAAATGGTCCTCCCCTTCGGGCTCTCCCTGTTCCATGCGTGGAGGATGCCCTGTGCCTCTTTGTCGCACGCGAATCAGCATTTTTGATTATTCATTGACTGGGTTAAATTTTTTTTCAGACCTTTGAATTAGTCGATTATGCATAGGGACCTGGTGCTCCGGCACCTCGGCCTGTTGGGGTTTCGGGTCAACTGAGAATGAGCAAGCTCTCCCCCGGGCAGAGCTTCTCTCATTTCGTGCTGCCCTGTCCATTTAATTCAGCAGTTATAGTGGTCTCACTGAAGTTTTTCAGAGGCTCCTGGGGCATATGACATTTGTAGCCGCTATCACGCCGCTTAATTGTTCATATAAGACCACTGGAGCACTGGCTTCGCGTTCGGGTCCCCAGATGGGCATGGCACGCGGAGACGCACTGGGTGTCCATCACCACGCTGTGTCTCTGCACCTTCAGCCCCTAGATGGACCTTGCCTTCTACGGGGCTGGGTACATTTAGAACAAGTGTCCAGTCATGCTGTCATTATGCACATCACATATTATGTGTATCGAGCATGCAGCTGCAGGTTCGTAAATCGGACTTCGGTTGCATTGGCATTCAATTGCCTGGAGTTGTTGGAGTTGTTTGTTTTTCTCGCTCTCCGCCGGTTCCTACCAATACGAGAGGGGACACACGTGTTGGTTAGGATGGCCAGCATGGCTACAATAGTGCTACCGCCGCATGTCTCAGCTCGCTCGCCATCTGCTCTTTCGGAGTCATGCGGCTTAATAGCTGCGCGCCGTTCATATCCCAGACGAGCCCTACCGTGCCAGCTTACATGCTCTCACTACAGTTACGTTTCCGGGAGAATGGAGAATCCACCCCGGCACAGTTCAGCTGTTAGGGCACGCTTCAGAGAAGCCCAGATCATCCTGCTGCTTCTCCAGAGCGGCCCTTCGCCAGCTGCTTTCCCTGCTCTGCACGGATGAGCTGGCTCTCAGCGGGCCTGGGTTTACGCAATATGTGTTTTTCCCCAGTGAGCCTGCACGCACAGACCCTGTGCAAGGCCGGGGAGACAAGGAGCGGGTCTCGCCCGTTGCGCCTCCTTGGCCCAACCGGACCCGAGTTTCTGGACTCACACTCGTCGTGATGGCCCTCCCTGACGAATTCCCCAGAAGAAGCACTCCTTTTTCTGGGACGGGCACCCTCTGGCACCCGCGCAGCGTTCTGGAACCCCCATGGAGGGTTTGTAGACAGAGCGCGATGGACTTAGGTGACCTATCAGTAGATGGTTAACACCGTCACTCAGGATAGAGCAGCCTGTATAGGCAAGCCTATGCCCTGTAGTGGAGTCTATTCGTTGTGTGTAGCTCTTCTCTTTGAAAAGAACCACCGACATGCCAGATTAGTGTTGTGTTTTCTTCCTTCAGGATAACTGGAGCGCAGGTTGTCACCCTCCACACTGAAGGTTTGGCGTACTGCCATCCCCGCTCTCTGTGGGGCGGCAGATGGTAGCACGCTGGGAAAGCATAACCTTATCAGCCGGTTCCTCAGAGGCACGTGGCGCGAGATGGTTAATTCCATCCCCGCCCCCCTCTCTTGCCCTCTCGGGATCTCTCTAGCCCCAGCAGTTATGGTTAGGTCCGTTGAGCCACTCGACTCAGTATCTATAAGTTTTCTGTCCATGAAGGCAGCTCTGCTGGTCGCGTTGAGCATACGTCTTTAAGCAGCTCTTTTCTGTTATGACCGGAAGTGCCGTATCAAAGCAGAGGTTGGTCCATTTTATAGTTATGCCATCGCCCTCGCTTCATGTGCCAGGGCGAGCTGTGTCCCCTGGGAGAGAGAGCACACAAAAAAAAAAAAAAAAAAGCAGTGCCTCCTTTTCGGCAGTATGCAGCGCCTCTTAACAGATTATTAGAGTTGCGGGCTGGGCGACACCTAACACATTCACAAGATTTTTTTAATCCTCGAGTGGAGTAGGTTTCCTCCCGATTACTGGGTTACTCCGGTCAATCGGGATGAAATTAAGCTCTGTGTCAAAAACGCTTGCTGTGCCATGCTCCCTAACCCGGAGATACGTGCGCTTTTTCTATTCTGCTAGTAGGTTTCCCACTTGGCGAACCCTAGAGAATTCCTCAGAGGCCCCCAACACCCGACTCAGTGGAGGAGCCGGGTGCCTGGCTCAGTGTGATGTCTGGTATGCCCACTCTTGGTCTACCCACATGCTGAGGTTCGGTGCCAGCTATGTGCGGTCCCCGATGGTGGTCCCTGACCAGGCGGACCCGTGTCTTCCCTACCCGCTAACCATCTTATCATATGTAGCACTCCCCCTCCATAGGGCTAGTCCATATGTTCTTATTGCCATCAAGTCTCCCCTCTTGGGTAGCAGGTGGTCTCCGCAGCGTCCTCCCACTTCGGGGACTGGCACGCTTTCCCAACGTACTGTCGTATTTCTAAAATCCCTAGACTATATTAGCTAGGTAAAAGCACATTTACGACCCCTATCTAAATTCTAATTATTCCCATGTAATGGTAATTAAGGGCCTAGGGGACGTTGGAAGGTTGCGCTCTTGGTGATGCTTGTGCGCTCACGCTATGCTTGGCAAACTTCACATCAGGAGCGTGACAGGCTTAGCTGCTGTGGTTCCAGACACACATTGGAGTTCCCATATGAAGGGGAACGTCCTGGTTACGTCCGTAACCCACGTTCCCCGAATAGGGAACGGAGACATGTGTCTCCACTGCCACAGCACCTGAGTCTCCAGCTGTAAGCTGACTGATCGGCTCTTCAGCAGGCAAATTCTAGTGCTCGCTTCTCAGCTGGCAGCTTTTATAGCACTAATGGCTAATCCCTGTCAGCTGTGGAGCTGAGCTCTGCCAATTCATTTTGGCATTTATTGGTTCGTTTTCTTACTCTTCAGAGTGATTGGTCGTCTGACGTACTCCCCATATGTCTGGTTCCAGACACACGTCTCCGTTCCCTATTCGGGGAACGTGGGTTACGGACCTAACCAGGACGTTTGACTTACAGTAACCTCAGAAGTAGCTAATCAGATACTGTAGGTCAGAATACACAAAATATCCCACAAAACACTTAAATACATTTTATTAATTAATTAGATGTATGTATTTGTTTAAATTACATTTGATTCAGTGAAGCGTGTATTACAAAAACTAATATTACCAGAAAAGTTGACCCCCCTGATCGTCAATGTATAATTCGCACCCTGCCTCACTTATTGCTGTTTTTATGTTATTTTGTTTATTTTTTGATTTCCTTTAACAACAAAAATTGCTCTAGATTCATATATAAGTATAGTTGCTTCCTGTTGCTTCAGTCAATGATAAAGATTGTAAAAAAATACGTTTAACCTCTACCTTTCTCCACGCAGGGTGAACGGCAAGGCTCTCTGGCCTTCATTCGTAGTGACGAAGCCGCTAACGTTGATTTCAAAAAACAGTTCGACTCAGAATTTGCAGATGTGATGCCTGATATTATGGTTGATATGTCCAATTACGATTTTGGAATCGAAAATATTTCAGTAGCCGCCATTGTGTAAGTGGATATTTAAATACAACTTCTTGACCAGTGTTGATCGTAAACAGCTATTGTAAGTTTTGAAAGTTAAAGGGTTAATTCACCCAAATATGAACATTTACAGTTTAGTTACTTGTTCTCAGATCATTCAAAAGGTAGGTGATTTTTTTTTTTCAGTAGAATATTAAAAGAGATCTTTAGCTGAAACCGGGGACCATGGTAATTTGTATAATGCAAGTCAATGGTCACCTGTTTTTGAGATGAAAAATGAACACACTGTACAAACAAGTCCAAATCAATCCCTTTTGGCTCCTGATGATACACTAAGGTCTTATAGCAAAATGGTCGGTCTGTGCAAGAAATTGAACATTATTTACAATGTTATAAGCTATACCTGTCACGATATCTATTTTTTGTTGTATGATATATTGCACCAAAATATATTGCGATTAAAAAATATTAATGTCATTTTAAGATCATTTTATGCCACTCATTATATAATGCCAGAATGACAGTATAATATCATCACAATGCAGGTACACTTCTCCAAAGAACACATCCTATTTTATTCTTAAGAATATTACATTTAATTTTATATATATATATGTCATTTTAATAATTAGGCATTGGAATCAGAATGTGAAAACGTATATCCTAAACAAATAAATAATAATAAATGTTAACAAAAAAGTGCAAGGTAAAAAGTAACAGAGGCTGCGATATCTGCTACCAGATCTATTTTCAGTTGTCAGACACCCACATGAAAATATGCTGTAGTAATTTACAGTAATTACTATGGTGTTTTCTTTTAACCATACTGACACTGACACCTCCAATAGAGGTAGAGAGGTTGCGCAATCAGTTAAAATGTTGCTTGAATTGGTTTTTAACCAAGAGCTGTTTGCCCAGACTGTGGATTAAAGCTAATAATAGTATTGTAAATAATGTTTCCTACAAAGACCAACTGTTTCGCTTCACAAGATATCAGTAGCTATGTTTCCATCCACCTATTTTAATAGAAAATTCCAAGATTGAGCCTAAATTTGAAAATGTGAAAACGCGGGATAAACTTGTGCTTACGCTACAATTGACACACATTTACTGTATAAATTCCAGCATGTGATAACAAAAATGAGTGCAATGAGATGGCATTAATGGACAAACCAGTGAACTGACTGCATTATACCACATTTGAAGTGTTGTTTTGGTCATACTAAAATCACAAAGCCCGTCATTAAAGTGGTTCAGTATTATTACCTCCCAGAACTATGTTGAATGGCTGCACTCACAATTAGCAGTCTCACGCCTCCAAAAGCCAGTTATGGCTGTATTCATTGTATTGAGGCGCAAGAAAATTTTTATATAAGAAAAAAGGCCCACAGTGACATCTCCTAGTGGAGTAAATTCCCCTTTTCTTCATATTTTTGGTGCCAGTTTATCAGGAAGCAACAGTTTGGTTCACTTTGACTAATTAGATGAAAAATGATGCTTCATTCACAGATATTTTATGCGATATTCATATAATTTTTATGCGATATAAGCATTAAGTTTAATTTACGTCTTTGAATGGAAACAATAGCTAGTGTGTCGCCAGGAGTGCTGTCTATTGATTTGGACTTGTTTGTATGTGTTTATTTTGAATATACATAACTGATAACTAATATACTATTACTGGCATAGCTAACTTCCATTATATGAATTACCAAGGACCATGAATTCAGTAAAAAATGGAAGAATAAACTTGTAAATTAACAGTATTTTTTTATTTTTGAGTAAACTATCCCTTTAAACTACTTACGAAACAAAATATTTTTGCTTGAGTTGCGTCACTGAAATTTGACAAAACTCCTAGATGATGAGTTGTGGGAATAATTAGGTTTGTTTTGTCTCTCGTCAAACAGGAAAGACACTATTCCCTCGGTATCTCTGGATATTCATGGGCAAGATAGGAAGAATGTGGTGGATGACATCAATGCCCATCGCCTTCTACAGCAGCACCTGTACAGGAGCAGAAAGCATGTATGAATCATTTTAAAACCTTTCCATTTAAGGAACACTACTTTTTTGGAAATAGGTTCAGTTTCCCAGCCGATCTCCCAGTCTGGCCAGAGCACTTTTAGCTTAGCCTAGCATAAATCATTGAATCAGATTAGACCAGTAGCATAATTATTTTTTTTTGTTGATAATTTGGGTTATTTAAAGCATGAAAAGTTGCTATTTTCTAACTTTATTGGACTAAAATTTGCCTATTTCCATAAAAAGTGGAGTGTTTGCCTGCTGAAATTAATCTTTAGGGATATTTTTACCTTCAGAAGCGCAAGAATAAAAATTGCATGTTAATTTACTCATTCTGAAATAATTCAAGATGTAGGTGACTTTCTTCAGTAGAACATTAAAGAAGGTGTTCAGCTAAAATTGTTGTCCTTGGTGATTCAAAAAATGCCAAAATCTTGACTAAAAAAACATATACAGGCTAAATAAAATTAATACTCATGGCTCCTGGTGATACACTGAGGTCCAATGAAGTGAAATGATTGGCCTGTGCAAGAAACTGAACATTATTGACAACAATGATTCTTTAAATTTCACATTTCAATTTAAATGGATAGTTCACCCAGAAATCATTTACTTATCCTCATGTTGATTTAAACCTTTTTGAGAACACAAAAGAAAATATTTTGTGGAATGTTAGTTGTGGGCACCCATTGACGCCCATAGGGAAAACATACTGTTGAAGTCAATGGGAAGAACTACCAGCATTTTTCGCAATATGTTCTTTTGTGTTCAACAGAAGATAAAAAAAAAAGGGTTTGAATAAGTAAAGGTTGAATGAATGATGAGAGAATTCATTTTTGGGTGAACTATCCCTTTAATTGTGAAAGACGTAATAGACTTAAGTATAATAGATAATCTTTTTTCCTAAGCCCCTGTTATTTTACACACATACACATCTCATTTGGCCCATCTTTTCCTCCATTTCCTCTCTTTCTGAGCAGCACCATCACAAATACAGTCGCAGTCACTTCAGCATTAACCAGAGTGAAGAGGAGGTGCAGGAGATCTTCCAGAGGACCATGAGGAGCCGTCTGGAGTCCTTCAAGTCTGCTAAGATGGGTGTCAACCCTACCAAAAAGATCACTAAGTTCCATAAGAAGGATCCTACAGATAAGGTAGCACACCTTCTTTCCTTTTCGTTTAGTATATAATAGGATTGTGTCTCTAAATTGATATGTATTTCAGATGAATGGACACACAGTGGGCACAGGCTATCTGTATGGAGATGAAGGTAACAATGTTTTATTGACATTATTTATTTTAGGATTCCTGACACTGAGAAATTGTCTGTAAAACTGACTTCTAGTGTAAAATATATAAATAAACCTTTAATATATAGTGTTTCAAATATTCATAATTTTACATGCATTGCATATTTTATAACTGGAAAATAAAGTATTAGCTAATGTCAATGTTTAAAATAAAAATATTATTATTAACTATATATAACATAATATATAATAAAATTAATAAAGTATATAGTATTGTAACAATATACTGTATATAACAAACTATATACAATACAATATATATATATATAAACTTATTTTCTTAAAGTTTTATTTATTTGTTGGTTCATTTATTATTAAGTTGAAATAAAATATAGATACTTTTAGTTTTTATTTATTCATTTTATTTAATAAACTAAATATACATTATTTAGGCCTCACGGTGGCGCAGTGGGTAGCACAATCGCCTCAACGCAAAAAGGTCGCTGGTTCGAACCTCGGCTGGGTCAGTTGGCATTTCTGTGTGGAGTTTGCATGTTCTCCCCGTGTTGGTGTGGGTTTCCTCTGGGTGCTCCAGTTTCCCCCACAGTCCAAAGACATGTGGTATAGGTGAATTGGGTAAGCTAAATTGTCCGTAGTGTATGAGTGTGTATGGATGTTTCCCAGTGATGGGTTGCGGCTGGAAGGGCATCCGCTGCGTAAAACATATGCTGGATAAGTTGGCGGTTCATTCCGCTGTGGCGACCCCAGATTAATAAAGGGACTAAGCCGAAAATATACAATGTATATATGAATATACATTATTTATTAAAGGGCACCTAGTTTACCCCTTTTTCCAGATTTAATATAAGTCTTTTGTGTCTTCAGAATGTGTCTGTAAAGTTTCAGCTCAAAACACCCATCAGATTATTTATTATACCTTTCAGAAGTTTGTCATTTTTAGCTCTTAGCATCTTGTAGCTGTTTTGGTGGACTGTGCCTTTAATGCTAGTCCTCCCTGCCCACCGTTCCCATGTGCCTGTCAGTGTGCCTCAATCTCCGCCCTCGGCTGCCTCAGATAACAGACTGACATGAAGGAAGCAGATCTCACGAAACGTTTGTGAGAAATATTACAGTAAGAACTTGTGAAATAATCCCAATGATTATTTGATGCATTTGTTGTGGAGTTGCAACGATGAGTCACACACAATGTCGTTACAAAGTTCACACGTGCACACACACAGACAGCGCACACGTTTAGCTTTGCACTGTTTTTGCACGGCAAATGTGACAGGATACACATTAATATCCACTGCTGTATGGATATCCGTTATGTTAATGTACAAAATAAACCTGATTTAACGTCCACAAACCGGGATTGAACCGTCTTCTTTTATAATTGTACTGACACGCGGCTGTGGTGATAAAGTAAAGCTGAAGTAAATCGCTGTAATTCATTACAAACATGCACTGTTTTAAAAACGTGTTAAACTTGTAAAACTCATTCTTGATCACATTTGATGATGATTGATGATCACAGCGAGCTCAACAGATATTTTATTCCCGGTTGCTTTGCGCACGTCCTGTCTTGTTGATATGATTATACGTGTTACTACGAAGACATGTTAATACACAGCTGTCAATCAATTCGGTGGGCTGGGAAACCGCACTCCTACGTCAAGTTGCGGTCGGCCTCAAAATAGGAGGGATTTGGATGCTATTTTAACGTCAGGAAATAAAAAATAAGTCTCTTTTTTTGTCTTTATATCACCCCTATATGACTGTGAACACACTATAACTACACACAGTTCTGTCCAAACAGCTTAAAAAAGATGATTTTCATCATAGGTGCCCTTTAAATGACATATTTAATGTAATAACCTGAAGTAAATGTTTTTTTTTTTAGCTGACAGTGGGGTTGGTGCTGATGGCGCTTTAACTAGTACTTTTATGAGAGACAGGTATACAATGGGAGGTAAGAAACACCCTGATCAGATGTTTCTTTGTAAATAAACAACAACTAGTATTAAAATGCAATTACACAAATAGTTGCCATAATATTTCATGTTGCCATATTTCACTAAAGCAGGCATAGAGAATCCAGTATTCATGCCCGATATGGACAGTCCAGTTCACAGCCCACCATGGCTGCTGGAGACTGAGATGAGCGTCGCTCCTTCCCAGAGGGCTCAGCGGCATCTGCCCTGGACAGCAAACCGCCGTCTCACACCCATGAGGATTAGCACCTGCTCCACCGACTCCTTCCTAATGGCTGACGTCTCTTCAACACTGGAGGTGCACGAGGAACAGAGCGACACTGGAGAATCGTAAGCAAACAACACATGCTTTAATGAAAAATACAGAATATGGCAAGCCAATTTAACATTTAATTTGAAGATTTACTGAACGAGGCAAATTACCATGACAGCATAATCCCATAACAGAGCTGATGGGAGTGGAAAGTTTTAGTACTAGCATCTGTCTTTTGGTTTATATTAATAAACATAATAATACATTAAAAGGTATCCTTCTTATTAAGTACTGTAGATCCCAGTGATTCCTAGCATCTCACTCTATTTTCCCTTTTAAATTATGACTACTGTAAAAATTATCAGCACTCTTTTTTATCTTTTTATTTTTTGAGTGAGATGCTAATGGTCTAATCCGATTCAATGGTTTATGCGAAGCTAAGCTAAAAGTGCTCTGGCCAGACCTGGAGAATGGGTAAAAATGGTAAAACTCAAATGTTTAATGCTAGGGGAGTTGTAAAATGAGCCTACTTCCAAAAAAGTAGAGTGTATCTTTAATGTCAACATGCATGAAACAAAAAAAAAAGTGAGTTGTTTGATTCAGTTTGTTAGCTCAGGTCAGAATCATTTTCTGTCAGACAGAATGTGTCTACACTTGCTGATGTTAGTCGAATATTTAGCAATTTGTGCTGCACAGAATAATAGCACCGGGAACGTAAGTGTTCGTTTATGCATGAAAGACAATCATTAAAGTAATCATCAACATTTTCATATATTAGCCTAGATGTTAATTTTGCTGCTGTCCATCTGCAATTGACATTACATAACAGTGATTTAGCACACACAGTTCATATATATTCTTTTTTTTTTAGGTTAATTTGAAGTTAAAGTATGTATAATCAATCAAATTATTTCCAGGATTTTGTATCGCCATAGTCCTTAAATGTATCTAACTGCAGAAAATGTGATTCAAATGATTCGAAACCCCACCACAAAGCAAACTTTTCACCTTTGAAGCTCATGAAGCATTTGTACTGCGTGGAAAGGTTACTATTATCTAGAGAAAAAAATAAATAGTATGTTTTATAGATTAAATGTGAAAATGGCTTGCCATAAGATGACTTATTACATACTAGTGCTTACCAGTTCGCATGCTACTTATTTCATTAGAGACCAGTAGCTGTTCTGTTGCTGTTTCAGAGTCTTTGAATAGACACTTGAAGATGACACTGTTTTTACCATCTACAAAATGAGAAGGAACTGGAGAATTACTGCAGAAAATCCATCGAAGCTGACGGAAAATGGAGCAAAATACAGCACTTAATCCATTTAGTGGAACATAGTCCTAGTACTTTTGAAAAAAAAAAAAAGAGAAAAACTTCCAGCTTGTTTTATGCTTTTTCAAAACACCCAGCGAATGGTTCATTCAAAAGGAAGTTTGGACTTAAAAACAACCTATAAAATAGCCTCTAGTTTACATCACAGGGATGAACAATTATTTGCTATTTGACAGTAAGAGAATGCTCTAAAAAATGCTGGGTTGTCATAACTCAAATGTTGGGTCAAATATGGTCAAACCCAGTGTTGGGTTATTTTTAAATTTCATTTAATTTAAATGACACTTTTTAAGCCAACTGTTGGGTTTGTCCATATTGGACCCAATGTTGGGTTAAGACAACAAAAGTATTTTTGTACACTAGACGGTCTTAAAGCTCATAGACATGAACTAGAAGCCACAAAACTGATTTTGTGTTATAGTCTCTTTAAAAATGTGTTAGGGGAATAGCTTGAGTCGTTTGTGCAATAATCCTTATATATATTTAACTGAGAACAAAGCCATTAAGTCTTTCTGAAGATGCACCTTGCAGTTTCATTTCGAATGGCACTTTACCATTAATATTAAGTCAATATTTATAGAAAGTGAATGTTTCATGCTTATAGAAACTTGTGGAAATCACTGGTGATGTTAGGATTTTATTCTGTATGACTGAACTGTTACAAAAGTATGTTTGAGCAATCGGATGCATCTTGCTAATCAAATAATGTTTCTTGGGGTATTTTACTTTCTTTTGGGGTATTAATAAAAGTATTTATGAACATTTCTATTTATCTAATGTTACTGTACTAGTCATTATTGCTTTACTTGTCTACATCTGTACAAATCACTGACACAATTCAATAACACCAGTGCTGTTTTAGGGTTATTTTATATACTTTATTTCAGTTTTTTTTTTTTATAATTATTTTTTAGGGGTTTTCACCTTTATTGGGACAGGACAGTAGAGATTTTACAGACAGGAAAGTGTGGGGAGCAGAGATAGGGGAAGGATCGGCAAAGGACCTCCGGTCGCCATGAGCACATTGGTGCTATGTGTCGACGCACTAACCACTAGGCTATTGGCGCCGACCTTATTTCAGTTTTTAATAATATTTTTTTATTAACTATTACTATTTTCATAAAATTGGTGTGCTTTTGTCATTTTACTTATTTTTAGTACCATTAATCAAATGTTACTAAATCAAAATTTCAAATTTAACCATTTAACATTTCTTTTTATTTAATTTATATGCATATTAAATATTTATTAATGGTTTCTTTCTATTTTATCTTCAACACCAACTTCTTTCTTACACAGTAAACGAAAATTCACGTACATTCAATATTTATTTCACGTGTATCATTTCTGTCCAAGACAAACAGTTCAAAAGACATAACCGCCAAAGTCTGCATACATACAGAAAATATCGACAATTTAATAGAACAACCAAACAAAAAGCCCCAAATGAAAGACCACAATTAGGTTGAGATAAAATAAAGGGGACAAATATATATAGACAGTTCTGTTATTAATTCATTAATATTTCATCAAGCCATCAACTAAAGAATTACATCAGAGCGCTGAACATGTGTTGCATCACAATGGAAAGACTGCCGACTGTGAACAATCCCACGAAGCTCCTTCAAGATGAGAAGAAACTTGCATAGTTTTACAAAAGCTGGTACTGGATTTAATCACAGATTCGTAAAAATCACAGGTTAAATGTGTTAAAAATGTAACAGCTGGATCCAAGAAGTTAAATCAGGACTAAAACTGGAATTCAGGTCAAATATTAGTGACATTACGGATTATATTATTGCTATTTCATCGAGTATGGGATTTGACACTGGCTGTTAAAAATGACTTGGAAACAGGAAAAAATTAAATTATAATAAAATAAAGGAAAACATCAGCAATCTGCATGGCCAGTGCTTGATCTTTTAGTTTTGCAGTGCCAAATTCTTACCCCTAAAAAAATAAATAAAGTAGCTCTAACCCTTGTAGAAAGTTTGGTCCAGAGACCCCGTAACTGGCAAGCTCTGTGAATTAATGTGTTCTTGGCGAATAAAGAGGCACAATCACACCCACACACAGTTTTAACACTCTTGAACACACATTATATATACAGTATATCATGTTAATAGAACTTCAATATAGGCTCGTTGGGCCCTAAAAAGGTTTTAATTGATCTGTCTGAGAACAGCACCATCAGAAAAGGCACTCGTCTGCGCAATGGATGAATCTTCGCCTCACAAAAAGAATCACTTCAGACAACCAATAATAAAGGTATGAATTGAAATATTCAAGGAGGTACCTTCGTGTTTATTTTGGGGTTAATTTTTGTAGTAACTATCCCTTTAAGGCAATAAAACGTTCGAATAATAAGAAGACTGAAGGTCCATCCCAACATAACTTGTCTCATCAATACCGTACGACGACGCAGAAAAACACAAGACGAGACGAATCTACTATTCAACAGTCTATTGCATAATATTAGCCCGATTTATATTAGTCGCTATCATGATTAACGTTACTATTTGTTGCTTAATCTTTCATAGACTTTGTTAGCAAAAATAATCGATGTGCATTACGCAGTTACTTATAAATATACAAATATACTTCTCGTTTGAATTAAAAATGCTATAAGGTAACCGCAGTCCAGCTTTAAGCCAAAGGGGTGAAGAGTGTCGTATCACAGTTTTAGTGGGAGGTGCCATTTAAACCACACCCACTAACCAGAATAGCTCCACCCACCCCATGCAGTGCCCCTCCCACAGGAGTTTTATAGATAGCTATTTTTCCGTGGCAACTTTAGGAGGCCGTATATTAGCTGTCATCTAAAAGCTAAAAATGCATATGCGTGCAGGTTCTACGCATCACTCCCCTTATTCAAGTAAGTTCAAATGCTGGTAGCGGCAAAGAAGTAACAGTTCAAAACACATCCAAACAAAAGAGAGAGAGAAAGAAAAAAAAGAAGAAAAAAAAAAAAAAGAGCACCTGACATTAGCGCACATTTTAATTTTTATTTTTTTAACAGAGTGAAGTTCTGGTTAACTTAATAAAACTGCTATTTTATTTATTTAAATTGCTAAAATATGCTCAGCATGTGGGTTTATTTAGCGAGCTAACCGAACATCACACTGAAAAAATATATATCTTTCAAATTCTACACTTTTCACCAGGCGAAACACTCAATTCAATAAAAACGTACAATCTGAAAGTTTTGCGGTATATTCGCAGCAGATTAGCGTGGTTAACGTCCCCTGTATTACAGCACCACACCATCTTAGCACCTTAGGCATATTTCATCAGATCTGAGACTGTACAGCTTTTTGTTTAAGTGCAGCAATATATTCGTCAGTCATTTAAAAAAAAAAAAAAAAAACGATTTTGCTTGCTCACTCCAGAGATGAAAGCAGATGTAGTTTTTTTTTTTTTTTTCATGTAAAACAGCAGCTACACTGATCAACATGCCATTATGTCATAAAGACTTCAGTGCCATTCACATTAAGGGCTATGTGACAGTAAAAACCCTCCATCTTTAGCACTACACTTTAAATGCCTTTACTCAGTATTCCCTACTACCCCTCGTTTCCTAGGCACATTGGTTTGGTCTGTGTGGAATGCAAGTTGAATATGCAGGGGCTATGAAAAAGGAAGGGGTTTGAGGGGGATTTAAAAAGTTAAGAACATTTAAAATTTCCAAAAAGAATGTGAAAACTCAAAACGTTTGAAAATGTGAAAGAATGTTTGTAAATTCCCAAAAGACTGTTTAAAAAACAATTTTTGAAAGGTCAAAGGATCTTATGAAAATTCAAAGTTCAAAAGAATGTTTGAAACTTCAAAAGGAAACAGTTTGATATTCTGAAAATAAAAAAGAATAAAGGAACATTTGACAAAAGCTTCAAAATAAAAAACAAAACTGGAAAATTTGAAAGTTCGAAAAAAGTCTAGAAGTCTGAATTAAAGTTCAAAGAAAATGGCCCAGGACTACATTAGTTCAACTATTCAAATTGCCCTTCACAACAAAAAGACCTTTATAACAACAGTTTTAATAGCTAAATATCTGTCCAACCGTATGTACATGCCATTTGCCTTAAATACACATTTAAAACGTACCCCAATAGATATTTCCTATAAAACAGGCACTTTGTCATTTGACTTTTTACAAAGTTGTGTCCAAGATTTCTTATGGCAAACTAAGCCTTTACCCTAAACCACGTCCTCTGTAAACTCAAGCCATCATTCCTGCCATAAAACACATCATCCATTTCAATAAAACCAGCCACAAAATGGCGTTCAAGTTCTCCAAAACAATTAAAGCAGGTATGCTTTGCATTGTGTCAAGAAAGTCTACGACAGAGCCGTCAATAATTGGCTTATTGCACTAAAAGGCTTATGGGACAGTGTTTGTCAGAGTTCACAGGGCTAAAACACGAAATTAAGAAATTGATAAGTTAAATAGACAATTTACAGATGCACTATTGACAACGCAAGTTAAAAGCAATATTATAAATAAGCTCAAAGTACATAAATGTGAAATGTCTAACTGCTGTAAAGTTAATAACTCAGGCCTCCGAGTAGGCTTGGGTGGAATTGTGTGTGCGCACACTTCTGTTGAGTGTGTTACGGTCACTCGGACACTCATTTGAGCACTTACGTTGTGGCCGCGCACAA
The DNA here is from genome assembly GCA_903798115.1 of Danio jaintianensis. NCBI lineage: Eukaryota > Metazoa > Chordata > Actinopteri > Cypriniformes > Danionidae > Danio > Danio jaintianensis. The sequence goes on along the minus strand of CAIGQV010018201.1, from coordinate 9,174,625 downwards.
ACTGAATGAGGCACAAAGCGTTCAACGCACATACATAAACATATAGGCTACTACATGGAAATTTTGCATGGTTCCTCCTTTGCTAATTCTGCAGCTCTTAGCTAACATGTCAAGCCTACTTAATGTGACAGGAACCACAAGGAACCGACAGTTCTATGATAGGCGCAAATGGTTCCAGGCAGTGCATGGATTAGAAACTTAATGTATCATAGAGGTATTCTAAATCATTTGAAAGACCGGAATTGGAAGAAACCCTTTATACGGGTCTCCAATGTTCAAAAAGCAGAATAAGACATGGTCGCAGTAGTAGTTTTGGTTCTAGGCCAAATATCTAAAAATTCTTGAAATCAAGACGCATTTTCTAGACAAGTAAAAATAATTTGTTAGCAGAAAATAAGTGGGTTTTTCCCCCAAAAATGTCTCAAAGTAAAATAATTTTGTTTTCGGTTTGAAATAAGATTATTTTTCTTACCCCATTGGCAAATTATTTAGCTTCTTACTTAATTTTGAAAAACTCACTTTTGACATTATTTTTGAAAACAAAACAACATTTTTTACTTGTCTAGAAAATGCTTCTTGATTTAAGAATTTGTAGATATTTGGACTAAAAACAAGACAAAAACTCCAAGTAAGAAAAGCATTTATATATATATATATATAAAAAGATAAAAGATTAGATTTTGCTGGAAAAAAATGATTTAGCAATAGCTACGAGTAAAAGATCAACACTTGATCAACTGTCCGGAGGAACAATGGAAGACCTACAGTACGATTGCAAACCGGTAGCAAAACTTGCACTGCCCTCTAGTGGCATTCCTTCAACATCCATTTTCAAAGTTAACAAAACACTAATCCTAAGCAGCCATTTTTGAATTTGACGCTCAGCTTTATGTGTGTCTGATTAGTCGTGAAACTCTACAGGATGAGAGATATCTACACAAACAGTGAAATAACACTGCTTCATTCGCTGATCTACCTCATCTTTAAACTTGGTTTTGTGACCTAAGGCTGCAAAATGAATAGTTAAACAGATCTAAAAATCTAATAAATAATGTTATAGCTGCAATCTAGGTATTAAAATCAATTAGTAAGCTTGGAAAGATTGGCTGTTTTTCTATTGCATAACTGTGCTAGTTCCGCCTGTAAGTACTGTTACTTTTGGTTCTCTTTAGCAGCCTGTGATTGGGAGAAGCTTCTCCTCCTCCTCCTCTAAGTGCACAATGACTGTGATTGACAGGTCTATGGAGGCGGGGCTAAGCAAAGTACATGGTCCTCAGAGTGTCGTGATGGATCTGCACAGCTTTGGCCAGGGCTTGAGGGTCTCGACCGTTACTCTGACCCGACACATGGCTGCCTTCCGCACTGTGTGGAGAGAGGAGAGAGAAATTAGCAAATGCCTGAATTTAAACAATGAATAATTTTAATAAATACAGTTGAAGTCAGAATTATTAGCCCCCCCTCTATATTTTTTTCCCCAATTTCTGTTTAACGGAAAGAAGGAATTTTTTTTCAACACATTTCTAAACATAATAGTTTTAATAACTAATTTCTAATAACTGATTTCTTTTATCTTTGCAATGATGACAATATCTAGTAAAATATTATGTACTTTTCAAGATACTAGTATTCAGCTTAAAGTGACATTTAAAGGCTTAACTAGGTTTACTGGGCAAGTTAGGGTACTTAGGCAAGTCATTGTATAACAGTGGTTTGTTCTGTAGACAATCTAAAAATATATATATAGCTTAAGGGGGCTAATAATATTGACTTTAAAATGATTATTTAAAAAAAAAAAAACTGCTTTTATTCCAGTCAAAATAAAACAAATAAGACTTTCTCCAGAATAAAAAATATTATCGAAAATACTGTGGAAAATCCCTTGCTCTGTCAGAAACATCATTTGGGAAATATTTGAAAAAGAACAAAAATTAAAACGGGCTAATAATTCTGACTTCAACTGTATTCCATGATGTACCAAGAAGGTGCAAATTTATACAGTCTGTACACTACTGTTCTAAAGTTTGGGTCAGAACAATTTTGTTTTGAAAGAAAGTAGTATTTAATTGTTTTTAAAAAAACATCATTACTTTTTTCAACAGTGATAAGAAATGTTTGTTGAGCAGCAAATCAGCATTTAAAAATGGCTGTGACACTGAAGACTAGAGTAATGGCCCCTAAAAAAAGGACAGATGAAAACAAACAGCTATGTTTTGTCTGAAAGTTGAGAAAAGTTTTTTTTTTTTTCCTAAATAAAATGTTTTTTTCAAAATGTTCAAAATAATGTAATTACAAAAGAATGTTTGAAAATTTAAAAGACACATTTGAAAATAAAAAGTCAAACAGTCTGAAATGTTCAACCGTTTAAAAGAAAGTTTGAAAAACTATTTTAATGTTCGAGAGAAATTGCCTTTAACAAAAAAAAACAAAAAAAAAAACAGTTTCAATAGCTGTCCAATAATAGACAACTCTTCAGGGCCATTTTTATGATTATTTTTTAAATATAAACAATAAATTTAATTTAATTAAATGCCGTGGTTGTTGTAGGGGAGGGGTAATGTTTAAATTGTTTAAATTGTACATGCAAAAACTCAATAAATATAAAAAATAAAAAAAAAACAATAATTAATAATAATTAAAATATAAAATAAATATTTATATTTTCTGAATAAAAATACAGAATTGTACTGTTTTATTGTATTTCTGATTAAATATAGATACAGCCTGGGTGAGCATGAGTCAATTTCAGATCATATAAATAAAAATGATCAAAAGTTTTAGTGAAACAGACAGGGAAAAAACTGAAAGAGTACAAGAGCAGTGACAATGTGAAGATACACTTCAGTGTTCTGAAATGCAATGTAATTTAATAAATGTAATCAAATTTAATATAATATTACATTATAAAAAAAGTAAATGTTCAAAAATGCAACCATCTGAAATTCAAAAAAGGGTCTCTTTTTGACTACCTGTGGCAACCAAGAATATGCAAATCTAATTCAAATAAAAGTGGCAGTGTTTCATTTAAATCAAAGCCCACATTTTGAATAGACATCAAGAAAGCAACAACGAGGCCAGTAAATCTCTTACCTGTCGTGCTCTTTATCCACTAAATGGTAACGGGCTCTGAAGGCCACTAGATGGGCATAGTAGGCTGGCGCAGGAATGGAGACAGAGCGAGTGCAGCGCACGTATGTGTGGCACAGCTGGTAGGTCAAGAGCTGGAACTCATCGGCTGTGAAGCAGTTGTCGTCCCATAGCACGTAGTAGTGTGAAGGTCGGCTTGTACCCTGGTGAAAATAGGGTTAAGTGAGCATTTTGGTGACATGCATTAGACTCAATTGTTCCAAACCATTTAAATTGTCACTTAGTTAATATAATGAAGGACCTATGGCATAAACATGGACTAAAGCTCCGGTCACACTGCACTTTTCGCCTCATAGACTTCCATTCATACACATGCGAATGCTGGAGACCAGAAACGCAAGCTCGTGCGACAAGTTTCACATGTTGCTGCATAGCAAAGTTCAATCTTGGTGAACTCTGACCTGCAAAATCACATCATGTGATTGCGTGAGACCAATAAAAGATCAAAACGTGACCTCTCTGCACAGAAATGTAAAATATGGAGCAATCGCTCGCTTTTTTAACGTCTAATCAACTTGTTTAATCCTGCCCCTTTTCGCAGCAGCATACGACAGAATTTTGCATGCTCAAACTCTAGTGTGAGATTAATACAGTGTTTCACAATCACATTCCTGGAGGACCACCATCTCTGCACATTTTCCATGTCTCCTTAACCAAACACATCTGATTCAGATCATCAGCTCATAAGCAAAGACTGAAAGACCTGTAATGGGTGTCACAGACAAAGGAGACATCCAAAACTTGCAGTGTTGGTGGTCCTGCAGGAACGTGGTTGAGAAAAACATTTGTGCTTAAGTGGCTGTGAGTTCATACCTGTATTCCAGCATGACTGCACAGATAAAAGTCAAATTCGTATGGATGGGTGATATCAGTGTCCACTGTGGTTCCTGCTGGAATGTTACCACTGCGACCAACCTTTGCAAATTAAAAGAAAAGTGAGTATTTTAGAAAATAAAGAAAAAAAGAATAAAGCAGACTGGCTGTTTTTAAGAACTCTTTAAATCCTCACCCTCTCAGTGCGGTCAGCACAGAATAGGCGAGTGTGGTGACGTTTCTGCACAACGATATAGGTGATTCCAGGCTGATATTCCTTCTCAAGGCTGATACAAGCTTCACGTATGGCCAGCAGCTCATAATACAGCACCTAGGAAGAAGAATGTAACATTATTGTAGAATTCTAGATGGTGATAATCTTAAACGGACTTATGAAAATTGAATAAAAATAATTAAATAATTATCTATCTATCTATCTATCTATCTATCTATCTATCTATCTATCTATATTTATATTTAAATATAAAATATGTGTATATCATACAAATTATATATAAATTTAAATATTCATGTAAGAAAATAGTTTTGTATCTATGTATGTGTGTTTCACATATACAAAATAAATAAATACAATTTCATACATTTGATTTCATACATTTGAATTATTCATTCATTCATTCATTTTCTTTTCGGCTTAGTCCCTTTATTAATCTGGGGTCGCCACAGCGGAATGAACCGCCAACTTATCCAGCATATGTTTTACGCAGCGGATGCCCTTCCAGCTGCAACCCATCACTGGGAAACATCCATACTCACTCATTCACTACGGACAATTTAGCTTACCCAATTAGCCTATACCGCATGTCTTTGGACTGTGGGGGAAACCGGAGCACCCGGAGGAAACCCACGCCAACACGGGGAGAACATGCAAACTCCACACAGAAATGCCAACTGACCCAGCCGAGGCTCGAACCAGCGACCTTCTTGCTGTGAGGCGAACGTGCTACCCACTGCGCCACCGTGAGGCCCTGATTTTTTTAACAATTAAAAAATATTTAAATAATGTTTATAACAAGAGATTATATATTAATATTGTTATTATTTGTGAAGTACATTTTAATATATATTAGTAACGTATTTCTGTCCTAATTTCAAGTTAAATCACTTTTTTGGCAGGTTAAAGTAAAGACCTGTGAGTTACTATTTGTATCTTAAAGTTTTCTCAAATGAAAAAGAGAAATGCTTGTTCATGTTGTCATATAGTGAGACTGCAGACCCTGAAAACACCTGAAAATCTTCACACATGACGAAACTGTGGCACTCGATTCTCGCAATACACACACACAAATGTTTCATGATGTGCATCACTGGAGAGACTATTTCAGGGGGAACTGAGAAGTGACAGAGTTTTGACCATGTGTAGTGCTCTGATGCGAAATATTCTGTAGTTTTTCACCTGTCTGAACTGCCCCTCAGACACTCCGTCCCTGTAGAAGATGATTCTGGTGGGTTTGTAGTGAGTGGACTTGTAGAACTGGATGAGCAGCTCTCGCACCATGGATGCCAGGTCCTGAATCACCTCCTGTCTGGGCCTCTGGACACGGACGGTAGCGCAGTATCTGCTGGGGTGAGCGTCCATGCTACCCACCACCTGAAGAAGAGAGGAAAGCGAAAAAAAAAAAAACATTTCCTTAAAATCATCCTAAATTCAAAACCAAGCATTTTAAAATGGAACACTACACTGTTTGTTATAAATGATTTAGCATGTTGCCACTAGAGGGCAGGTATTCACAACAAACAAAGACATATTTTGATGATGCCATGACTTGGTATGGAATCATGGGATTTGTGGTCTTCATTACATCCTACGGGACTCATAAAATCATGTTCATGGACAAGCTAAAGTAATCAAAACTTATCATGGTAGTATGAAGCAGAGTAATGTTGAAAGCTGTCGAAGCTAAATGAGAGCACTGGAAAAATTGCTGATGAGAGAGGAGCGCAACACGACATGAAAACATCTGAGCTTTTATTATGACACAATCCACTGCTTCAGGTCATGATTACTCGAGGAAGAAGCAGCCCTGTTTTATCATACCAAGTATTTTGGTTATTTTTGGGCTATCTAACAATGCTGCTCTGTCTAGTATAGTAAAACACAACATATTAAAGTGTCTTTGGTGTTTCCTTGTTTTCTATAAAAACCAAACCGGTAGTTAAAATTGCTAGTTTCTCTAGATTTGAACATTCTTCAAAACATTTTAAATAATGTAAATACATGTATCTGCTAAATATATATAACACAGTTCCGGTGTTTTTTTGATATATTTTAATGAAATGATCTTGCATACTATCCCTTAATGGTTGTTTCAACGAGTGAGCTGATTAGTATGTCACCCGTTTTACAAAAAAAACACAATTATAGACATTAGCATTTATATCCAAACTATTATCCCAGCACTTCTCTGATAGTCTGATTGTCAGATTGTCTAATAACAATACTGTGTGGTTGAAAAGACTAAATACTGAAGCAGTTTCATAATAATAGATGTCAACTGCTTTCTGTATGTGCCACAGAGTTGTAACCATTGTAACCGAATAGTTGAATTATAGTCTTTCTAGGATTAAAAATGAATTCTTTTGAGAATGAATCTCTATTAAACAATAATGTATTTAACCTTAAAAGTGTGTGTACGTGGGCTGTCATTCTTACAGCTGCAATGGAGGGTTTCTTGCCGTCTCCTGCAGGCGGATGAGTGACATCAGCTCCCAGAAAAATGACTGGCTGCTGGAAAACTGAAGGCCTAAAAATAAAAATACATAAGATGTTTAGTACAATTAAGGACAGCCGAGAACAGTGTTTTCAACACCCAAGTGAATGAAGTTCATTCCACATGCTTGTCGTACCGCTGATGGGGCACCAGGATGTTGTTGATGCCGCCCAGTTTGACGTTGATCTTCAGACAGAGATTGGAGAGGGTCTGAGGAGACGTCTTTACCACATTCTTCACCTGAACACACTGAGTGGCCATTCCCAGAAGAGTGTCTCCAACACGTTTCACTTCGGCTGGAGACAGAGAGCACACAAGAGCTCAAAAACAGTTGCAAGAATAGATGCTATAATTAATTCAAGACACTGAAAATTCAAGGCTGTGAAGAATACAGGTACAGGCTGTTCAATTTGCTTTACTGTTTATCAATCATGCAAATAACCAGTTTTCTTTGCATTATTCCTTTACTATTGCAATATAAAATGACACGTTTTTGCATACATAATACTTTATAAGGTCCATGAGGAAATGATTTAACTAACATTTATTCATCATAAAAAAATTAAAATATATAAAAAAAAAAAACTTAACAACCAATATAAATGACACATCTGTCCATGTATAGTTACCGTAGACTGGCGTTTTTCCAGGCAGAATGACGATGATGAGTTGAAGACCAGCGTAGGTGTTCTTGAGGTGCCGAAACATGGGCTCCACATTATCTGCTCCCTGAGCGTATTTGCAGAAGCACGGCTGGCCCTGAATGGGCATCCCTGCATCCTTGGAGATCTTCCGCAGCTGGTCTGTGAAGCCCCTGCAAAAAACAAGAGAGATACCGGAGTGTTTTACTTCTACTGATAATTGGAGTTGTGTTAATGACCAAAAAAAAGATAGAAAAAGCTTTACTTGAGAACTTCCTCTCTACATTGTCTCTGAGTGGCAAAGCAAGCGATGGCCCACATCTTGATCTCCACTCCAGTGTGAAACTGCTTGCCTCTCATGTCCCACACTCCATGACTGGGGGTGGCTACTGTACGATTCTGTAACACAAGGACATATATAATTGTAATTTAAAGAATAAGTTAGGCAAACACTACAAGTTTGATTGCATTTTAATTATAGTATATGTAATTTTATACAGCAGTCTTAAAATATGACAACTCATTTTTCAAACTCTCTTCAAAAAATTGTTAAAATCTCTTCAATATCTAATAACTGTACTTGGGAAGCACTGGTAGATACTGGTATTACTTTACTAGTTTCCTAATCAAAAGAAAGATATATTCTATGGATATTTTTAGAAAGAT
>CAIGQV010018201.1:9151775-9166229 GCA_903798115.1 Danio jaintianensis | reverse complement strand
ATAATAGGAGTAAATGCAACTTCGTATTCCAAATGAAAAAGAGATTTGAAAACATAGAACAAGCCATTTAAACACATGCAACAAACCTCACTCCATTTAAAGCAACCCACACAGCAACCTAACCCTCCACACACATAAACACAATACAATTAGCACTTGTATTAAACAATTAATGAAAATTGTCATTTACTCACCCTAACGTCTGTCCAAACCCATATGAAATTTGTTAATCTACAGAGAAATTAAGATATTTATTCTCTCCATTGAAGGTTTGTTCACCCAAAACTCTGATTTAACAGATTTAAATGTAGGCTTTTATTCACATATAAACACTAATCAGTGTAAAAAAACTTAAGCTTAAAGTCTGTGTGAACCAGGAGTTTCTGGTAATTGATTAATTATGATCATGTATTTCTAACTGAGGCGGCGCGGTGGCACAGTGGGTAGCGCTGTCGCCTCACAGCAAGAAGGTCGCTGGTTCAAGCCTCGGCTGGGTCAGTTGGCGTTTCTGTGTGGAGTTTGCATGTTCTCTCCGTGTTCGCATGGGTTTCCTCCGGGTGCTCCGGCTTCCTCCACAGTCCAAAGACATGCGCTATAAGTGAATTGAATAAGCTAAATTGTCTGTACTGTATGTGTGTGAATGAGTGTGTATGGGTGTTTCCCAGTGATGGATTGCAGCTGGAAGGGCATCCGCTGCGTAAAACATATGCTGGATAAGTTGGCGATACATTCCGCTGTGGCAACCCCTGATTAATAAAGGGACTAAGCCGAAAAGAAAATGAATGAATTTCTAACTGAAACTGAATATTAGGTAGGGGGTGGGGTTTTATTTTATTTTTTTCGCTCCTCCTCTCATCTTTCATTAACAGCAAACTAACGGCTGGAGGGGTGTGGCTAAGCATATTACAGCCAAGCCATCAAACTGACATCATCATAGAAAGACAAATAATGAACAATACAATTTATTACAGTATTTCTTCATCTTTGTTAAAGTTAATGAAAATACAATTGTACATTTTTGTTTAGCTCACAGTGCATTAACTAATGTTAACAAGCATGAATTTGGCTTTTAATAATGCATTTGTAAATGCTGAACTACGATTAATAAATGCTGTACAAGTATTGCTCATTATTAGTAAATACATTATTTAATATTAACTAATGAAACCTTATTGTAAAGTGGGACCAGAACAACAATGTGCGCTAACAAAATAAGCATTGCAAATTTTGATTTCATGTGGACTTTAGCCTGTGCCTGTTTGACGCACAAGAACAAATATCATTGGCTCTTGCTGAAGCTCAAATATGCCGTGTGACACACAAGCATGCCTTGGACCAAAACTGAATACTTGTAAACAATGTAAGCAATCAATGATCATATATGAATAAAAGTCTACATTCAATTGGTTCATCTTATAATGTGTCTTGCCAGAGGCTACTACTAAATTTCTATCATTTATTATATTTATCTCTTTATGAACATTTTGAAGCATCGGATTTTATATTCTTATGGGTTTGCAATGACAAGAGGTTTAACTACCCACTTAAATGTGAAATCTAGACACAAAGCAAGCCAAATCTCTAGTCTTCTACTCAAACACAAACACACACGGTGCATGAGTGAAAGGGGACGGGTACCATAAAGTGTTCAGAGCTCACCCTGCCGCCGTACTGCAGCATGGGGGCGGGCAGGACTCGACCAGTCACCTCCTCCATCTCATCCCGCACACGGAACTGGAACTCCTGCACAAACGGATCTGAATTGTAGTTGGCACTGCGCACCTGAGGAATGAGCAAAAGATTGATGCATCATAGTTAGGACGGATTGAAGACACTTATGAAAGTGTTTGTTTTTCCACCACTGATGATCTTCAGTCATAAACACTAGCAGTGATGTTCCGGAGTATCTTTTAGATTAGATGTAGTGTTAGAACTTACCAGTCTGCTGATCTCCTCTTGTCTGTCCGGTGCGGAGCGGGCCGTGGCTTTGATCATGGTGGAGGTTTGGTTGTCGGTCAATTTCTTTATGCAGCGTTGACCTGCCACTATGTTGCACACCTGAGGAAAAAGGATGGTTTATAATGACACCATTAAAAAGGATAAAGGAATTCAATACGCTTTTACTAAAGCAAGTACTACAAGGTACTAGTTCAGAGCTAGTGCTTACAGCCCTTTTCACACAGTTATAACTGTAAAGATCTGTAATATTACTGGAATGACTTTACCGGTAAATTTGAATCATAAAATAGCAGTAAATTCTGAAATCATTAATCAGAAATAACCTCTAAACGGCTGAACTTGTATTTGTAAACATGAAGGGGTGAGACTTTTTGTTGAGTTTACTTTTTATTTCAAACTTTCTCATTCCTGCAGCTGCTTTTGTCCCAGAGACAAACCAAAATAATGAACTTTAGGAGGAGAAAAACATTGTTGTCACTAGTATTCGAAGGAAAGGCAGCTGAAAAACAGTTATGTTTACATATAAGGATACACAGATATGCGTGCGACGGACGTGGGAAAAACTAAATTGTGATTTAAAACTGCAATTTTGAGAAAAGTCATAAATGTGAGATATAAACTTGCAATTGCAAGAAAATAAAGTCAGAACTGTGAGATGTAAGAAATATATCTATATCACACAAAACGGACCATTTCTGACAAATAAAGCCAGAATTAGGCTAAATTAAATTGGAATTCTGAGGAAAATAGTAAAAAAAATTGAAAGAAATAATCAATTTCTATAATAATTTATATATTTAAATATATATTTTTTCAGACTTTAAATTCAAATTCAACATTATATCTTGCAATTCTGACTTTTGTTTTCAGTATTGCAAGACACAAACCCACAACTGCACATTTATAACTCTAAATTGTGAGATATAAAATCCAAACTGTGTGAATTCGAAGCAGTATTTCTGTGATGGAAAAAGTACGCTTCCATAAATGGTGTTGTTAAGTATCTAGAAATGATACACAAATCAGAGAAAAACAAACGTTGGCTAGCTTGTGTGTGAGTGGAAAGAAACAGTACCACGCTTCCTGTTAACGTAAGTGATCAGACACCTTGACGCTCACCTCTAAAGGCAGGTATGTGTGTTTCTGCTCCTGTCCCACTTGCAGGCAGGGCAGATGGGGGTACTTGAGCTGTAAGTTGTACTTTTCCCTGAAATATTGTGCCACTGTTCTCTCCACGGTCTGTCCATTTTCCAGCTGTAGAGGAAACCTGACAAATTAAGACAAAAATAAAATAAAATTACTAAAAATTAACAGGGAGCTGGGAAGACTATCTTAAAGGGATAGTTGACCTTTGTTCTAACTCATAGATAATTAATCCTCAAAATGGTTAATAAAAAAAAAATGCAAAAAAGCTGCTCATCCACTTACGTCTGATGGCTAGCTGGTCGGCGAGTAACATTACACACCCTGTACTTCCTCCTCATGGTGCCACAGTGGGTGACCTCCACCTTTAGACCTGATTAGAGGAGAAGATCAAATGCACACCACTGGTCAGTTTATAGCTACTAATGTAGGTTTTAAGAGTATTTCCACTACTGTATAAATCAGGATTCAATCAAAGCAGTAAATTTAACTTGCAAATAGAGCAGCACTTCCTTTCCGTGTTTTCATAAAACAGAATTGCCAAAAATACATTTTATTGAGCATTTTCAACACATCATAACAAAGTGTCATATCTAACATTTTAATGTGCTTTTTTTGAAGAAATTTAAAAATCGAATTTACTATTAAAAATGCACAAAATGCATTTTAATAAAATATGTAAATTTTATTGTGAAACATTATTACAATAATACTTAAGAAATACTTTTAAAAAACAAATATTTAAAAGAATATATAATTTATTGTGATGGTAAAGCTACATTTTCCACATTATCTTTCAGGAATCATTCTGTTAAACGTGGAGCTCCAGACATTTCGGTCTCACTTTATATTAGGTGGCCTTACCGAATATGTACTTGCACTGGAATTGATCATTTGTTACAATGTACTTATCGTGTAAATACACGTTTTTACATTGTAGTTATGATTAATTAAATACCAGTATAATTACACTGTTGATCATCCCTTACATCTTAACCCACCCTTAAAACTACCAATACTCCCAAACCTGTCCATAAGCCTCCCCGTATCCCACCTCAAGAGCACCAGAAGTGCTCTGCCATACATTATGAACACAGTAAGTACATTGTATTTATTTTCTGATGCAAGTACATAACAGTTAAGGCCAGCTAATACTATACTTTTTTTGTTTATGTTCCCTTTCGTTTGTTGAGTTCAAATGCAGAGGTTGAACAATCTTTATTGCCACTTGGGACCAATTTAATACATCCTTGCAGATTAACAGTATCATAGAAGTACATATCAAACATGGAGTTAGGTTAAAACGAGGTAACCATTTGTCCAATCACACAAACCTTTGATCTCTTTGGTGAATTTGACTCTGTGGGAATCGGTGAGAGGACGAGGCTGCTCATCGATGTTGTGGATATCCAGAACCTCACACATGAACTGAATCACAGGCTGAGCTTTGTAGAATGCAGTGGCAGACACTAAGGAGAATAATAATAATAATAATAATAAATATTCGGTCAAAGTTAAAGCAAAATAAATCAGCTGTTTGTAAATTGCATGTTAAATCATACTGCTATTAAAATATAAACATGTTCACCACATTTTCAGCAACACTGTATCATATCCGTGTTACACATTTCAAGTTCAAATTACCACAAAAGAACTGGGATAAAAGTTTATAGTTTGCATAAAAACAATGGGTATGTCTCAATCAGTGCCTTATTCACTAGTCAGGGCACTGATCAGGGAGTCAGCCAGGGCAGACCACAATGGAAATTTGTCAGGGGACCCCAAAAAGTGAGGAACCTGGCTACTTGCTGTTTACTGTTGTCAGAGATCTGAGAGGCAAGGTTTTGGTTTACTTTTTATTATTTAGCTAAACATGTACAAACTACAAGGAACCATACAACTGGGGAATTAAAGTAATTAAAATAACTAAACGCAGCTCTCAGATCTCGAAATGGGAAGCAGCAGAGTTCATCACTTTTTCTTGTCTATACTATTTGCAGTGAATTTCTCTATTTGCATGTGTTGTGAGAATTTGCATGCATGTCTATTGTCAAACTGATGAAGATGTTTTCTCAATGTGCATGCGTTTTCTTAACTTGCAGTGCATTTGAGCTCTCTTGGCCACCGTACAGAAGACATTATTTGATCTTTTTAATTTTAATAACCACTGAACAACATGAAGATCCTCTAACTGATCAATTCAGATCATTTAGATTTTCAACAATCTTCTCTGGCTTACCGTCAATGTTTAGCATCATCTTCCACATAGCCGGTCGCACTGATTGGTGGAAGCCAAACCACACCTCCCTCCCCCCACCCAGTGGGTGATCATAGCCCTCGGGGGAGGAGAAAAACGACCGTCCCACTGGGGTGTACCTAAAGCAAGAGGAGACAAATAACACAGCTGAAACCTGCAGAACTTACATGTGAACTCCTAAATGATTCTGATCTAACTGCTTATGGTCTCGATTTAATAGTTATGACAGAATCATTGACATAACAAGCACTTTTGTATTTGCAATAAAAGGCTATTATGATCCTTTTAATGTGAACTCTTACCTCATCGATGGCAGATGGCGCAGGACAACATCTACGGCATGTACAGGATTGGTGCTGATTGGCTTATCGAGCTCCAGAGGATCAGGCGTGCTCCGTCCAGTGAGGACCTCATGCAGCATGTGCCAACTGACAAGTGACACAAATTTCATGGTGACCTTGAAAATCCTGTCCTTCCCACCTTCACCTGGCAAGGTCACGTCCAGGTCCACCTACAAATATTAAACACAATGTCATGAAAGTGTGTGATGCAATGATAAAACTGCACAGCATAATTTCATAGTCCAGCTAGGTTTGTCATTAATTATGGGGAGAGTCTTGCACTGACTGATTATTTCACCAGGAGCCACAGGTGTTCATTTTAATTTGCCTTTGCTTTTTTGGACTCTAAAGTGCAGATAGCCCTTGTTATGAATCATGTATTTTGGGTGAACCATCCCTTTAAAGGGCACCACGGTGGCTCAGTAGTTAGCACTGTCGCCTCACAGCAAGAAGGTCGCTGGTTCGAGTCCCGGCTGAAGTTTGCATGTTCTCTTAGTGTTCACGTGGGTTTCCTCCAGGTGCTCCGGTTTCCCCCACAGTCCAAAGACATGCGCTATAGGTGAATTGAATAAACTAAATTGGCTGTATTGTATGGATGTTTCCCAGTACTGGGTTGCAGCTGGAAGGGCATCCGCTATGTAAAACATATGCGGGATAAGTTGGCGGTTCATTCTGCTGTGGCGACCCCTGATGAATAAAGGGACTAAGCCGAAGTAAAATGAATGAATAAATCCCTTTAAAGGCACCAAACTGAAAAAAGATATCCTCCACGCTTCCACCTTTTTTTTTTTTTTATCTTGCCCTGCTCTAGTTTGTACTCATTTAAAAATTAGTACATTTTATGGAAAAAGATCTGTCAGTACTACCATTTCACCACAACTTGTTTGTAGTAAAACCACAAGGTTTTATTGTTGCTTATTTTAGTTAATTCAACACAATTCCTGCCTGTTAGTGCAGCACAAATAACAAGAACATGCTAATGCAGCACAGTTCCTGAACATTCTGTCATTACATATTTTATTAGATGCTAAATGTTATACAAGCTAATTTAATTAACTTTTCCTACTTTCTATTTTTTCTGTTTACCTGATTTGTGTAAACAGTTTGACCTCTATTATCAATATTATGGCTAGCATTTTAGGCAATAATAATATTAATTTGCTTTGGTGCAAACTGTAATATGAATAAAATAATATCTAAATGCCAATTAATCAAGATGCTGCTCTTAAACGGTCTTGATAGTTTTGTACGCCTTTAATGTTTACAAGAAATATTTGAACTACAGTATGCATCATAAAGGGAATATCATAATGAACACATTTAATAATGGCATGTATGAAGTTCTAATTTTACTGTTAGGTACTTCCCAGCAGCCCTGGTGCCAGTTACTGTATCTTACCCCCGCTGAGGCAACTGGTAAAGGCTGAGCGGTGTAAAGGCTCTTCTTGCCATCATAAACTGGTCTTCTGTCGCCAAAGATTGTCACCTTAAAGTGCTTCACCATAGAATCCACCACTTCCCTGAAAGCCATCAAAGAAAAGGTCATGACCATTATCATGGGCTCAAAACTGCTCATTGACTATAAAGATTTAATAATGGAGAAGTCTCTTGAGAATGAAAGATTTAAAACAAATCAAGTGTTGCAAACTATGTCAATTATTGTAATTGCTAAGTGTTTTGCACCTGTTAACACGCCGTGGGCACTTTTCTGGCTTGATGTCCACATCGTACAGGTAGACATCCATCTTGGGGATGTCCACCTGAAAGCAGTTGGCCAGCAGCTTGATGGGCTTCCCCATGGTGCCATACCCAGGCCTCCGAGGTACGGAGAACTGGGGCGCAGCCCCAACGGCTTCTGTCAAGAAAATTAGAGGGGATTTCCATTAGTACGACTTCTCGACACTTAATATATTAGACTTTAAACATCAGTTATTACCAAAGAACTGAAAGTAAAAATCTAAACAAGCCCCCACATGAGATGAAATGTGTAAAAGCGTGCAGTCAATGTGTCATGATCAAAAACTACCTTCATATGGACATATGGGTGTTATTTCTCATTTGTCAACATTGACATTTAGTGGAAAACTGATTAATGCCTGAATTAATAACAGCGCAGCAATCACCCATTTGTTTCCTTACACTGACGTTTAAACAGTGGGTGTTATCAGTCTTATCAGGAAATTTCCTCTAAATGCCCACTCACTGGAAACAACACAAACATGACAGACAAACCACATCTTTCATACACACCATACTTGAGAAATAAATAAAACAAACAACAGTCTGCGAAAATCTTTATATTTAAAAGCATTATATTTAACTAAAATGTTATTATTTTTATTTCAGCCAGGTGCCAAAAAAGTATTACTCATTTTCATTTAGTTTAACATAAAATGAACAAACTAAAATAAATAAATAAATACATACGCACATAAATAAATAAATACTATGGATGCTTTTTTTTAAGAATATAAAACTTAAAGGGTAAATACCCAAAACCCATACCAATGTTTTTATTATTGTTTTCTGTTTCTTCTCCATGTCATCACAAGTGGAAGAACCTGAAGAGGTGGACGGTGGCATTCCTGCTACATCACACCCATCTCTCATCAGCAATTGCTCCAGCGACCTTGTTTCACCTCAACGCTTTCAGTCTTACTCTGCTTAATGCTACCATGATAATAAGTTTTGAAAACTTTAGCTCAACCATAAATATGAAAACCACAACTCCCGTGATTCTACACTCACATCACTGCATCATCAAAATACGCCTTTGTTTGTTGTGAATACTCGCTCTCTAGTGGCTAAAATTACATACTGTGCCTTTAAGTATGACCAAAGAACTAAAGTTAAAACAAAAACAGCAAATTCTTTGGAGTAAATAAAATAACGCAAAACAGACCAACGTATTATTTTGGATGTTTGCGATGTCACAAAATGTATGTCACAAAAGCCTTTTTTTAGCTAAAGTTCAGTCTTAGAAATTATAATGCCTATATAATTATAACCCCCAAGCAAAGTAGGACTTTTTTTTTTATTACTTCATTTAATTTTTGGGGGGGTTTTGGCCTGGAAAAAACAACAACAACCAAAACACAAGTGTGAACAAACCCCCTAATCATAATATTAAAAGTGTAAACACTGGGATCTCCAATCAAAAACAATCATAAAAGATATGAAAGCAAAATCCAAACTCTCCATACATGATCAAATCAATATTGTTTCGGCAGAATAAGCATCTGCAATTACATGGTTAAACAAAAATAATTGCCATTAATGTGACTTGGCTTCACTTACACACAACATACATATTGTTGGTATGTAAACAAACTTTCTGCACTGCTATTTAGACCTGCTTCAGTTGGTGCCTTCTCACTTTGAATATCATCACTTACATCACTTCTCACACTGAGTGGCACATTACGTTATCACATCACTGTAACACTGGGTGAAAGTGTTTCTGCTCTTTTAAAGACACTTTAAAGGGGGGTTTACAGAATGAAACAGTTACTAAGAGGTGTGTGAGGGGAATTCATCTGAAAATGCTTTCTTACACTTCCCAGTGTGCCGTTGCTACGCCGGTGGCACTCAAGTGGCTTCTTCTTGCCATGGCAACCAGAACTACACCAACAACCAATTAAAGGAGAAACTGCTGTTTCTATATATAGGCACAGGTACAGCTGATCTTCCAAGACACATGTGCGTTTACTCAAGAGCGTTCATGCATGAATCAAACTATAAAACCATAAATTCATCCATTTCACTCACTTAAGTTGAAATCTGTTGGAAAGGGTGTTCTAAATATAGTAGTTTCGTGACATCATAGACTAAGAAAGGAGGGCAGGTTTGGCAGAGATGAGGTAACAGACACTCAGATCAGTTTGAAAGCCTATTGTTGAGATCTTGCTTCAATTGTAATGCTCACTTAACTGGCAAATCGGTGACAGGCACATTTACAAGGCTTCAGTTCATCCAGGGAATGAGATGCATCTCATTTAATTATTTAAAGCTAGCTAGTCAAGTGGAAGAATTTAAAGTTGTCAGAGAGTGTTTAGACAGACCTTAAGCAACAATTGGCTTCTAGTAATAACAGACCAATGTATTCTCAATCTTAATTTCATTTCATTAATTTTCATTTAACAGGTTAAATGTTTGTCAAATTTGGTTTTTGTTAGATCGGTGGCACTGATAACGCTTGCTGATTATCAAAAGTAGTCATTATTTTTACTGCCATAGCCACAAACTGACAGGCTACTAAAAAGATAAATCCAGTTTGTAATATTTAAGCATTTTAAAATCTAGGTCAAGATGTGTAAAAGGCGTTTGGATTTAAACTGAATTTAAACAAAAGTGCATATGGTAAATTAGCTAGTGAAAAATCCATATTTCATAAAGTGTGTAATTTTTACTGTTTTCACACTTCTCACTTCTCTTGTTTTGAGACCAAAATGGAAATGTCTGTCTGTTTGAGAGCTTTTAAATGTAAAAATTAGTACCAAGAATTCTTTAAAACAGCTTAGGAATTCTTTCATCACAAACACACACCAAACATACACAAAGAATAAGATCTGCAGATTCTGATCTATTTTGAACGAGACAATTTTGTGACCCTTGCAATATTAACCAAAAAGTCAACTACATAAAATTTCTTATTTCATGTACTTATTTATTTAATTTACTTATTGTTTTTTAAAACACCTATATTAAAAATTCTTAAATCAGGATCTGTTTAAACTTACAAAATATAAAAAGTGAGAGCTTTTTAGTAAGGGAACAAAAAAGGTTTTGTTTAAAAAAAAAAAAAAAGGTTTTGTTTTGTTTTTTACTCCATTTTTCTTTTTTCAAAAAGAGATTAAAGAGGTGATTTTTGAACCTGTGTATGGAATGCAAACAATACATTTAGCCTTTTCCCCATACTTCACACTTTTTGAATTGAATTTTGTTGATTAACATGAATATGCAAACCTACTAACAAACAATTATTACAGAATGAAAACAAATCTATTTTTTAATCTGAAAGTAGGCTATATGTTAATGAACCAAAAGTTAGAAACTCATTAATTATAAAATTACAATTGTATAATTTATCTTTAATGAGAAATCAGATACAATACTGTTTCAACAGTCATTTGGTTGTTCAGGTAAATTTGCTTAAACATTCGCAAAACATTATCTGGGTTAAGATCTCAACCCTTTCCTTCCTGGGGAATTCCTCCGGGGGACAGACGCCCCCCAAACGGCTTATCAATTCTGAGGAATCAACACTGAATAAAAAACTTTATAAAAATGAACTTCTTGCAAAATACACAACAATTTCCAAAAAAAAACCATGATCGTTCAGATTGATAAAGCAGTGATTCAAGGTCAGTCGTCATGGCAACAACAGACAATCAGAAACCCGCCCCTACCCCGCATCAAACACGCACCCACCAGCAGCTCGAGATCGCCGCACCTGACGCACGCAGCACCTGTGAGTGACAGCTGCGCCACAACGCGTGACGTCGGCAGACCAAATGAGTCAGGATCTTCCATAAGCCAGAAAAAAAAAGCCAAAACCCTAACCAAACCCTGACACGAATTTGGTTGCTACGCCCAAACATTCACGAGTAGTAAAATGGCTCATTCTGAAAGCTCATTCTTATCTCAAAAGCTGCAGCAATTCACCAAGGACGTTTGCTAAGCAATGAATGGGGGGTTGAGCTGACGGTGGAGGCGACAAAGTTACACCGACTCAATACGTCATAGTTCGGAATAGACTATAAAACTGGAGTGAAAGCATCAAAGAGTGACGTAACTTACCTGTAGTTCCGATTTCCATTCATGAGGTCTCTGTCCGGATTCTAGCCGGCTTCAGGGGATCAAATACCAGATGAGCGGTGTTTGTGTAAAGCCGCTGAATGTCCACCGTAAACCGAACGACCGACACACACACACACACCGGCTCCTACCGCGGGTGTTGAAGCGGGCCGCTCGGAGGTTCTGAGCTCCACAAAACCCGTGGCGAAATCAGTCAAGCAAAAGGCACCGACCCTCAGCCGTGGCTCCCACCGTATGCCGTAGAGCCGTAATTGCTACCAGCTGACAAGCCAAAAGACTCCGAAAGAAATATTTCTAACAGCCATCGCGAAACAGAGTTTGTCCGGAGCCTCGAAGCGTTCGCGGTGTGTCTTTTAAAGTGACAAGCTCTTATATTTTAAAGACATACGCTCAGATTTAAAGTTTATAGCTTGATATTCCTCGTCGAGTCAAAAAACGTGTCTTTTATTCCAGTCGAGTTTGCTTGCGGCCGTTGACGTCTGATCGAGTATCGGTGTGTTACCGGTTTGCCTTGGGTTTACCATCTCTGTACAGCCAGGGGGTGTTGCCAGATTTATAAAAAACGAGCAAGTTGGTACAATTAAATTTATTTGGAAAAGCGAATTATATTACTAAAACCTACCCTAAAAAAACACAATGAAGTATTTTTTATGTTTTGTATACATATGTTATAGAATTAAATCTCAAAATAGTTAGTCACCGTCTCTAAAAGAGACTTTGTGAAGCAACAAGCATGACGTCGCGTAAACTACGCGGACCTGGCAACAATAAGAAAGGGAGACCCACAGGAAATACCAAACGCAGGAAACACCGTCACTTCCTAGTAATGTCATCTATTTGATCCGCCTTTGATTGTTAATTAATGTGTAATTTGGGAACACAAATGAACAGCCCATAAAATGTTGTATATTATGAAGAAAGCTCTTTCATTGTGGTAACACTTTACAATGTCCATAATGTTTTAAACTTTGGATAATATTACTGACATGAACTCATAAGCAAAGTATGTTTGTTTTGTTTAATTATTTCTTCTTTGTTAACGTTACTAATATGAAATTATGTGTTAATCTTAGTTTAACTTAGTTTAGATTAACTACTGTTAGCAAACTCAGTAGGATGAAGGCTTCAAAAATGGATTTTAATAATGCTGAGACAAAAATATTGTATTGTTTTCGGTTGTTAGCTGATGTTAACAAAAAGAAACCTTATTGTGGTGTTATTAATGTTTTTTCTTATTGTTAATTTAATTAAGTCACGACATTTATCCCATTTTCTTACAAAAAAAAATCGTAACAAAAATATAGTAATATAAAAGCATGGAAATATTTAGTGTTGAATATCTTTTCTAACTCTCACCTTATAAGTTACTAAGTTATATAGTATGTTCTCTATTTTGAGCCTTTTTAAACATGTCTGCTTGTCCTATTTGTCTTTTACTCTGCAAATCACATTTAGTGTTCTATAGTGTATCTTTGTGGCTGTGCTTTAGCCTACATTTAAATAGAAAGTATAAAAACATAAACACCGCAGCACATATAGAAATATATATACACGTGTGTTTGTTTTAACAGCATCAGCTGACAGCAAACTGTGGTCTACAGATGGCAGCAGTGCTTAGTGTGAATGTAATAACCAGAGAAGAAGACTGTACAGGAAATATTTTCTGCACTATAAACGTAAGAACAGTAACTTTTAGTTTTAAGTAATTATTTTGCTGTCTCGACACAATTTATATCGTCTAAACGTAAGGATTCAATCATTCAAATTAATTCCCGTCTCAAATCATCATATGAAATATTCTTTAATTTAACTCAATAGCAGAAATATTAATATTGAGCAACAACTAAATGAGCAAACCCTAATTATATGCCTTAAAGAGTCGATTCTCTCTTGAATGTGATTGATCAGGCTAAATTGGGAGATCAGTAACTTTGTGTAGCTCACTATCATGTGGAATATTCTCTCCAGGTAAACAAGTGGACTACAGTTTTTGATCGATTTTTTTTTTCATGCCTGAATCTCCAATATTTGGCAACAGGCATATTTCCTATAGGTATTTTGCTAGCTTTGGCTGTGGTTTATTATTCTGAATGCATGTCATAATGTTTCAGAGGGATGGATAAAGTCATAACCTGTTTCAACAAGTGTCCAGATGCTTCTGTCCGTCTCATCTGTTTTCCATGGGCAGGTGGAGGCTCTATCCACTATGCTCGCTGGGCCAAAACTCTTCCTAGCTCTATTGAAGGTAAGTTCCCTATTTAAAAAGGCAGTTTTTGAATTAAAAATAATGAATTAATAATGATAAATAATTAAATTATGGGTAATTACATTTTAATATTGCTTTATTTTAATGTTATTATTTATTGTTAGTAATATCAATTAAATAATAACTAATTTATATATGAATTTAATCATTATTGAAGACCAAAAAAACAATATAGTTTAATATAATAAAATAATATAATTTACAATTATAAAAAAATTAAAAAGCAACACAGCCTTTAATTTTTTGTTTTTAGAATGTATCCTGTTTAATTCTTTACTTTTTTCTGATGCCTAAAATAATGACTATATGCACACACACATGCACACAAACATATATACTTATATATACTATTTATAATAGCTTGTATAATATAATCATATTTTACATCAGAAAAATATAATGTCAAAATATACATCGAAAATTTTGTCAGGGATATTTAGAACATGAATAATTTGTAGACTTATTACGAGACTTTATTTGAGGATCACAGTGCAGCCCCAAGGTGCTTATTAATCATAATTTTATGTGCCATTATTTTTCATTATTCTTTTATCCATTTGATGTACAGGTCAGAATAAGTATGCTGTTTTATTTTTACATAAATGTATCTGTTATGATTAAACGTTATTTCACTTTTTATTTTCACAAGTATATATATATTTATATATATA
>CAIGQV010018201.1:9137683-9151375 GCA_903798115.1 Danio jaintianensis | reverse complement strand
AAAAAAGACAGAACCATTTGATGAAAACATACTCAAAAATCCAAAATGAACGGATTTCATAAAAAGTAACACAACATTAAGCGTTATAGTAAATTGTTTTATTTTTTTATATTTTTG
The DNA here is from genome assembly GCA_903798115.1 of Danio jaintianensis. Lineage (NCBI taxonomy): Eukaryota > Metazoa > Chordata > Actinopteri > Cypriniformes > Danionidae > Danio > Danio jaintianensis. Next base: position 9,151,258 of record CAIGQV010018201.1, on the reverse strand, counting down.
GGGGGATATAATACGTATTATATTTTGTAAGTGTATATTATATTGTTTACTTTTTAAAATGTTTTTGGGATATAATACTGATATTATACTTATATATACTTTACATTATACTATATACAGTGTTTACGGAAAGTATTCAGACCCTCTTAAGTTTTTCACTCTTTGTTATATTGCAGCCATTTGCTAAAATCATTTAAGTTCATTTTTTCCTCATTAATGTACACACAGCACACCATATTGACAGAAAAACACAGAATTGTTAAAAATTTTGCACATGGTCCTAAGTATTCAGACCCTTTGCTGTGACACTCATATATTTAACTCAGGTGCTGTCCATTTCTTGTGATCATTCTTGAGATGGTTCTACATCTTCATTTGAGTCCAGCTGTGTTTGATTATACTGATTGGACTTGACTAGCAAAGCCACACACCAGTCTAAATAAGACCTTACAGCTCACAATGCATGTCAGAGCATATGAGAATCATGCGGTTAAAGGAACTGCCCGAAGAGCTCAGAGACAGAATTGTGGCAAGGCACAGATCTGGCCAAGGTTACAAAAAAAATTCTGCTTAAGGTTCCTAAGAGCACAGTGGCCTCCATAATCCTTAAATGAAAGACGTTTGGGATGACCAGAACCCTTCCAAGAGCTGGCCGTCCAGCCAAACTGAGCTATCCGGGGAGAAAGTCCTTGAGAAGAGAGGTAAAGAAGAACCCAAAGATCACTGTGGCTGAGCTCCAGAGATGCAGTCAGGAGATGGGAGAAAGTTGTAGAAAGTCAACCATCACTGCAGCACTCCACCAGTTATGGCTTTATGGCAGAGTGGCCAGACGGAAGCCTCTCTTCAGTGCAAGACACATGAAAGCCTGCATGGAGTTTGCTAAAATGGTGAGAATTAAGATTCTCTGGTCTGATGAGACCAAGATTTAACTTTTTGGCCTTAATTCTAAGCGGTATGTGTGGAGAAAACCAGGCACTGCTCATCACCTGTACAATACTGTCCCAACATTGAAGCATGGTGGTGGCAGCATCATGCTTTGGGGGTGTTTTTCAGCTGCAGGGACAGAACGACGGGTTGCAATCAAGGGAAAGATGAATCCACCAACGTTTACCATCCAACCTGACAGAACTGGAGAGAATTTGTAAGGAGGAATAGCCGGATCCCCAAATCCAGGTGTGAAAAACTTGTTGCATCTTTCCCAAAAAGACTCATGGCTGTATTAGATCAAAAGGATGCTTCTACTAAATACTGAGCAAAATGTGGCATTTCAGTTTTTCTTTTTTAATCTGCAAAAATGTCAACAATTCTGTGTTTTTTTGTTTTTTTTTGTCATTATGGGGTGCTGTGTGCACATCGAGGAAAAAAATGAACCTTAATGATTTTAGCAAATGGTTGCAATATAACAAAGAGTTAAAAAATTTAAGGGAGTCTGAATACTTTCCATACCCATTGTAGATTTAAATGTCTATTAAAGAGATAGTTCACTCAAATTATAATTCTGTAATCATTTATTCATCCTTCACTTGTTCCAAACCTTTTTCTTGAACACAAAAGGATATATACTGAAGAAAGCTGGAAAAAACAGCTATTTACTTCCATTAATTTTTTTTTACTATGGATGTCAATGGCTGTTTTTTCCCCCCACATTCTTCATAATATCTTGTTTTGTGTTCAACAGAAAAAAGAAATTCATAAAGTTTAGAACCACTTGAGTGAGAGTAAATGGTGAGGAAATGAATATTTTTGGGTGAACTATCCTTACTATGATTAAACTATACTTTTCAGTCTGAGGCAAGGCTGCAGGCACCAAAAAGAAGTCATCTATCAGATGATGAGTTTCTAATATGGGTAACTTCTATTGGCGGCACACCACCAGAGATACTGGCCAATGCTGAGCTCGCCAAACTCTTTTTGCCTGCGCTGAAAGCAGACCTCTGTGTAGCAGACAGCTATAGGTGGGTATAGACAAAACAAACAAACAGACCACAGTACTGTAATTCCTTAGAATATACATTTTCAAACATGCACTCAGCAGCCACTTCATTAGGTTGCTTTTTGACGGAAGTAACTAATCAGCAAATCTCCACATATCTCCATACTTTTACTGACTTTTTTTTTTACACACTTTACACTGATATCACTCATGTCATTTTAAAAATAAGAAAACTGAGGCTACAATTTGTATGGACTTAACAAAATTAGACAATATAAAATTGAAAAAGGATTGCCTCAATTTAAAGGAATTGAAATGAATGCCGTGTCAAAGGTATAGTTTGATGATACTGTGACTGAGTAGGGAATCATGGGAGTTGTGGTCTTCATTACATCCTACTGCAGCAGTTCTTAATCCTCGTCCTCGCGGGCCCCTTCTATGCATAATTCATGTTTGTTTTACCTCTTCAAAGGTTTGTTACATTTGACAGTAAGTGAACTGCCAAGTGGACATCACAGGATATTCTGCCATGAGTCCAGTTTCAAGCTTGTTCAATTCAAAGGGCAACGTGTGCAAGATCACTTGTGCTAATCACATGATTACAGTTAAATAACCCAGTTGTGTAGCAAAAATATATTATTTTAGCAAAATATATTGTTTATATTACAGTTTTTTGGGTATTTTAATGAATAAAATCATACATATTGTGCCTTTAAGACAACAAGGGGGTCCAACCCTGTACAAGCAAGGTGTACCTAATGAAGTAGCCAGTAATTGTATGTTGTATTCAATTAAATGCATAAAAGTGCAATACTGTATGTCCGACAGGTGTAGCAGACCATCAAAACCCTTTCTGTCATGTCCAGTATCATGTTTTGATGGAAAAGAGGATTCACCTCATGACTTACAAGGTGAGAATAACATATGCGGTTTCTTATAAAGGTTTGTAACCATTTGAGGGTGAGTAAATAATAAATTTTCATTTTTCAAACTATCCCTTTCATATGCAGTTCTTATACCATGACTCTTCTGCTTTACAGCTTGGAAGATCATGACTAGCGGTGACTTCACTGTGCAGATGCTTCCTGGATCTCATTTTTACCTAAAAGAAGCAGCAAATGAAAAATATATACTGGACATTATCACAAAACATATTGAGACAGCGGAGATGGATTATCTTTAGAACTGATCTGACTGCATCCTACATGTATTACATATTTGTTATGTATTTACATAACAACAGCTGACACAGACTGTAACCAATAAATGCCTGAAGTAATCATTCCATTTATCAAGCTCTGAAACGTGAATGAAAATAAATAATATTTAGATATAAACCTCAATGTATATAGATATAGGAATCTGAAAGGATTAATAGAAAAATGCAACATGAAAGCGATTATTGAACTATACACATGGTAAAATGTTTTATAATGGTTTGAATCAAATGAGAATTAAAATGTTTCCACTTCATTTTCTCTTTATTCATCTTTTTTTCTTTCTCTAGCATACAGAAACAAAACAATGTAGAAATATTGTCACAGATCTGTTTAGTTAACTAAATATTTATTTATGAAAAAGAAATGTTGCTATGCTTTTTGTTAGGGGGTTCTACAGTTGTTTGGGTTTTACTTTAAGGCAAAAATTCACCTTTCGTCTAATATTAGATTCACTTTAGTTTAGCGAGTACAAATAATTACGTGTCACGGAAGAGAGAGGATCAGTAACGGACACAGCATGTCACAGTCAGGCGATTAAACCGTCTCATAAGTAGTTGTTGAGGGTTGCTATGCTATTTAAATTATTGAACAAGCTACGGTTGCGTCGCCCCGTTACCAGGAGACCCGCTTACTGTGTTTACTGCTGGACTCCCAACAACAGCAAAACACAACACATCTGAAAGATCAATCCTTCCCGGTAAGTCAGATCACGTTGGCATTGTTTCAACATTAATATTGTAATCTTAATATATATTTATATTGTAACGTTAGGCACTGAAACTCTATCATCTATTTTTAAAACTACAAATATTTTGAATATATATTCAATACTGTCAATTATAGGTTCTGAAATAAGCGTGCATGGCAAATGTGAAAAGATTTATTTGCTCATTTAATGTGTTTTTATCATTCTGATTATTAGCAAATACATTAATGTAACTATGCATTAGGCTTATTTGGTTTCAGTCTGTTAGGATAGCCCCCCTATTTGTACACAGAATGGTTATATTGGTATATTTAACCAACATATGTGAGTATGTTGGTAAAGTTGACTGTACTTAAAAAACGGAGTACATCCATTGCTTTAAAATGATTAAGTAAATCAACTATGTGCATAATTCTTTTTTTTGCAGTTTGGAATAATTAGCTAACACAAGATATCTCCAGTATTAATACATTAGAAACACAAGCTGCATGCTCACATTTGTAAAGTTATCATTTGTTCTGGAATTGGTTGTTACAGCTTCGAAAACTCATGAATTTTTACTGTGAGTGGTGACACATTGTTTAAAAATGGTAAGTTGCCATGTTTGGATCGGTGGAATGTGGAGATGTCATATTCATAATTATAGCTGTTCTTATAAATAATATACAATTGTAAATAATATATATTGACCAGTAAGCTCAAGTATACTGGGGCTATATATTTTAGAAGAGTTTTTGTGGCATGGTTGCTTTTGTTTTAGTAAAAATTACTGTTTAGACACTTAGAAGTGAAGAAAACACTTTCACACAGAAAATTCAGTGTGAAATAGAGTGGATTTCCATGTAAAATTTGGCTGCTGTATGTCTGTAGCCATTAATATAAAGCCAAAATGCTTTCTAGAGCATGAAACACAAGTCTGGACATCATTCATTGTAGCATTAAACATTTAGTGTAAATAAACAGGAGGTAATGGATTCTGGTAATCTTTAATTCTGCCTTGTCAAATTTGTTCACCCTTTGTCTCTCTGTGTCTGTTCAAAATATTTTCTAAAATACCAGAGACTATAGTGTAGACATCAGCATAATTAATTGAAGAACATTACTGACAGTTTGATCAATAATAATAATAAAAAGACAAAAAAAATGCACGAGTAGCCATCTGAATAATAAAACAAACAGAATCAGAAAGTTAACCTTGTTTTTGTTTACCAGAACTATTTTTTTCTTCATGTTGTCTTGTTTCTATGGCATCAGATACTGTACCAGCAAACATGGCCACCTTGAGCTCGAAGCCAGCCTCACGCTACAGTGTGTCTGACTGGACAACTAACAATAAACAAATCTCAGATACTGCTGAACACAAACGCAATATTTCACATGAGATACGACAGGAAGGAAGAGGTCTGCGTAACGAGACGACCAATAAGGTAATGTAATTAAAGGGATAGTTCACCCCAAAAATTTTATTTACTCACCCGTTACTCACAATCAAGTGGTTCTAAACATTTATGATATATATTTTTTTATACATAAAGATTATATTTTATTTTAGAATTAAAAATTTTGGGTGAACTATCCCTTTAGGATGAGGGTGGGAAATTGTTGGGAAAAAGGTTGTAACAAACAAATCTTTTGCGTGACAGACAAGCTGGAATGAGTATGACAGTACCCGGAAACTGAGTGACAGAATTAATGACATCACACGCTGGAAGGAGAATCTGAAAGCCTGTGCACAGGTACTGGATGAAGAAATGGACGCGCTCACTATGGTGATTACAAAAATATATACAGTATTTATATGACTTTCTTTTTTCTTTATCTTGAAGATATCCTAGTTCATTCTGTAATCAAACATTTGCCCTTGTTTATTCACTCTTCATTTCATTCTAAACCCAAAGAAAAAAATATTCAGAACAGTTCATTCATGCAATTGAAAACATTGATTAGCAAATAAAAAGCAGCACAAAAAACCCTCAGACATTCATTCGTCTTTAGCGCGCAAATTAAGATATTTTAGATGAAATCGGAGACTTTCACATGGGTCGAGGGAGCTTAAAGCATTGTAATTTAAAAAAACACCAGCCTGTACGTAAACAAATTAAGCGCTGAAAATTCTCAGTGTCAGTATATTGAGCACGTTCATGAGCACTGTTCACCCCAAACACTAGCACATGACTTCCTGTTTGAAACAAAGCATGACACATGAACGTGTGCACTATACTGACACTGAGGAGAAGAAAACTGTTGAATAAAGTTGCTATTTTTGTTTTATGTGCACACAAAAGTCTTTTCGTAGCTTGATAATATTCCAATTGAACCACTCAAAACATATGGTCTGGACTCTTGAACATTGCTGTCTTTGGAGGATGAGGGAGCTCTCAGATGTCATCTAAAATATCTTAATTTGGGTTCTGAAGACGAAGATCTCAGGGGGTTTGAACAAAATGAGGATGAGTAATTAATAAAATATTTCATTTTTGGGTGAATATTTTAAGAGAAGTTAAAACCTCCTCCTCATTTCACAACATTGTTAAGTCCAAGGAGGAAACGGAACGGGCCCTTGCAGCCACAGTTCTGCCTCTTGAAGTGACCGCTGAGTGCTTGAACCTGAGGGAAGGCCGTCGTGGGAAGGAGCTGGTCAGTGACCCTGTAGAAGCTGAACTCAAGAAAGAAGTAGAGGTGATTGATGGAGCACAACGCGTCCTTCAGCAGTGCATCGATCAGGCCTTTGAACAGCTGTGGTAAGAACATTCAGATTTCAGGTTGGAAGCCTTCACTAGTTTAAAGACTTATTTAAAATGAGTTAAAACAACACAATTCTTATGTTGTTGTTTTTTTTTTGGGGGGGGGGGGGGGGGGGGGGGGGTGGGGGGCGGCAACTTAATTGTTTTATGTTCAATCCACTTAAATTTGTAAAAACAATTAAGTTAACTTAATCGATTTGTGTTGGTACAAGGATTTGCTTGGTGATTTCCCTAGTGAAAAATAAATATGCTTACATCCAGACTAAGTCAATTTGTACTTGACCGTTGCCTGTTGAAATATGATGGAGATTAGGTGGTTGCTAATCTCAGCAGATCTTCTCAGTCGTCTACAGGAAGCTCGGCAACAGCTGACCATTGACCTTCAGGATAAAATAGAGGCCCTCGATGTGGATATGTCCTGCTTATCTCTTACTATACAATCACCTGAGATCTCACTGAAGCCTAACCCCACAAGAGTGCCCCCTGGGTGAGTTTATGAGTAAAATATAAGTAAATTTGCTATCTTTGCTTAATATTGTTTTAATAATACAATAAAAAATCTATTTATCTGGGATTTTGTCGTCTTTATTTGCAGTTCCACAAATCCCCAGCAGTGGGAGCAGTTCAGCCGATACAATATTAGCCGAGCCAAGGAAGAGATGCAGGCCTCAGTGCAGATAAGAGAAAATAACAGCATCACAAGAGCGCAGGTGCAAGACCTGGCCTACATATTTAAATTCAATACGTTTGTGTGTTCTAAAGCTCAATTTGAAGGGACTTTTAAGTTAGATCCAGTGTTGGGTGTAATTAGTTACAAAGTACTAAGTACTAATTACTTATCCTCTGAAAAAAAGGTAAGCAGTGATCATTTTTAGGTTAATTTAATTCCAGCAATTATAATGTGCTTGCCTTAAATGCTGTAAATAAAATCAATGGTTCTGTATAATTAGAGAAGCCAAGAATTTAGTTATTTTTGTTATATTTTTGTTGTTGTTTGTGTATTTTGCACAATAATTCAATTTTTTAACAAAAAAATGTTACATTTGTCATTTGCCCCTGCTTAAGAAACATTAAACTGATTAGTCAATGACAGTATATGCTTTGTATGGAATATGTTTTTTACGTTTTGATACATATAGTGTTTACTTTTATTTTTTGCAAAGTAATTCTGTTTGTTAACTGTCACATTTGTTATTAAAAAGCATGACTCAAATGTCAAATGTTGAGATTTATAGGGATTTTAAGTAGTTTTGTGTCAAATAATTAAATTCTTTATTGAGTAATTAAATTGCTTTTCAGACATGATAATTAGACAAGTAATTTAAATACAACTTTAATGATGTAATTATGGTTAGAACGCTGTAACAGGATATCTAATCTATGTGGTGTTCATCCACTATGCTTTTTCGTTTTTAGGTGCAGAATGAACTGGAAGCCCAACGAATGGCGGTGGAGTTTGCTCTCCGTAAGCGAACTCACCACCAGGAACAAGCCCATCATGATATGCAATGGCAGCTGAAAACTGTGAGGTTTCATCCTAATTCTGTCCCTCATTTTGAGATATTTCTGGTGGTTCCAAATATGCAATGAAGCATAGGACGTCTTGTAACAGCATACAAACTCAAACAAAGTGCCAGACAAAATATAGTTCATTTACTCATCCTTCTTTCTTCTCCTGAACACATGGAGATATACTGAAGAATCTTGGGGAAAAAAGCCATGGATTTCCTTTTTTGATCTTACTATGGATGACAATGGCTGCTTTTTTTCAACATTCTTCACATCATCTAGTTTTTTATTCAACAGGAGAAATTCATAAATGTTCAGAACCACTTGAGTGTGAGTACATGATGAGGGATTTTTTTGTTTTAGGGTGCACGATCCCTATAATGAGATTAAAAAAAAAAAAAAAAAGTTTATACTATAAAAGTTTATAATATGGTTTAACTTGTCATTGTTCCTAAATAAAGCCAGACAGGGCGACCAAGTGAGGCATAATGATTTATTATCACCCTGAAAGGGGTTAATTTGCGATAATGACCAGCTTACAGCTAAATATCCCCTATTATGACTTCCCACAAAATAATAATAATAATAATAATATTAATAATAAATCAATACATAGACATTTATTTGAGTGCACACTATTTGGTTATGTGAGACATGAGCTTGCGCAGTGTAGGAAATTGGTTGTTAGATATCATAAACACTAACTGGCCACTTTATTAAGTACAACTTGCTAACACTGAATTTGATCTGCTTTTGCCTTCAAAACTGCCTTAATTCTTCATGGCATGGATTCAACAAGGTGCTGGAAACATTCCTCAGGGATATTGGTCCATATTACCATGATAGCACAGCAGATTTATCACATTCTGATCGATGTCTTGTTCATCCTAAAGTTGCGGATTTGGATTGAGATCTGGTGACTGTGGAGGCCATGCTGTATGCGTATAGTGAACTCATTGTTATGTTCAAGTATAGCAAGTTTGAAAGAATTTGTGGTTTTTGACAGTGCAATATAATGGACACACTGTAGTCATAAAGAGAAGGACATGGTCAGCAACAATACTCAGGTAGGCTGTAACATTTTAAGGTCCTGTGAAGTGCTTTGAAATGTGCATTTTTTTTTCAATGTTTGATGTAATCTCAACTGAAAAATGAAGAGAGAATGGGACATAATGTAGCTCCTCCCCTTTAAAAAAACAGCCAATTGTGTTTCGTTTTTATCAAAGCTTTGCCAGTGAGAGTGGTTGAGATCAAGCGCATCTAATGAAAAGTAAATGAGAAGGTTGGGGCATGTCAGATACTTGGTCAAGATTTAATGAGAAACTGAAGTATGAGGTGACGTGAAAACAATCATTTATCAATTTGGGCAGAAGTGACAAACTGCAAGCTTTGCATGTTTATATTAGTTTTATATTTTCTAAACGCAAATTTTGTGACTGTATTGAGCACACTAGCTAATAGATGTCCTTAAAACTATCAGACTGAATCTAATATCTACTTTTTTTATTTAAATTTCAAAGGACCTTTAAACTTTGCTCAGTTGAAACTAAGAAGGGAAAAAAAAGGGAAAGAAAAAAAACATCCAACCACCACACCATTACACCAGCATCAGCAGCCTGAAGCACTGATATAAGACAGGAAGGGTTCATGCTTTTATGTTGTTTATGGAAATTCTGACTCATCCATATGAACAGTACAGTAAAAATTGAGACTTGCCTGTCCAGGCAACCTTTGTCCAGTTCCAGTTTTCCAATCGATACCTGAAGTGGCACCTGGTGTGTTTTTCTGCTGCTGTTGCCCATCTGATTCTCATGATGTCCATTCAGGAATCCTCTTCTGCTTATATTGGTGCAACAAGTAGTTATTTGTGTTACTGTTACCTTTTTACCAATCAAAACATTTTAGCCATTCTCCTCTCACCTTTGGCATCAACCAGAGAACTACCAACCCAGAGAACTACCAATGCTATCTCACAGCAATTCGTAATTTTTTGATTTAGTGGCTAATTCGTATGAATTCGTACAATCTCATTCGTACAATTTAGTACAATTTGCTTATCCCCCAATGACGGATGGATTTAGGGGTGGGGTTGGGTGCCACACCTCCTTTTTAAAATAGTACATTTTTGTACAACTGAACTTTTACGAATTCGTTCGAATTAGCCACTAAACTGACAAACCGTAAAATACAGAGATGGTTGTGGGATGAAAATCCCAGTAGATCAGCAGTTTCTGAAATACACAAGACCAGCCAATCTGGTACCAACAACCATGGTAACTTTCTAAGTCACTTACATCACCTTTCATCCCAATTGCAATGCTCAGTTTGAACGTCTTGAGCTTGGGTGTTGAAACCTGTTCTTGGAGGGCCTTTGCTTCAACCAAGTGTAAGATAAATTTAGCAGAGCAGTGGACCTCCAGAGTAGGATTTTTCACCCCAATATCTAGGTGCAATGTGACTGGCTGATTAGATATTTCCGTTAAAAGTGTGGCATATAAGTTTGACACCCAGTGGTTGAACTAGGTATTACATTCCTGGATCAAAACAAATGCAAGCACAGGTTGCCAGATTGACCAACAGGAGCGATTGACCAACAGGAGTCTGACGGTAAAGGCTGATTTAAACCGTGTTCTAAATACAAGCAATGGCACGCGATAGAAGGAATATTCTCCATATTAAAATCCATATTAAAAGGAGTTTTTGTTCTAACCAACACCTCGAATTGATATATTAGAAACGGCTTCTATTTCTTACATCTAAACAACAGGATAAACTGACAGTGCTGTATACCTCAGCTACACCTCATGTGCTTTATCAGTGTTAAATGCTAACAATGTTAGTTTAAATGACATTTTACATCAAATGTATTGTCATACTACTGAAAGCAGCTGCAGATAGTTCACCTCAGATCTTGAAAATAAAATAAACCGTCTGAAATTGAACTTTAGAACTCTGAAATAATTAAACCAACACATAGTGATTCAGCATGTACATTTAATAATGTTAAAGAGGTTTAATATGTATTAATTCGATTATAAACCTTAACATTTCGTGAGTGAGTGCATATTCTGTGTTTCTGAATGGCTGTATTTAAATTTCTGTTGTGTTTCGTCTGGTGCAAACAGCCCAATTGCTGATCACTGCAAATCTCGTCACGTAGCGTGTTGTTAGGACATGGGGTTACAATGTAACCTGCCCTCCCATAATGTTTACCCTAATGTTTTCCCGTAATATTTATATTATTTGCTAATTAATAACCACCTCATGTGGAACTTTGAATCCGTGTCTCATTTCGGAGTCTGCTACTGTCCACCGGAGGTCGCATTTCAGTCACGGACGCATGCTTTGAGAGTCTTCCTGACTGAATGAATGAAATATGCGGTTTTCCACCAAGGCAACCCGGGGTGCTGAATTATAAGTGGCTTTAACTGGCACTGGGTGGGTTAAAAGAACAAAAACAAAGACAGCGTTCCGGCACGGAAAGGATATTTCCGAAGCAGAATATTTGACTTCAATTTATTGTTTTTCAGATAAACAAGAATGTTCACTTGGCATGTCTCTTAAATATCTGCAAACATATTATGGTATTTTTATGCTTTAGAAGAGTCAAAAACGTACATACAGCACCTTTAATAAGCAATTAAAAGTTGTCCCTAATAAATTGGTGTTCAGTATAATGCAGTGTAGGTCATTGTGCAAAATATTTGCCCAATTAGAATCAAGAATTCCAGTGCATTGTGTGGTAATGGGTACTGTTTATATATTTGTTGATATTTTGATATGTTTGCAAATATCTTTCAGACTCAAGATGAGATTGCTGAGCTGGAGAAGGATATCATTGGTCTGGAGGAGGACCTGCGGGCTAAGACAGCTCCTCTAAAGCTGGTCCACACCCGTCTTGAGAACAGGATAAAGAGACCTGGCATGGACCTGTGCAGAGATGAGGTAAACTTCACAATCAGTTGATAGGTAACCTACATAATGGTGTGGTAACATCCTGAGAATTTGGTATGCAAAAATAGGCGATATCTATTGACAACAGTGTTGCGATGTATGTAATAAACTAAATACACACAAACTACTTTCAAACCAAACAGATCTCTGTTAGTCAACACAGGAAATTTGTGAATTATATATTGGGTGATCTTTCAGCCTCACATGAAATTTCTGATTGAATGGCTTCCGACCCATCTTTTAACTACGCTTAACTTGTTGAATCCAGTTAATTGTGTATAAGATTGGACTGTACATGTATTTGGGATTGTAATGCTTCATGTAAATCATGTAAATGATTGACTGTCCATATGCAATTTGTCTGTCATTTTATGAAATATCTACATTAGTTCTTATTCACAATAATGTTGCTTTGGTATGCACAAAAACAGCAGTAACAGGGGTTGCAGTACAGATGTTGCCATTACCCAGGATTATTGTACAGTATTTTATAAGGCTCTGATAAATATCTGCTGTATTTATAGTTTAGATGGCCTAAAAAAAGTGACCAAAAAACTAATCCATTCCATATTTGAATTCTGGATAAAATAATGAAAATATTTAGAAAAAGAATGTAAAAATTGTTTGTGTGTGTATATATATAAAATTGGCGACACAGTGCCGCAGTGGGTAGCGATGTCGCCTCACAGCAAGAAGGTAGCTGGTTCGAGCCCTGGCTGGGTCAGTTGGCATTTCTGTGTGGAGTTTGAATGTTCCCCCTGTGCTCTCATGGGTTTCCTCCGGGTGCTCCGGTTTCCCCCACAGTCCAAAGACATGGCTATAAGTAAATTTGGTTAAACTAAATTGTCCATAGTGTGTGTGTGTGTATGTCCTGGTCCTCTAGGTTGGGGGTTTAGCGTTGGGCTAACAACCCACCTCATAAAAACTAGATGTTACGAAACACCAATATGGTGCGGCTAAATATCAACTTCGATATAAAATGCCCCTGGGAGTAAGCAAGTAAGTAGTACGTATATAAAATATTCCACATACACATTCATTTCCCAAGTTCATTCACACTGAAATGGTTAAAAATGTTATTGTCCCTGTACTGTGCATGTGTTAAGATGTAAGACACTTTGAGATGTGACTTTCCAACTGCCATTAATTGTCTTTGACAGCATTTTAAAAAAGATTTTTAAAAATGCCATCTCAAAAAATAGTTTTGAATGAAAACATATTAGTGTGAACATGGTCTCAGATATTTATGTATATGTATACAAATATTAGCAATAACGACACACATGACCTTTGTTCTAGTTTATTCATATACCTCACTGAAAAGCAAACACAATCCATCTTAATCTGCTGTGTTTTGACTGGTTATCTCAACATATTCCACCCAGGTACAGTTTGGTTTGGTGGATGAAGCCAAGCACCTGGAAGCCACTATTCTGGCACTGAAACAGAAGCTAGCACAAGCCCAGTGAGTCAACTCTTTTATCTTAATTCCTCATATATATATATATA
>CAIGQV010018201.1:9116309-9132683 GCA_903798115.1 Danio jaintianensis | reverse complement strand
ATTGTCTTTTCCAACAACAATGTTAATCCATCTGTCAACATATTTTTCTGTTATGTGTGGGAGGGGAAGCTAATGTCATATGAAACGCTCTATTTAGACTGGACTTTGACTCTCTGATGCACAAGATAAAAGAATGGGGGACACAAAAATACGCACATCCATTGGAGAGGGTTTATAAACTGAAGTTAACGGCTACACTAATGTCTCAAAATGGAACTATTTGCGTCTAAATAACAAGAAAGTTGCTTCCTGATGGCAAATTTTACAGGGGTGAATTCACAATATGGTTAGTCACATTTTGTTAAACAGTATGATCAGTTTGCATTTAAATGCCATTGTATGAAAACTTGATTCACTCATTTTTTGATGTTTTGCTATAGCTGTTGTAATCCTGAAATTAGTTGCTGAAGTTGCTGTTTTTTGCTTTAGTAATCAGTGTATTTAAAAATAAATCTTATGTGGTTTCTTGATTTGAGCTTATGTTTTTTTGGCAGGTATTTAATAAAAATATTTACAACCTAAATTCACTGTTTTAATAGTATAAAGCCTATAAGGCAAAAGCCTCTAGATTACGCTTATTTTACCCAAATAAAATATGATCATTGATTTTTAACAATTTAATTAGGACAGTAAGGTCTGACTTTGGAGGTTCTTGCAGGACTCAGAGTTCATTAAGATTCTTTGGATTCATTTTCAATGCCTCCTCCTTCATCTTACCCCAGACATGCTCAACAATGTTCATGTATGATGACTGGGCTGGCCAATCCTGGAGCACCTTGACCTTTTTTGCTTTCAGGAACTTTGATGTGGAGGCTGATGTATGAGAAGGAGCGCTATCCTGCTGAAGAATTTGCCCTCTCCTGTGGTTTGTAATGTAATGGGCAGCACAAATGTCTTGATACCTCAGGCTGTTGATGTTGCCATCCACTCTGCAGATCTCTCGCAAGCCCCCAAACTGAATGTAACCCCAAACCATGATTTTTCCTTCATCAAACTTGACTGATTTCTGTGAGAATCTTGGGTCCATGCGGGTTCCAATAGGTCTTCTGCAGTATTTGTGATGATTTGGATGCAGTTCAACAGATGATTCATCGGAAAAATCGACCTTCTGCCACTTTTCCAAATGATCAACTAAAATTTTAACAACAAGTTATTATTTGGTGCTCTTACAACTGGGATCGACGACAAGACTTTTGTCAGGTAGTGTAGTTATACATTTCTTTTTAATACATTTCTTGAGATTTTCTTTTCTTTTAATACTAATCTGTAATTTTGCTTTCATTTAAAGAATAGAAAGATTTTACATTTATTAGAGATAAATCTAGAGATATAAGAGCCAAAATTAAAGTTTACAATTTATTTACACTCAAGTGGTTCTACATTACATTTCTTTTTTCCGTTGAATACAAAATAATATATTCTGAAGACGTTTAGAAAAAAGCATCGATTGACTTCCAAAAACACTAATGGAAATCAATGGCTGCTGCTTTCCAACATTCTTCAGAATGTCTTCCTTTGTGTTCATCAAAAGAAACTCAAACAGGTTTAGAACAAGTGGAGGATGAGTAAAATATGGTAGAATTTTCATTTATGGGTGAACTGTCTCTTTAATAGATATATAGTTAACCAGATCGTGCTTAATAAACAAATATGTTAATTCATTGTACTATATCCAACAGCCATTCCCGCCCGAACAGTCTCCAAGTGAGTTTACAGCTTAATGGTTTACCTGTGTATAGTTCATTTGAAGTGACACAATCATGGCTGGATGGGCTTAGCTTCCTGCAAAGCCCAATTATTCTGAATCATTTCACTAAAGGGTCCTGATCTTGCCGTGTGCGCTAAGGGCAAATAAGGCAACATGAGACCATATAAATGACATCTTGGTGCATTAAGTATCCATCCCCTTACCTCATATCAGACCAATTCAAGCTCTTAGATACACTAAACACCCATCTAACACCCCTTCCACGCCCCCTTTCTTTCCTCCCGCCCTCCAAATAAAATATAACTACCCTCCAAACACAAACTTTTTCATCATCTTGGTGTATTTTTCCTCATGCAGATTGGAGAGAGTTCAACACTTGACTTGATTCTGCTATTCCTCCAGATGGAATAACATGGGGATCCTGTAAAAAAAAAAGGAATATCTGATGTTTATTAGTTGACTACGAATCTACAACATGGAGCTGTCTGCATCCAGCTATGTATCAATGTTGGTCTACATCTTCACCTTCTTGCTTGGACTTCCCGGCAACCTCCTGGTTCTCTTCGTGTACATCCGGAAGGCTCGAAAACATGGCGCGACTCCAAATGTAGTCTACGCTCTTAACTTATGCGTGGCAAATCTCGCTTTAGTGTTGTGGATGCCAGTCAAAGTGGCCGAGACTGTGCTCCAAGGTTGGGAGCTTCCAGCTTTGGTTTGTCCCGTTTATAGTTTCTTTCTGTTTTCGTCAGTCTATGGGAGCAGTTTGATCCTCACTGCAGTCGTTGTGGGCCGCTACCTGAGTATTGCATTTCCTATCACTTACAAGATCTACCGCAGGGCACGGACTTCTTGCCTGGTCAGCGCCGTCTTGTGGGCTCTAGTGTTCTTACACTTGGGTTTTGCTGTTCTTGCTGAAGGAGGAGGACATTTTGTGTCTTTATCAGAGCAGAATGAGTCTGCGTGCTATGAAAACTTCACCATGGAGCAGTTGGATGTGTTGGTGCCATTGCGCCTGGAGATGGCACTGCTGCTTTTCCTGCTGCCGCTTGTTTTGTCAGCATTTTGCACGCTGCGTTGCCTTGTCCTTGTCAGACACTCGTCTTTGCCCTCTTGTGGGAAAAAAAGAGTGTTAGCCATTGCCCTCTCCACTTTAATAGTGTTTGTGGTTTGTTATGGACCCTACAATGTCTCCCACATAGTAGGTTTTGTGTTGTACACTAATGTGGAGTGGAGAAGTGAAGCCATGCTTACCAGCTCCTGCAATGTTTTTCTTGAGCCTGTGGTCATGCTGATGCTTTCTCCGTGGACACCGAGGGATCTGCTGGACAGATTGTGTCAAAGGCGAAGGGAAGCTTCACGCAAGTGGTGGGATCAGAATTACTGCAACAGGGTTTCCAGGAACCCGCAAACAACAACAACACAGGTGGCGTCAATAATAAGCCATGGCGAATCTGACAAAGTGAGAGCAAACACAACAGACTTGTCAATAAAAGTGACCTGATTAGGGTACGGCAAGACACTCATGGAACAAATGAGACTTTGAACATGGATTTTTATTGTATTTTTTAACTGTGAGTGTGAGTCAAACAGAGATTTGTTTCACTGTCTTAGAAGAAACATTTTGAGGGTTGAGAATGAAAAAGTATGTTCTTATAAGATAAAAGATGTTTGTGGATACACTGTAAAAAGTGAAAACTTAAACTAATTACCAGTTTTGGTGAAGTCACTCTGAAATTGTAGCTTGATAAGCTAAGCTACTCATTGGGATAAATAGCTACGCTACCGTCAAACTACTCTTCTAAAAAGCAGCTATAGCTATACAACAATTTACTTCTCCTAAAATATTTGCTACATAATACAGTCCAGTCCTCGCATTACGTTCTTACTCCAGGTTAATTGTCAACTAGTAAAATACTTTGTGGATTCAATTTCAACTGTTGTTACTTAATAAATTAATAAATGAATGTGACCATGAGATGTGTAATTTACCAAGGGGCACAGTGGCTAAAGTGGTTTACAATGGTTGCCTCACAGCAAGGTCACTGGTTCGAATCCCGGCTTGACCAGGAGGTCTTTCTGTCTGACGTTTGCATGTTTTCCCTGTGTTTGCGTGGGTTTCCTCCGGGTGCTCCAGTTTCCCCCACAGTCCAAAGATATGCAATATAGATAAATGGGATAAATTAAATTAGCTATACTGTGTGAATGAGGGTGAGGGTTGTACTCTCTTGCTGAGTTGCGACTGAAAGACCGCTGCTGATGTGTAAAACATATGCCAGAGTAATTGGCAGATCATATGGTGACCCCTGATAAAGCAGGGAATAAGCCTAAGGAAAGTGAGCTGTAATATGCTATTGTAGAATGTAATCTTGTAAGATGACACTGTGCTGCTCCAGACCATAGCAGATTCACTAAATAGAATGAAGCTGTTGTCAAGCTACTCCGCTACTTGCTGGAAAAAGTAACTAGCTCCTGGAAAAGCTACATTGTATCATAAAGCTGAGCTACTGTCAAGCTACTGAAAAATGGTAGCTAACCTCTTTGTAGCTAGCTACTCCCCAATGCTGCAAATTACTTCAACTTTTTACACCTAACAATTTATTTAAAAAGAAAAATCAGCTTAATTTATTACAGTTAATTGTCAGTGCGTCTAGCTTTGTGGTTAAACGGTGGCCCTATTTTGATTCATACCTTTGGTGATCCCACTCCCCTCTCTACCTAAGTTTTCCTGTCACATCTCTACTTTTGCAAACCATGATAAAGCCCCCCAAAATAATAATAATAAAATGTATTACAGTTAAAGGGATAGTTCCTCCAAAGATGAACTTGTACTCACTATTTACTCTCCCTCAAGAGGTTCCAAACCTTTGAGTTTCCATGAACACAAAAGAAGATATTTTCGAAGAATGATTGAAACTTGTAACCACTGACATCCATAGTAGGAAAAACAAATACCATGAAAGTCAGTGATTAGAGGTTTCCAACATTTTACAAAATAGCCTCATTTGTCTTCAACAGAAGAAAGAAACAAGTTCAATAGTGTCTGGCTGCAGACTTGCACATGCACTCTCAGGCACCATCGGTGAACTATGCCTTTAATTCATTTGGGCTGCACATTAAACTTAATTACATTGATTTAATTACTTATTTTCTCTAATTGCTTCTGTATTATATGTTTCTTTGTGTGCGTGTGTGTGCTGCTGCGTGCATGTGTGATTTTAACCAAAATATAAGCTATAGGAAAAACTGTATAATAGCGACATCTATAGTGGTTCTTTTAAACAATGGAAGATTTCCCTGCAAGGAGGTTGTATGAAGACTACTTATTAAGCATGCACTTAATTTGTAACTGTTCTGTGTAATGTAATATTGTGAATGCGCATGCCCATTTAACAGGGGCATTGTGTTGCAAATATTAATATTAAATTGCTCTCACATTCTCTGGGATTATTTCACTTTCTTTTTTGGTGTATGGAATTAATTGATGCAGCACGGAAATGTGATATTATAAAATAACACACAAGATCAATTCGGAGACCACAATGATGTCCGGAATTTCTTGTTATCCTTAATGTCATTTCAGAAATACTTAATAGTTTCATAGATTCCCTAGATTATTCCTAGATCAGCTAAATAAATAAATAAATGGTGCTCTGTTTTCACATTACAAATTCATTCATTCATTTTCTTTTCGGCTTAGTCCCTTTATTAATCAGGGGTCGCCACAGTGGAATGAACCGCCAACTATTCCAGCATATGTTTTACGCAGCGGATGCCTTTCCAGCCGCAACCCAACACTGGGAAACACCCATACACTCTTGCATTCACACACATACACTACGGCCAATTTAGCTTATTCAACTCACCTGTACCGCATGTCTTTGGACTCTGTGGGGGAAACCGGAGCACCCGGAGGAAACCCACGCGAACACAGGGAGAACATGCAAACTCCACACAGAAATGCCAACTGACCCAGCTGGAGAACCAGCGACCTTCTTGATGTGAGGCGATCGTGCTACCCACTGCGCCACCGTGACGCCCCACATTACAAATTATCTAAACAAAAACCAACACAACACTGACGGAAATTCTGTTTTATATTTAGTGGGTAACAGAATTTAGTAGCCTACGATTTCATTCATACAATACCATTTCATTACACATACATCCCGCAAATGAGGAGTAGGATTAAGGGGTGGGGTTTAAGGACACATCTCATTTAAAAATCGTACTATTTCAAACGAATAAAGCAGAAATAACCTGAAGAGTTTTGGTGAGTATGTCTGAAAATTTATTTGAATATTTAAAAACATGTTGGAATACACCTGTTTAAAAGCTCGTTATGTCACTCGTAATCTAATATTCATATACACAAATATTAATTGATTTACTGCATTTTTTAAGGTAAGTGGTTGCAAACAATTTATATGGGCTGAATTTAAACAAACAAAGTTGAACATTACTAAATTCAATTTGTTTAACTCTCTTATAAATTGTTTGCAACCAGTTACCGTAAAAATTCTTAGTAAATCCAGTGTATCATTTCTTTCTGTGAGTTTTTCAAAGCAATAGAGTTCAGCCTGTTGACTGACATCTTTCACCATTATTTCACTGAATGTATGTATCCGAAAATTGTATGTAAATATCAATTAAAATATATTAGGGGATGCTACTTTTCCCCCTTAATCTTTAAAATCCTAAATGAGATACATAAGATCATAAATATCAACGTTATCATTTTCATTCATCCAGTTTAATTTATATTTTAGATAGGCCAATTCAATTGCTTTTGTGCAGTTTAAACAGTATTTTTTTAAAGTTCTTTGCTCTCAGTAGTTTGACCCCAGATGATCAAACAAATGCTATTGTTTTAAAACCTGTTTTTTTTTCAGTTAAAAAAGTAACAGCAATGTGAACTAATATTTAGTAACTTTATAAACCATTTTGTTTCTAATTTACACATGCTACTGTATATATTTTGTCCTAAAACAACATAATGCGTAATAAAATAACTGCTTTCCTTTCTGCTCCTAGATTTAAATTATTTACACTAGTCTTAGATGGAACGTACAATGGTGTTATGCTCTCTCTGTGCGTGTCTATGTTTTTGTAGCATTAGCTAATAGCAAATTAGTAGACCTGAGTATTGATACATCATGAAATAAATAGAAATAAACAGTGGCTCATTTCGAAACATATTTTCATAACATGACAGAATGCAAATCATACAGTTTGCTGTATCCAAGAGGAGGCTGGATCGACTGTCTTGCAGAACTGCAAAGCCATAATTTTATCAAGACTAATAACAAAGAAATAGTACTTGGTGAGTCCAAAGTTCAAATTCTGCTGGAAAATACTGAAACACTCATGATAATAATACAATAAATAATGTGTGTATTACAGTTGGTGTCTTGGGAAGAACCTGCAGGACCGACAGCAATGTCAGAAGACTGTTTGTGAGGTGTTTCTCACAATATACATCTTCACGTTCCAAATTGGTTTTCCTGGTATTGTGCTTGCATTGTGCTCATGTATTCACAAAATTGCCAGCAAACCAATCCCCATTGACTTACTCATGTTGTATCTTGCCATTTCTGACCTCATCTCCCTCTCCATCCTGCCCTTTAAAATTAAAGAGGCTGCAGATCAGATGATCTGGAACATGCCTCAAATCCTCTGCCAATTCAGTCTCTTCATGATCTTTCTTCCTTTCTATTCTAGCGGCCTATTCCTGACAGTGATTAGCACTGAGCGCTATGTGTGTGTAGCATTTCCGGCAAAGTATAAAAGTCCAAAAAGAATAATTTATACAATAATTACATGTGTTGCTATTTGGGTGCTTGTTGTGGGATATTCAATACTTCCTTACAAGGTGTCATTTACAGATTCTCTTGTAGCGGACAACTCTACTAGTCAGCGCCCTCTGGTGGCGGAACATCAGCGATGTTACAGTAAATTTACAAAAAAACAGCTAAAAGAATTGCTCCCAATTCGGCTGAGTATAGCAGTTTTGTTTTTCTTTCTTCCCCTGCTTATTTGCTGCTTCTTTTATCGCAGTTTCATTCGTATTTTGACAAATTTGCCTCTAATCAAACGGCAACGTAAGCTATTGGACTGGTTGTGGGGACGCTTCTTGTTTTCACCACTTGTTTCGCGCCCTACTATGCTTTCCATTTAGTGGGCTTCATCAAAAAAGAAAGTCCTGCTTGGCGAATGAAAGCTTTAATGCTGAGCACGTTAAATGTATGTTATGACCAGATTATATTTTTCTGTATCTCTAGGGAAATGAGAAGGGCAATCAAAGTTTGTGCAAAGGCCAGTTTTCAGTTTTGTGTCTATTTGAAGCAGTGTGTTGTTGTTTCTGTAAACTGTAAACACCCAAACACTCTCATTCACACACATACACTACGGACAATTTAGCTTACCCAATTCACCTATAGCACATGTGAAACCTATGAAAAACATGTGAAAACCTTTCCTTATTATCATTTCCTGAAACATTTCCTCCTGCACCTGGAGGAAACCCACGCAAACACGGGGAGAACATGCAAACTCCACACAGAAATGCCAACTGACCCAGCCAAGGCTCCAACCAGTGACCTTCTTGCTGTGAGGCACTACCCACTGCACCACCACGCCACCCATATATATATATTCAGCTAATATAGGTCTATTACTTAACCTAAAGAATGCCTTAATCATTTATTTATTTAATACAGCACACAACCTTTTAATGAAATCATTAATTTAATGTAGGATAATAAAAATGTACATTTAAACTGTTACATTTGATCTATAACATCTCCATGTTTTTGTTTGTTTTTTTTAGTGCAAAAAAGTATTTTGCATGCATACTGAGAAAACTGTGTGCCTCTATTTAGTATGACACCATGCAAAAATTATTATACATTAATGTTGTCACGGTTGACAGGTGCTTGCGCTCTGTTCCTTGTTGTGTTGTTGTCACGTGTGCTGTGGGCTAATCAGCAACCAGGTGCTGCCTGTTAGTCCCCATATATATTCTACGTTTTCCTGTACTTCACTGTCAGTTCGTCTTTTTGTCTCACCTCGTCTCTACCTGTTTCTTGTCCCGCCAGGATCTTGTGGATTCCTGTTTGGAGATCGCATCGCTCGGTTCGAGACCTGTACCTAGTACATTTTTTATTAAATTCACTTGCATTTGGATTCATTGACTTGTGTTGTAATTCGCCCGTGACAGAACGAACTGACCTATCATATCTTTCAACGCGTCGTTGACGAGTGCTTGGAAAACCGCTGGGGCGTTGGAAAGCCCGAAGGGAAGAACACAATATTCAAAATGCCCCCTGGGAGTATTAAACGCAGTTTTCCATTCATCGCCCTCCTTTATGCGAACCAAATGATAAGCGTTGCGGAGATCTAATTTCGTGAAGAAGGACGCCCCCTGCAGACCCTCAAAGGCCGAAAACATCAGCGGCAAAGGATAAGTATTCCTCACCGTAATGCTATTCAGCCCTCGATAGTCGATGCATGGGCGAAGGGAACCATCCTTCTTCTTCACGAAAAAAAATCCCGCCCCCGCCGGTGAAGAGGAGGGACGGATGATCTTGGCAGCTAGAGAATCAGAAATATATTTCTCCATGGCCTCCCTTTCAGACACGGAAAGTGAGTATAGTTTGCCCTTAGGCGGAGACGTACCTGGCAATAAATCTATAGCACAGTCATAGGGACGGTGAGGAGGCAGGGAAGCAGCCCGAGACTTACTGAACACTCTCTTCAGGTCGAGATACTCCCTGGGCACGTTTGACAGATCCCCCCGCTCCTCCTGAAACACAGAACAAGACACAGAAGAACGAGCAGAGACAAGACAAGACACATGACATTGATCACTCCAAGAAATTATATTGTTTTGGCCCCAATTAATGTGAGGTTTGTGAAGAGTCAACCAGGATCTGGAACGTATGTTGTGTTGTCTGGTATCTCAGAATCCTTCCTCCTGGAGTCAGCAGCTCTCATGGGTTGAGTACGCACATAACTCATTACCAGTGTCTGCCACGGGCCTATCCCCTTTTGAATGTAGTTTAGGTTACCAGCCACCAGTTTTTCCCTGTCTGGAATCCGAAGTCGCGGTTCCCTCCGTCCACGCCTTTGTCATGAGGTGCCGACGCACATGGAGCAGGGCCAGACAGACCCTCCTCCAAGTGGGTGCGCGCACCAAGGCTAAAGCCGATCGCCACCGGTCCAAGCCTCCCGTTTACGTTGTCGGTCAAAAAGTGTGGCTTTCATCCAAGAATATTCCTCTCCGCTCCGTTTGTAATAAACTTGCTCCTAAATTTATTGGCCCATTCACTGTCACTAAAATTATTAATCCAGTGGCAGTCCGCCTTAAACTTCCTCCCGCGTACAGGAGAATTCATGCCGTATTCCATGTTTCTAAATTAAAGCCCGTTTTTCATACGGCCATTAATCCGCCCTCGCCAGTACCCCCCCCGCCGCGTCTCGTAGATGGGGAGACTGTTTATTCGGTTAAGCGCATCCTGGACTCTAGACGGGGGGGACGAGGGTTTCAGTACTTGGTGGACTGGGAAGGTTACGGTCCTGAGGAGAGAAGTTGGGTTCCTGCTAGAGACATACTGGATCGCACTCTTATCGATGATTACAATCACCAGGTAAATTTGGCTGGGAGCACCAGGAGGTGCTCCTAGGAGAGGGGGTACTGTCACGGTTGACAGGTGCTTGCGCTCTGTTCCTTGTTGTGTTGTTGTCACGTGTGCTGTGGGCTAATCAGCAACCAGGTGCTGCCTGTTAGTCCCCATATATATTCTACGTTTTCCTGTACTTCACTGTCAGTTCGTCTTTTTGTCTCACCTCGTCTCTACCTGTTTCTTGTCCCGCCAGGATCTTGTGGATTCCTGTTTGGAGATCGCATCGCTCGGTTCGAGACCTGTACCTAGTACATTTTTTATTAAATTCACTTGCATTTGGATTCATTGACTTGTGTTGTAATTCGCCCGTGACAAATGTTGTCTCAGATCCTTGAATCATCTGTAAAAAGACTGTAAAAAAAAACATCTTATGCTTTAGTAAATGGAAATTAATAGATTTTATTGTACTTTTTATTGTACTTTTGTCATTATGTAAATATATTATTATATACAGGGTTAGTATCATTCAAACGAATTCATTTGTGTGGTTGTTATCATCAGGACCGATGCTGGTGACAAAATCCATGCCAGGTCAATTGTAAATTCATTCATTCATTTTCTTTTCGGCTTAGTCTTATTATTCAACTGTAAATATATCTAATAAAATTTGATACTTTTATGAATATATATTTTTATTTGTATTTATATATATTTGTAAACCCTAATGTGTTTACAGTTTTATACCTGTGCAAAGTGTTTTAAAGGAAAATAATAATAATTCCTTACATTTATATAGCGCTTTTCTGAACACTCAAAGCGCTTTACACATTTTTGGGGGGGGATCTCCTCATCCACCACCAGTGTGCAGCATCCACTTTGTGCCAGATGCACACCACACACTAGCTGATTGGTGGAGAGGAGACAGAGTGATGAAGCCAATTATGATATGGAGATGATTAGGAGGCCATGATGGACAGAGGCCAGTGGGCAAATTTGGCCAGGATGCTGGGGTTAAACCCCTACTCCTTATCGATGGACATCCTGGGATTTTTAACAACCACAGAGTCAGGACCTCGGTTTAACATCTCATCTGAATGACGGCGCTCACATACAGTATAGATTCCCCTATCAATATACTGGGGCGTTAGGACCCACACGGACCACAGGTTGAGCGCCTCCTGCTGGTCTCACTAACACCACTTCCGGCAGCAACCTAGCTTCCCCATGTGGTACTGACCGAGCGCAGCCCTGCTTAGCTCCAGTGGGCGACCATGTGAGAGTTACAGAGAGCTAGCTGCTGGCTAGCCATAGAAAATGACCATAGAAAATGCTGATGCTGGAAAACTAGATTTTTCTCTTTAAAATACTTTCTAAAAGAAAAGTGGAACAACACAAGGGTGAATAAGTTATGAAAGAGTTAACCTTTTTGGATGAGCCATAGTGATAGATCATTCGACTTTTTCCTGTACACAGGGAGCTCATTTTCCTGCAGTTTATTTCTGACTGTAATTAAACGTAAGTGAATCAAGTTACCAAGGTAACAAGGTTTACCTGAAAATTACAGCCAGGTGTGAAAATAAATTGTGCAGGAAGTTGACTTTCCAGGAATAGAAAAGAGTAGCCATGAGCTAGAGGAAAATGGCTGTAAAATGGAGTTTTAATTAGTCTCATATTGATGAACTTTTTAAAATATACTTTCATTTTTATAAATTTTATATTATTATTATTTTTATTAATGATTTAATTAAAATAATACTTTAATATAATCAATATAATTTTTCACCTGACAAAATGAAAAGCTCTTACATAAATATGTCAAATGATTAGCCCAAATGTATGTCAATATTCACTTTAGTTATTGAAAACTTTTAATTTAATAACACACAAAGATAAACATAGCATCTAAGTTGTCTGATCTGAATAATATAAAGTGTCCACAAACAGACAGACAAAACAAACACTTGCTTCTTATCTTGCACTATGTTCCATATGACAAGATAGTGTTCTTGGGGGGGCGTCATATACCCCCGTATGACAACATCCTGTGTTCTTCTCAGCCGCTGTTGCCAAGAGACATTGTTTGATGAGCCTCAGCGCTGCAGATTATGCTCTGAATTGATTAAATTTCGAGGCACTGCACCCTTCACGTACTTTAATTATGCATTCAGAATGTCTAGAAAGGAGGTGAAGGGAGCTCGCAGATACTTTTTCTGAAACTGGAGACGCAAAATGCTGCGGATCATAATTTTCCTGCATTGTAAAGGTCAGTAATACTTTTTAAAATTTAATTATTTATTCAGCTTTTTGCATGAATTCCAAGGCTCCAAGACTTATATTTTTTATGTATTTTAATTATAGGTCAAATTAAACTTGTGGAAACTTATCAAATGCTTTTCTTTACTGCTTTTCAAGTGTGAATTTTTTTTTTTGCATAAAAATTATTGTTTTACACTCATTCCAAAGCCAGAAATCAATATAAAATATGAAGTGAAAATAATCTAAACTATTTTTTTTTTCAATTTTCATTTATATATTTCAGTATTATTCAATGTATTTGTATTATTTAAATAATATGACTGTACAAGTTGTTGTATTAAAATAACATATTTTGCCACAGTAAAGATTTTTAAGACTTTAAAAGGAGGAAATGTGAAGAACATGAGCAACAGGTCATGATTAAGTTGTTTAATTTTTACAGAAAATATCCTATATCTGTTACGCTGAAGCCATATTTTGAGTTTTTGAAACATTAAAGCAGACACTTTACTATTTTTCACTTTTTTTTAAATAAGTGAAAAATTTGCTTTTCTATATACATAAAGCACATTTAATATGCTTTCTATGTATATAAATTCGGTGACGCAGTGGCGCAGTGGGTAGCACGTTCGCCTCACAGCAAGAAGGTTGCTGGTTCGAGCCTCGGCTGGGTCAGTTGGCATTTCTGTGTGGAGTTTGCATGTTCTCCCCGTGTTCGCGTGGGTTTCCTCCGGGTGCTCCGGTTTCCCCCACAAGTCCAAAGACATGCGGTATAGGTGAATTGGGTAAGCTAAAATTGTCCGTAGTGTATGTGTGTGTATGAGTGTGTATGAATGTTTCCCAGTGATGGGTTGCGGCTGGAAGGGCATCCGCTGCGTAAAACATATGCTGGATAAGTTGGCGGTTCATCCCGCTGTGGCGACCCCAGATTAATAAAGGGACTAAGCCGAAAAGAAAATGAATGAATGTATATAAATTCACTTCTGTAAACTTTATTTACTATAAAATAATATCTATTCCGAAGTCCTAAAAACCAAATGTGGAAATATAGTGGGAAAAATATTCTGTTATAAAATCATTTGTTCTCATATATTCACAATACATTATGAATGTGGTTGGTTAAAAACAATGGTTTGTCACTTTTTTTTCAAAAGCTAAACCCATTAATGTTAACCCACAAAGCTGTGGGATTATTTTTAAAGGGGTAGTTCACACAAAATAAAATAAATACCTCATTATTTACTCTCCCTCATGTGGTTTTAAACCTTTGTGAGTTTCTTTCTTCAGTTGAACACAAAAGTAAATATTTTGAAGAATTCTGGTTGATGGCTTCCATTGACGTCCATAAAAGGATGGAGGTCAATGGGTACCATCAAACAGCATTCATCAAAATAACTTCTATTGTGTTCAACAGAAGAAAGAAACCAGGTTCTAAACAACTGAAGGTTTGAGTAAATTGACAATGAGTAAATGATTTGTTCATTAATTCATTGTTGGGTGAACAACCCCTTTAAGTTGGCCATTATCACCACAAACCTTGATACTTCATTGACATGACCTGTTACCTTTATAACACCAACTTTTTCAATCCTCTACACAGTGTTTCTACCACCTGTTGACCATCTGTGAAGTTCAGACCAATAGCCACTTTTGTAATTCACTTTATTTACTATGAAAAATCTCATGTTTCATCCATTTATATCTTAAAAATGTGGAAGAATAGTGGACAAAAACATTCTCTCACAAAATCTGTTACTATTTTTAAAAGGATAGCTCACCCCTATATACAAAAAATACCTCATTATTTACTCTCCCTCGTGTGGTTTTAAATCTTTATGAATTCTTTCTTCAGTTGAACACAAAATAAGATATTTTGAAGAATTCTGCTTGATGGCATCCATTGACGTCCATTCAATTCAATTCAATTCTATTGTGTTCAACAGAAGAAAGAAACCGAATAGGTTCTGAACAAATGCAGGATAAGTAAATGATTCATTCATAAATTCATTTTTGAGTGAAAAATCCCCTTAAGTTGACCATTATCACCACACACCTCAATACTTCATTGACATGACCTGTTACCTTTATATAACACCAACTTTTTCATTTCTCTACACAGTGTTTCTACCACCTGTTGATCATCTGTGAGCTTCAGACCAATGGCTAGGTTGGACTACCAGCTCCTCTTGTCAATCTACATCCTTACCTTCTTGATCGGCCTCCCTGCCAACATCCTTGCCTTCATCACCTTCTGTAGGAAAGTTCACCGCAAGCCCACCCCCATCGACATCCTCCTGCTAAACCTGACAATATCCGACCTCATCTTCCTCGCAGTCTTGCCCTTCAAGATGAAGGAGGCCGTTGACCAAATGATCTGGAGCCTTCCCTTTTACCTGTGCTCCATCAGCAGTTTTCTGTTCTTCTCCACCATCTACACCAGCACCTTATTTCTGACTGCGATTAGCATAGAGCGCTATCTAGGCGTCGCATTTCCGATCCGATACGCTTTAGGCCGTCGACCGCGCAACGCTGTGATCGCCAGCTGCTTCCTCTGGCTTCTGGGATCTCTAAACCTCAGCATTGTCTACATCGTCCCGTACATACACTCGAGCGATAACTCTACCTACAGCAAGCTACAGCTCAATCCCCATGTGAGAAACTGCTACGATAACTTCACCGTAGAGCAGCTGTACATTCTCCTCCCTGTTCGTCTGGAGCTTTTCCTCCTGCTTTTCTGTATACCCCTGCTCATCTGCTGCTTCTGCTACATCAACTTCATCCGAATCCTCTC
Organism: Danio jaintianensis; assembly: GCA_903798115.1. Classification (NCBI taxonomy): domain Eukaryota; kingdom Metazoa; phylum Chordata; class Actinopteri; order Cypriniformes; family Danionidae; genus Danio; species Danio jaintianensis. Next base: position 9,117,307 of record CAIGQV010018201.1, on the reverse strand, counting down.
CAACCTGCCCCATCTCGGAAGGCGTCGCAGACTCAGAGGCATTGGGTTGGCGGTTGGGACGCTCTTGGTTTTCACCATCAGTTTCAGTCCCTATAACATCTCGCACGTGGTTGGTTTCATCCATCGTAATAGCGAAGGTTGGCGACACTTTGCTCTGCTATTCAGCACTCTGAATGCCTGTTTGGACCCCATCATTTTTTACTTTTCCTCGGCTGCGGTTCGCAGTGCCATCAAAGCATGTGTTAATGGTCTCAAAGAGAAGATGCACATTGTTAGATGCAGAACATGCTGTCTTGCTGACACTTCCAAAACTGAGGCTTACAAGGAGACTAATCCACCGGTTGACCTGGGGTGAGCATCAAGAAATGGTGGGTTTTATTTAAACCCTAAAACGTAATTGAAAATTCTGTCATTGTTTACTCACACTTAAAGGCATCCCAAATAAATATGTTTTTAATATTTTACAATCTACCGTGACAGGTTTCTGTCTCTTTATTTAAAGGCTGTTGATCCAAAACTCCACTTCCAAACATTAAATGGGAGGTTCTCAACAAGACTCACATTCACAGTGCCTTGTTTAATATAACTGTAAATGTATTGCCATAATGAACAATTGCCAAACTCAATCATGGTTTTCTACATAAAATAAATATTTATTGTAATTAAACAATGGCAACCACAAATCAACCATGGTTTTGATGCACTTCAATGGTATTTAGAATAAAACTGGGGGTATACGGTAGTCAGAACGTTTTTTAAAATAAAAAAAAGACAAGAACGGGTTTGTTAAACAGTTTAAGGACAACAACAATGAAAAGTTTTGATTCATTTTGATGAGGATTGTCTGTGTGTGTGTTTCAACATTAAAAACCTTTCATCAAAGTTGTCCTAAAACTAAAGCACTAGAACTATTGAGCAACACCCATTCTTGTCCAAATTTTGAAAAACTTTTGTGTGTGTGTGTGTGTGTGTGTGTGTGTGTGTGTGTGTGTGTGTGT
>CAIGQV010018201.1:9105592-9115987 GCA_903798115.1 Danio jaintianensis | reverse complement strand
TATATATATATATATATATATATATATATATATATATATATATATATGAAAATGTATGCTTACCAGTATCCTTATGTTTATTGGGTAAGAAAGAAAAACTAAATAAAGTAAAAAAAAATGGCCATTGATATTTGTTTCCTCCAAGGTTTCTATAGATATCGTGATATATCGATATTGTAATTTTTTTTGCCACAATAACTGTGGTATGAAAAATCAAATTCATACATTTTCTGATAACAAATGTCTAACCCACAATCCCGACAATACATTTAATTTTTCATATAAAAACGTTATCATTCCTATTTTCAGTTTTCCAGTGACCACTCACAAAATGACAGACTTGATATAGCCAAAAAATAATATTTATTTAAATATAAAACTTATTTAATACAAAATTATATAAATAATAGTATTACTATTAAATACAAATAAATAAATAAATATATATATATATATACATTATAAAAATACAATACTAATATTAAAAACAATACAATATAATAAAAAATACCTTTTTTTTTTTTGTTTTCTTCTTTTCATTATTATTTGGAGTCTCTCTTTGGGCAAAACTTCAAGGGTTGCTGCGTGTTCAGCTCCCATACCCCTGAAGCCTCTCCTTAAAAGAGTCTCCTTAAATTTATGTTGCAGAATTTTACATTTTTATTTGCATTGAAACATAAACTTGGAAAATAACGCCTTTATTCATTCCATCGCGCATCATTTCCTTGGCAAAAAATAAAAGATTTTCTTTTTCAATCTTTTTAACTTTTTCCGGGACATCATTGTTCTGATGTTTCCATGATCCTCCTCTTACCATGGGATGATGGTAAGAAAACTCATTCCATGATTTGTAATACAGCATCATGAGGATGTTGTGGAAAAGCATGTTTGGATACCTGATGACTTCCGAGAACAAAACGGCACATACCGCAATGGCATCCTGAGGGGTTTTTACATAATTACAAACTTTGTCATGGTTCCCCACCATGTAGTTCCAAATAGTCTCTGAATATTTTTTAGCAAATTTTTCTGATGGACTTAATGTTGCATAAGAAAGCTTTTTGTCCTGAAGATGTAACTCTTCCTCATCTTTTTTGATTGGGCAACAGTACAGATCACTTGCTTGCAGCCGTACGGAGAATCTACCAACTAAAAAGATGATATCCTGCTTTTCCTGTTTTTGCCAAAATGTAACGAGAAAAGCAATTATTTTGACATAGTGGGAAAAACTCCTTGTTATGATTGCTGCGCTGTTGCTTAAGTCCAAGACATCTGTGCTCTGGTCAGAAATGTTTTCAATTTTCTGAACAGCACACCCTTCCCAAGACGTATGCACTTCAAATGGTAGATCAAAGATTTTTGTGGTGAAGATCTTCTTATTGGATCTTCCATCAAGTGTATCAGGAGCATCATACAAAAACCTCTTCTCCTTCATATGCTCTGGCTCAAATGACAGAAGGACCTGTGGCTTCCTTTCATTTACCCCACAATTACATTGCTAGAAATTCAAAAAGAGTTGCACAGTAATTTTTGACATTCATGTTCATTTAATATAAATAGTAGGGCTAAATGCAGATATAACTTACACTGTTCCATCTCTCCTCCTCACTTGAGCTGATATCAGGCTCTTTGTGGTCATCGGGCAAACTGAAGTCACTAAAATGTATGCAAACGTTACTTAGGTTGCATGGATATGGAAGTGAGAAAGTTTGTATTTGGGTATTGTTAAAGGACTGCACCACAATTTTTAAATTCAAATATGTTTTGATTTAGCCAACCTTTTTCTCAGCCTTTTGCTGACTCTCACAGTCAATGTTTCATCTTTAGGTGAGCAGGTACATAACTGTCTCCTGATTGAAAAAAAAAAAAGGTTCGGTTTTTTCAAAACAGTCAAAAATGAACATCATGCCATTTAAAATATGCATCAATTAAAATCACAGTATAATAAACAAACAAGCAAACAAACAAACAAGCTTTTTGTGCTTGAAATAATAACTACATAAATTGGTCATTTAGGACATACAGATGAGCCAAAACATTTTGACCAGTCACAGGTGAAGTGAACAACACTGATCATCTAAAAAATCATTCAGGAAGATAGATAGTAAACAAATAATCAGCGTGTTGGATGCAGAAGCAATAGACAAGAATAAAGATCTTGAGTGTCGGTTCAATCTGCTGTGGAAACCCCTGATACATAAGAGACTAAAGGGTGTACTCACACTAGGTACAGTTGCCTTGAACCGTGCAGAAGCACGCTTGTCCCCCCTCCCCTGTCCCCTGATGGCCTGCACTCACAATGCATTTTGCCTTCAGAGCCGGAGCACGCTTACGTCATCGATGATGCGACTGTTCAGTTTAACAGAAGAGAAGCGCTCTCGCTCAGCACAGAACAGATCCACCACTTTTGACGCCCATAAATTATCATAAAAGTCCTGGTGCTGCACGTATTAGGAGGTTTGCTGAAGGTGTAGCTGTCATGCAGCGAGGGGTTTACGTCTTTAATAAACTATGACAGTTCGCGTTCATTGTAAAGTAAGAATGATTAATAAATCTATATGAAACAGTGCCTTAAAAGTGACGTCGCATCTTCAGTTTCGCACTCAGGCGCGCTTTGAACTCACACTACAAGCGTACCGTGCCAAAGCCCAACCAAACCGTGCTTTGGCACACCTCTTCCAACTGGGCCAGGGCCGGCCAACTGAACCGCGTTTGGGCCTGATTCAGGGCACTCACACTTGTCAAACGAACAGGGAAATGCGCCCGGGCACGGTTCGGATACCCTAGTGTAAATCCACCCTAAGCTGAAGGAAAATGAATGAATGAATGAATGAATGAATGAATGAATGAATGAATGAATGACAGATCTTGAGTGGTAAAGGCCAAGTTGTTATGTCAAGGGGACTGGGTCAGAGTGTCTTTGAAAAGGCCCTATGCACAGGTTTCTGCTCTGGGCCTTCTTGGTTAAGATTACATACTCAGGTCTGGGGTGTCCCCCTCTGCAAAAATGGCATCCCTTAATGCACCAAAGGCTCATTGATGCATGAGGGCTATGCCAACAGAAGGTCTACAAGCACAATTCGCACAAAATATTATAACAGTAAATGTAATATGATGGGGATAGCAAAGATTTGTTACAACCAGGGGCCAGACATTTAGGGATTAGCCCAAATGTAGTTGGTCATTACTAGCTGCTTCCCAAGTGAAAGGGCCATAAAATGCACCCTTGGTTCTGTGAGTTAGATAAATACCAATTTATTTCTGTTTGAAAATGTATTTTTAAATATTTATTTCGCTGGAGTCCTGCAGATAATTTAAAGCAATCTTTTAAGTGGGTTTTAAGCAACCTGCAATCTTAACTCCTGCACCAGCTTATCTTATAGGTAGGCTAGCTACTACCTTACTTATCAGATCTTGTCCTGGATGCATCAGGTTCTGAAAGTGCAGGTTTTTATAGGTCAGTCAAATGAGTCAACACAGACAGAGAACTTAAGCACTGGACCTGTAGACATGTATTCAGCAAAAAATATGCTTTACATTTTTTAACGAGTTGTTACCAATTGAATAGTGAACGCAGAACACCCCCTACCCCCCTTTCACCCACCCCCATGGCAATACCATCACTACTCCCTGGTTTCACAGGTTGGAAATCACTGCCTTAAATTTCAAAATAAGAGAGAAAGTTGTTTTATCGATCCTGTGGGAAGGCAACATTGAACTGTTTTAAATATTTCTGCATAATAGAATGTAACTAATTACTGTATGAACAAACAGAGTGATGTAAAATAAACCTACTTTGGTGACTTGAAAGATGACAAATCTGGCTCATCTTTGCTTGACAGCAACCTGATATCGTGAACATCTGTTGAACAAGTGAACAAGTAATTAATGTCCAGATGGAATTGGCATTTAGAGAAGTGAAACTGATATTTTTGGAAAAACTGGGTCCCAGAGTGGATAAATCTGAAAATGACACCTGAAAATTTTAATGTGAACATATGAAACACAGAAACCCCACCGCCAACTGGTGTTTTGGAAATGTTATTGCAGTGCAACATGGACAGAATGCAAAAGTACTGTATATTTTCTCACAATGGCAATGCAATGGCGAAGTATAAATTCGGCATGAAGACACTTGCAAATTTTACACATGCTTACACAGTATTGAATATAAATAGAGTATCCTCATATGGTAACAATGAAATAACAATATACCTCTTTTGTTCTGTCCTGTGGTGTCATGCTCTTCAGATGAAGGCTCAGTGTTCAGGTTGTTCTCAGGAGAAAACACTTCTTCTGAAGAACAGAACTGATGTTTTTGATGCACCTGAATTTTGCAGTAGAGATGAGACTAGCATAAATTTTAGAGAAAGAAGAATATTCCAATTCAATTCAAAACAAACTTACTTGTAGGCTTTCAGCAGAGGAGACAACAACTGGCACCGCAATTTCAGGAGAAGTCTTCACTTCTTTGATGATGCTGGTAAATAATTCATGGTAACGAATTTCTGAAAACTGTCCATATTCTTTTTTTTTTAATTCTCGCAGTCACAATTGCACGCTATACTTACCCAGAAATGGACTGCTTTCTTTGGTCTTTTTGGTTTGGCATGCAAAACACTGAAGACGACGTGGATGCTTTGGCAGGTGTGCTTTGCGTCGAGGTCACTTCACTACATGTTCTTAAGAACAAGGAGAAAAACTGTTCAGAGCCCATGCTGACACGATCTCCAGTTTAACTTAAGATGCTGAAAGAATCCATGAAGTAAAGAATCTGAATCACAAGGTGCATATTTAATAAGGCTTCACTTCCTTCTCTTTAAATCAGGAGAGATTTCCCAAATATTTTTGAATGGAAGCTTTGAGTTACATGTAACCATACTTTTGGCAGAGAAGACATCCCTCTGAGACAAATCTTGAAAAAGAAAATATGCCATATGTTGTGACAATTTCAGGCATTTGCAGCACAATAAGCCTAGCAGCCACACGTCATAAGACATTAATATTAGTTTAGATTTAGGTCATGATGTCGGGTGACCAAAATTCAATGACTAGCCAGCGTTCAAGGACAACGTTATTTTGATGTCCAATAACGACGTCAAATGATGTTGATATTTGGTTGATTTTAGGTTGTGTTGTAAAGTGACCAAAATCCAACGTTGAGCCAACATCTTAAACCAGCGTCATACTGACGTCAAATACTGACATTTATTCGTCAGGTATGGCAACCAAAATCCAAAGTCTGATAGATGTCATAGTGGTAACGTCCACAGAACATCAAGCTGTAACATCATTAAACGTTGATATTTGGTTGTTTTTAAGTTGCATTGGAAAGTGACCAAAATCCAACGTCGAGCACTGACGTTGGTCTGATGTTGGGTTCTGACGTCAACCCGATTTTCATTTCTATCCAAAATGCAACGTCCCCATGACGTTGGGGTACAACATCAATCTGACGCCCTGTGTCTGCTGGGAGATCTTTTTCTAATAGTGATCCTTCCGTTGGCAACAAATCTTGATGTTCATGTAACAACGAAACCTTCCCTCCAAAAAATCTTGAAGCTTTATACATGACGGAAATCCTTTTAGAAAAAACATGAAACACAGGTAAATTCACCACTGTCATCACATCACAGTCTCTTCTGAAATCTTCTTCTTTTTCTACTAGCTTCTTTTGCATCATAATGCACTTCAAAATCATTCAGAATCCATATCGCACAACACATTCAGCAGTATTAATGCATAATAATGTGGCCCAAAGAGCTTGCAGGTCTTTCATCTGGTCCTTCTTAATGTATTGGCACAGGTTTGCGTTATCTGAGATCAATAATTTAGTCCTTTGCTCATCAAATTCTCCATCTGCTGTATTCCAAACCATCTGACAAAACGGTGAACCTGTTCTTGATAATGCAAGGTTAAGGAATGAAGACAATGCTTTATACCCATAGTATAAAGCATACTGGGGGTATCCATTGACCTAATGCTGTTTGCAAGTTACTAAAAATCCTCCAATGTTCATGATTCCCCAAGCTCTTGTTATTAGAGAATAAAAATGGCTTATTTCAGTGGTGTGTTTGATGATGTGAAGTTCCATTGCAGCATGGGCTACTGAAACAGCGTATGAAAGCATTGTCCTCGAAATTACAGCTTTCATCGATCTCTGAAATAACGGTCGCACTTACTTTGTTGTAGCCTTTTTTGGATGTGTAGACGCATCTTCGGACTGCTTTTTTTGATTGCGCAGTGAAACCGACGCATCCGCTACAGTTCACATGGCCAAAGGAAAAAAGCTTTTTTGTTAAAAAAATACTCTGGTCATTTTGTTGGAGTTTTTTATTGCTTTCTAGTTTAAAAGGTGGTTCCATTACAATTGTTGGCCAAAAAAATACAAAGTTAAGGTTTGAACAAAGTACCACCAGAAAGTTCCCTTTCAATACATCAAGTGCTTGAAGTAAAGAGACATGTTTGCGTGTGTCAGCCTACTGGTTTATTGACAGACTTCCTTTTGACAGGACAGATCCTAATATGCCTACAGTAAATAATTAAAAACAGTAATTTCCAGTACAGCGTACAGGTAAGTGCCATCCCACTTCAAGCACTGCAAATCTTAACATGGTTTGATAAGTATTCTTTTACCATTTAGCCTGGCGATTCTGACAAGCTGTTGAGGATCTGTTGAGGATTTTCCATCGTCATCATTGGTTATGTTGCTGGCAGCACATGATCATGTGCACTGTGTCAATAATTGTCAGCAAAACAAAAAATACCAGTGTTTGTGATGCGATCCTGAGGTCTGAGTTATAGTGTTGCCTCCTTCAAGAACTGCATTGAATGCTTTTGCTTTGATCCTCACATTCTCGCATCCGGATGTTTGAAGGTGTTTTTGCACTTAGTGACCTCTGGGAAAGTAGTGAAGTGAAGAAGGTTTTGACATAAGTGGTAGCCTTGACTGTGTTCCAGTCTTCTGATTGGTGAAATGTGACTTTGAGATGTCAGGTGCCAAGTTCAGCTGGCTATGGGAGGCATGGCTTGAATACCAATCAAACCATTTCAATTTGTATTTCAAAACTCTTTTTTTTAATTTTTGACTTATTATTTGACATTTCTTTAAATTTACATGAATTAAATGATTAATTAGTAATTCACATTGCAATACATGCACGTTACAATATGTAAACAGAAAATTAAATGTATGTTTTAAAGAATGATGACTCTTTGTCATAATGCACATTTGACTGCCAAAATTGTAAAACATTTTTCTAGAGCACTTATTCTCTTGATACTTGTATTTATGGACTTTGCTGTGTACATACAATGTAAAAAAAAAAATGTGTTTCAACTTAAAAAAGTAAGTGTTCGAGTTGCTTTAAAATTGTATATAAACTGAAATAGTGAAGTTGTCTTTACTCAGGTTAAGACAACCTCAATACAACAGAACTTGACAATACAAGTGTAATGGAAATGGTCTAAGTTTAGTAAACTTAAAAAGATAAGTTGTTGTAATTAGGAATGATGTTGATAGGACTTTATAATTCAAGCGTAATGGACATGGTTTAAGTTTAATGAACTTAACTAATGGACCATGGTTCATTTAATACTAAAAACAGGTTTTGGAATTCTACAAACACAAATTTCACCAAAGAAGCAGGTATCTGAGAAGAACCTCAGACTAACACACGCCACAACATTACAATGAGAAAATGGAGGTCAGTGTTCCAGATACACTTGTTTCCAGCCCAAACTGTCCAAAACCCTCCTAAATGCACAAAAGAATCCCTAAAAACTAAAAACAAGCAGGTACACACGCTTGGTTTTTGCTATATATTTATCATAAAATGCACGTTTAAAACATTTAAACTGATCCCAAACCCGCCCAAATTTTGTCAATCTGCTTAAGCCATTTTTTTTACCAGCACAATTAAATTCTAAACCTGCAGAAAGATGTTCATCATCTGACGTCATGCAAAAGTAAACAAATATAAATTTAAGTAAAAGTATTACAACAAATAAAAAAATAACAAAAATTATATATATATATATATATATATATATATATATAACGCATACAAATACAATTTTACAGTGGATTTATTTCATTAAAAATTTATTCGTTTTCATTTGCACATATTTGTTCTATTTAAAGCTCAGATGTTTAAAAAGTTAACTAATATATATGAGTTCAGCTGACTCATTTTTTAAGTCTAATAAGTTCAGCCAAATAAAACTTTGATATATAAGTTATGTCAACACATTCAATCCAGATAAGTTAACATAACTCAAAATATTAAGTTGTCATAACTAATTGGCATCATTTTTTACATTGTACATACACACACACACTGTTTCACATTCAGCAGTCAAAAATACATCACCCAGACACACTTCTTTATAAAAAAAAATATATATATATATACTCAGTAGAAAAGGCTTAGTCATTTTTAAGCCATTGGGAATAATGGCCTGTGGGTTATTTTAGGCTATAGAAAATGGCTATTTTTTGTATACAATCATAAATAAAGTTGTATGTATGTATGTATGTATATATATTGGATTGAAGTAACCCAAATGTTATCTCAATTAATCTGGATATTTATTCCAATATATCTGGCCATTTCTAGAGAGCAACTGTGGAACCACCCTTGAAACAGCTCTGACACAGTACAACACATACAGTGTAAATATAGCTTTCAAACAGTTGAGAAAAAACAAACCCATCGCTTTGCTCTCTCCACTTTTACGCTTCTTGTGCGCATGCTTAGACGAACACTGGATTTCATTTTTCTTCACATCCAAATGTACTTCTGTTAAAAAAACGCTTAATATAAGCTACGTATATTTTTCTGCTGATCAAGATGTCCTTTTAGCAAGTGTAGCTTTTATTAAGTAGTCTGTATGGAACATTTTTACCTGGCACTCCTGATGGTGTTACTGATTCAGTGGTTTGGCACTCCTTGCTCTTTCTTTCATCCCTGATGACCACCCTGCTTTTCTTGCCTTTTCGAGATTGCTGCATACACAGGATTGAGTCAAGATAGCATGAATTTAAATGTTTTTTTTTTTGTCTAAACACGAAATTAGCACAAAAAAAAATACATTTTAGCTGTTTCTGGAATTAATTCGATTTCTGTTTTATTTAATGACATAACTGAATTTATACATTCAAGTACTGTTACTATTTTTAAGAGTTTGAAGTTTGAAGATATTTACACTAAGTTTGTCACAATAGGCACAATAGGTAAGATTTTTTTATTAAAATAAACAAAAACAATTAGAACAGTTATATTCATTCATTCATTTTTCTTCGGCTTAGTCTCTATTTCAGAGTTCGCCACAGCGGAATGAACCGCCAACTATTCCGGCATATGTTTTACGCAGCGGATGCCCTTCCAACCACAACCCAGTACTGGGAAACACCCATTCACACTCATTTACACACATACTCATACACTACGGCCAATTTAGTTCATTCAATTCACCTATTGTGCATGTCTTTGGACTGTGGGGGAAACCGGAGCACCCAGAGGAAACCCACGAATTATCCCAAATGTTTTGAAGAATGTTCAAATCCAGATAAATAAACAATTTTCCTATTGAAATTTGTGTCACCATGCTAATGATGTCACACACCCTTGATTTTCTAATTTGGTTTTATAGAAAACAGTAAAACAGCAAATATGTTCTGTTTATTATGTGGTGTGTTTTATTAGACTGCAAAGAACAGCATTATAACGCAACTTTAAAATGTATTGAGTATGATAACCCAGCACTGCTTCTTCCCCACGTGATCACGAGTAGAAGAACTGGTTGTGGATTGTTTAATAATAAATGCTCTGTGCAGTGTCATGCTTGTCTCTCACCAGAAATTGCTCAAGTGGTAAGGTTTCGCTTTGATGGCTTTCAGCTTTACTCTGCTTCATACTACAATTATAATGAGCCTTGAATACTTTAGCTCAGCAGTGAAAATGATTTCTGGATTGTAGGAAGACCACAACTCCCATGATTCCACACTCACGGCATCAAGACACGACCGGTCAAAAATAAAATGAAACTAAAGGATAAACTAAAATCAAACAAACATACCAAACTGTTGTGTTTTATATTTACTACAAGAATAAATTTTTTTTCCAGAGAGAAATAAACTATAAAGGAGATAACTATAATTGTGAAATGTAACTCGCGACAATGAATGCAAGAATTTTTTTTTTTCATGAAACACACAAACTTCTACAAAAATTTTATTAAAAATATATATATGTTTGAAAAAAATGTTTAAAAGCCTACCATCTTTTCAGCCTTTGATAAATATCGTCCTTTACTGTGTCTGTAAAAAGGTCAAGCTGGAGTCAGATAATTTTCTGCGAAGTCTTGCAACTATATATATATATATATATATAT
>CAIGQV010018201.1:9072933-9105192 GCA_903798115.1 Danio jaintianensis | reverse complement strand
ATAAAACACAGCACAAAAACACAACAAAAAAAAATAGGTAAAAGTGATAATAATGGTTTGCTTAAGATACTGTACACTATATTATATATATGATTTCTAATATATGTGCCAAAGAAGACAAATTCTCATGTGCTGAATCATAGGCTCAAAATTACTTCTGTCTCTAGTCCACACCTTCAATACCTACCTGTTCACTTTATTTCATAGAAAAACATCATTATAAACATTAACCATACTCTTTTATGGTTGCCTAATAGCATTAATTTTCCACCCTTTTTTGTAAATTTATACAGCAGGCCTACATGGAATTGTCAACAACAACAAAAAAGTTACTTGGTAAAGTTAATTGACTGCAGAGGCAATTACTAGGGGAGAGCGGGGCACAAAGCAACACTTTTTGGTTTTGGCCAAATAATGAACAAAGTAATGGGGTTAGACAAACCAGATTTTCTCACCAACAACACACAAGCCTCTCCTACAAATGAGCACTGAAAGTATGATCGCCGGAGCTATGGTTTCTGTGCAGTATTGACAAAAGTGCCAGGAGTAAAAATGTTACTATTTACCCCACCTGCAGGGCAAGTTGTAACAGACAGAGGGTTAGTTGTAACATATTTAGATTTCACACATTTAATTTAAATTCAGTTTACTTTAAATAGTATATTTCCTTAGTACTTAACTCAATTTTTTTTATTCTACATAGTACAGCATGTTTATATATCTATTGGATAAACACATTTGGATTTATTTTTGCATTGTTATCCATTATTATACAATGAATTTATTTGCATTATTAGCAATAATAAATAAAAAAATTCTATTAAAAAATATTTTCCATGAAAAAACTTTTTATTTTATTTTAAAAGTTCTCAACATTAAACTCAAAATTCCTAAGTTATTCTGTCAGTTTAATTGGTCTCCAACAGTGTGTGGCTTATTTTTAACACCCTGTTACAACTAACCCCGCTGTGTTTTGTTTTCCTCAAAACTAGCAGTCACTGTGTGTTTTTTTCAAAATGGTTTCATCTTTTAGCCTAGAAGACGGTAATCACAAAAATATACGATTTTACGTACATATTTTAATATTATAATAAAAAATACTTTTATGCTACAAAAATGGTTTCTCATCCAAACTTCGCCGAACCTTTTCAATAATTGGCAGGAAGACGTCTGCCGACACTGTGGTGAAAACCTCCATCCTGAGCAAATAACTTAAAACTCCGTGTTACATTTTACCCCGCGCTCCCTACATCCCTTGAGAATTAAAACATTCTTGCGCGTTTATTTTACAATGTTTACCAGTCAACAAAGGTATACATGTTAACAAACAGATATTGTAAATCAACAAAACATTTAGATGAAGCCAATAGTAGCCTACGACTTACCTGTTCATCGTTTGTACTGTATTATGAGCGCTGAAACCCCGCCTTTAATAAATCTGTACTGTCTGTCAAAAGTGATTTACATACTGTTTGGACCTATCAATAAGCTCTCCACGTCACATCCTGACAAAATGAATGATAGCCTGATAGCGACACTGAAACGAAACTAAGGCTTTACAATTACATGCAATGCATAAGTTTTTATTTCTGGACAAAAGAAACTTTGCCCAGAGGAATGAGAGAGGAAGTGTGGCTCTAGAAATGACGGAAGTTCTGGCTGCCTATATATAGGCAATGCGTCCGGATCTCGATTTAAAGTTACTAGAAGGGGATGTCTGGATATGAAACGGTTTTTGTAAATGCAGCTTGCCTATATCCTGTCACATTTGACCTTCTCTTTAATGTAGGCCTCATTCAAACACATCCATAACTCAAATTACTAGGCTAATATTTTGAACTAATTAACTTATTAATTTACATTTATGTATTTATTCGGATGTGTGTAGAAGATGATGTTTAATATGGTCTAAATACTCTTTATTAAAACGGAATGAAGAACAGCCTGCTCTGTTGATCAGGAATTATATATACAGTCAAGAAATGACTTTTGCTGCTTGTTCAAACTGCTTATTTAAAATGAGCTAAAACAGCACAATTCTTAAGGTTTTTTGGGGGACAGTACTTAATTGTTTTATGCAGTCCACTTAAGTTTGTAAAAACGAGGAAGTTAACTTAATCAATTTGTGTTGGGACAATGTGAAGGAATTGTGGAACCCTGCATTTTTTACAGTGTATAAATATATAACTAATATAAAATTAAATATGCCTATAAGAGATTTATGCTGACCGCAAGTAGGCCTACTGGATTTATAGGGGCAAAGCAGCTGACCCAAAACAGCAGTTGTGGACCACATATAATAAAACACTAGACCTACAAACACCATATGACGACAAAATACATTGAAATGTTCACAATGCAGTGAAATAATTTCACAATGTCTTGGAAAGCAGTGACAAAGGAGAAGTCTGTGGCTTTAAATGGTTTTATTAAAAGAACCTTATTAAAGAACCTTTTAACCAATTTGATTGTTGTATCTTTTTATTATTTACAAGTGAAAGTGTCATAATTCCAGTCTTACTGATCAATTGTGCCAACCATCTCTTTTGCACTATTTAGTGGTGATTTCAATATATATATATTTTTTATATAAAAAAAGAGAAGTCTAGCCTATACAGATATCTATAAAGATACAACTTTGATTGCATTGCATCAGTATTATTGTGCCATCTGTCCACGTGTTGCTGTGTTGTAATTATGTATTTTGGAATAACTGCTCATTATATAACAATAATAAAGTACAAGTCACCCTGCTTCCTTTTTATTTCGGTAGAACATTTTCAGATTTTTAGCTTACTGTCACATTTATAAACCATCACTTTGGGAGTTATACATAACATATATAATTTTTTTTTTACCAAAGTGCTGAAGGAGTATTATTTAATTTATGATTTGAATTAGAAATGTTGTGAAATAATTGTGATATATGACTGAGTAGTGACATGGAACTATAATGTGGTATGTGGTAAAGACCTATGGAGCCAGATCAGTCTCAAAAATAACATGTTTACAAAATAAAATTTGTGAACTCAAAACACAATTCATAAATACACAAATCTAATTAGTAAAAAAAAATTCATAAATACCCAATTGTGTTTTGAATTTACTAATTGGATTTTGTACATGTGAATTGTGCTGTGGATGTATGAATTTTATTTTGCAAATGTGTTATTTTTGAGACTGATCTGGCTCCATACAAGACCTTTCCGTAACTACTTTATCAGTGGGTTTCCCTGAAAAAAAAAACAACAACTACAATGTTCATCAGAAATCAAGCAATCACCAACAATAAAAAAAAAAGTACTATACTAGATAAAATAATGAGGGTATGCTAGCTAACAGTATAATGAATCTGAACAGAAAGATGAAACATATGCAGTATTAATAATTAGATAAACCTCTTAACATTTTTCTCTTCACAAATTATTGCTAGTCCATTCTCTCAGACAGTTGTAACAGTCTCTCTGCTGCTTTGCGTTTGCCCCACACGAGTCTCTTAGCCAGCTCTTAAACTTCCACTCATCCTTGTTCAAAATTAGAAATCGTCCCAGGACGTCCCGCGCTCTTATTAGACCCTTGTTCTGCAGTCGTCCACCCAGCACAGGTCCAATTCCAGGAAGATCATAAACAAGTTTGTCTCCCATCGGCTCACAGCAGAATCGTCTGTGTTTCTGGGACGTTGTCATTGTGGGTCGACAGCAACATTTGATGGAAAATCAGTCTAGGGAGAAACTAAACAAAATAAGGGCGACAGTGGCATATGTGGAGAAATTCTAGATATTAAATGTGTGTGTATTATAAATATAAAGATTATTATCATAAAGATGGATACAGGTGAAGATGTTGTACTTTTAGATTAGTCATTATACAGTGGGGGAAAAAAGTATTCAAAATGTCATGCTTTTTTGTTTTTTTTCCTGGGAAAAATATTCTAAAGGAGCTGTTGACATGGAGTTGAACCAGATTTAGGTAAAAACCCAAACAATGCAAACATAAAAATATAACAAAATTTTAACAAATCTGAAAAAATTATGTGTAATAACAACGGAATTACACAAGGAGAAAGAACTGAACTACTGAAATGTATTTAATACTTTATATAAAAGGCTTTTTTGGTGATGGCAGCTTAAAGACGCCTCTCATATGGAGAATGAGGTCACATGAGCTCAGGTGAGACTTTTCCACAGACTTCAACAGAGTGTAAAAATCTTGATGGTTCTTTGGGTCTCGTCTATCAAATCTGATCTTTCACTTGTATTTTCTATTGGATTCATGTCAGGGGATTGGCTGGGCCATTCTACAGCTTGATTTTCTTTCTCTGAAAGCATTTGAGGGTTTCCTTGGCTGTGTTTTGGATCATTGTCTTGCTGAAATGTCCACTCTGGTTTCATCTTCATCCTCCTGCTAATGTAGATGTCGGACTGAAGCAGCTAATATTAATTTACAATAGCAAAGGGCAGAGGGTTGCTGAAGAACTACTGAGAGATTTCAGCTGCTGTCTGGGCTTTCACTGCCTTTCTACGCCTCCCTTTCTTCATGTGTTCAATACTTTTTTCCTGTGTCATTTCATTTTATTACACAGAACTTAATTTGTAAACTAATTAATATTGTTTTATTTGCATACATGGATTTCTTTGGTTGTTACCAACATCTGGTGAAAATTTCAAGTCAACAGCACCTTTAAAAATATGTTTTCTGAGAAAAATGGTGACGTGTTCAATACTTATTTCCCCCACTGTATATGTTAGACAGACACAAATATAAGGCAATCATAGTTTAGAGATGCACAAATGTATTATAAATATATGAAAAATCTGTCTGAATTGTTTACAGAATAGCAACTATAAATAATTTGCCTTGATATTAGCTTAAAGACCTAAAGCTATTGTGGAATCAGCTGTGATGTTTATATAACCAGTCTGGTTTCATGAAAAAAAAAATGATTTGTTGTAGATATTTTGGATTAGACAACTTCTTACATCCCTGAAATATTATTCCCCTTTTATCATTTTTAGCCTGCTTTGCCATTGACTTATTTCACGATTTGTAATTGAGATATCAGTTGTACAGTTTTTACTATTTATTTCCATTATATACATTAGTATAGTAGTAACAATTCTTATCTCTCAAGTCACAATAAATGTTTACTGGTCTTATATTACGAGTCAGAATGGCCACAGAGGAGTTCAATTAAAAATTTTACTAGTAACAATAAGAAAAAATACTGGGATCTAATAAATAAAAAATATACTAGTATATGTTGAATAAGTACACTGTAAAACCTAACAGTGAAAATCACTAAATTAAATAAGTTAGTTTAACTTATAATTAAAAAAAAAAGTTACTTTGACTTAATGAAAAAGAGTTATGGTAACTCATAAACTGATTATATTAAGCAGAACTCAAACCTAATAAGTTATGAATGAATTAATTATTTTTTGTGTGTTAACTTAACTCTAATGCTAGAAGCAATGCCAAGCCATTTGATTAGCTATATAGTTCTTTGGACTTAATTTGTTCTATTAACTGAACTCGATTTGATGTTTAAGTTACTAATACTCTAAATGTTTGATGATATCAACACAAATAATATATGTTTACAGTACTCAAACCATTTTGTTTCAAAACTTAAATGGTTTGCCGCAATCGGTTTCCTCAAACTGTTTAAGTTAACTTATCAGGTTTTACAGTGTACTACCCTGATGAATAAGTACTAGTACCTTTTTAAAAGGTACAGGTGTCTAATTAATAAATATAATGAATTGGTAGTAAGAATAAATAAACGCTAGAATAAAAAAAGCCAGAATATAGGCTTATCTATGCATTTAATAAATAAGTACTTGTATGATACTGAAGTAGTATGTAAATATTAGTGTAAATAACAAACATGTACTAGTCAAAAATGAATTGATTGATATTTCGATGATAAATGCCCATACAGAGTTTTTTTTTTTTTGCTGGTAATTACAACAGTATAACAATAGCAACTAGTTACTACTAAATCTAATAATTAGTACCAAAATGCTTATCTAATGAATAAGTAGGCCTAATATAAAATAAATATGTAGTATCTAATGAATATAGGTACTAAATTGAATATAGGTACTGAAGTACTTGTCTCCCATAAATAAGAATAAGTCGTAGTATCTTTTGAAAACGTTGTAGTACATATATAGTGAATTTTTGCCTATTATGGTGTTTTAGATTCATCCTTTCTCGCCTTTCCAGCTCTCAGGGAATGTTTTAGAACATTCTGTGCCTAAAAGTTGTGTATATTTTTATCACGTAACCTTAATAAAATAATGTTAAAATAACCTTCTTACAACATTATTGTAATGTGACAGGAATGTTCTAATACATTTTAAATAGTGTTCTGAGAATTTATAACATGAGACGTAGAACATTTTAAATAGCGTTATTATAACCAAACAATAACATTACATCATCTAAAAGATGTTTTGGACGTTCTAAGAACATAAAAATAAAGTCATGCGGCCTAATAAGAACTTAAGAGAACAGGACCTAGAATTGTTAGCTGGGATGAACTTGAAAACGGCATGTCTATATCAGAGCAAACAGAACGCAAGCAGAAGCTCCTGATGTCCGCCAGGGGGCTATGTACTTATTATTAACAAAACGAAAGTAAAAAAAACACACAAAAAAGTTACTTCGTTTTATTATTGATGTAATAAAATCCCGAGTCTTATCTGATTTGACGACCAGACGCTTTAAACTACATGAGAATAAAAATCACAGATATAGCCTATACGACAATTGTAAAATTAAAACTTTACTAGCAAACAAGTAAACAAAGAAATAAATACATTAAAAAAAATAGTATATGATATATGCTCAATGCAGTATCGTGCATCCTTCATTAATGCTTAATTTTAATAATGAAAACGATTTTGCACAACAGCCCAACACTACACCGGTATTCATCCAGGATAAACAGCAAACTCACTAGAAGTCATCAGTAAAAAGAAAATATTCACAGTGTAACTTCATCTGATTCAAAATGAAATAAGCATCTTATCGTCAAAAAAAATCTGTTTCTTTACAATTTTCACAAACACTCACCAAGTGTTTTCACCCGACCTGAGTACTCAGCACAAAAATACAAGACAAACCTTGCGTTTCCTGTTTGTGATGGCTTTGCATTTCTTCTCTTTGATGTGATCTGCCTACACGAATAGACCATATATAGAGTTCCTCTACAACAGGGTCTTCGATTATTTGGAGGCCAGACAGTAAGACCCCTAAAATATGACCATACTTGCGCTATAGGGCCCCACTAAAATGTCAAACTTATATATACATTACAGTGTGCTTTTTACTTATTTTTTTACCCCAGAAGAATGGGAAATGAAATGTGATAGCATATTCCATAGGTAAAGCACATTGTAACATCTGAAGCACATTGTCACATACCTATTATTTTTTTTTGATCTTGTGAAAAAAATATTCAGTCAAATTATATATATATATATAAATGGGTTGGATAATTTAGCGTTGGAGGTTTCATGCCGAAATTTGACATGCAAGTTTGATGAACATGAAAGTAAAGTTGAACATCTCCCATGGCCTGCACAGTCACCAGATCTAAATATTATTGAGTCACTTTGGGGTGTTTTAGAGGAGTGGGTCAGGAAACGTTTTCCTCCACCAGCATCACATAGTGACCTGGCCACTATTCTGCAAATGGCTCAAAATCCCTCTGGACACTGTGCAGGACTTTTATCTGTGATTTACAAGACAAATTGATGTTTTTTGGCCACAAATGGGGGCCCTAAACCATATTAATCAATTATTGTGGTTTAAAACCAGGTGTTTCAATTTTGTTGTCCAAGCCTGTTTTTATGTATATATATATTCAACTACTAAATGTTTAAACTAGTGTTACAACCACTGGTTGTTAATTTTATATATATATATATATATATATATATATATATATATATATATATTTTTATATCATATCTTATATTCAGCTCAAATGAAAAAAGCGAAAGTCCATAAAAATAATGTGTTCAATATCTAAACAACACAAAAGTAATGAAAAATTGTTATACATAAATTTTTAGCGCATGAATGAACTGAAATTCCTTCCAGATGTGGTTTGAGAATCTACTTACCTTGGAGTAAGCAAGTTTTGGGTTTATCAACCTAGAGTTCATGGTATATGATGGTAGCTTAACCTCACTTTTTAGAAAATACCTCCCATGTATGTAACTAACAGTGAGAACCAGTGAAACCCAATAAGCTTGTTACAACAAAAGCACAAACATTACGTGTCTTGTCATGGAATTGTGGTGATGTGGAATATAAGAAATTATTAAATCCACAAGAGGTTTTTCAAATTTATTTCAACACATTTTCTTCTTTCAAAGAAAGAAAAAAAAACCTACATATTGTAACTCTTTTTCATATAAGTACATACATAAACATCAACAGTCATTAGGTATAAACAAAGCAACTGTGTTGTATAGCTTATAGATATCAAACCAGTGGTGAGAATGCCATGCTAAGGGTTTCTCAGTTCAACCAGACATACATGAATAAAAATATCCTCTGATTTAAAAGCAGCAGTGCATTAGACTAGGATTCTGGACTCTACATCAACAGTCATTCAAGTTCAGCATTAATACTGTAAATAAGAGTGATTGAGGGTTATCCGTGCACTCTCTGTATTGCTACGTGGAATATTATAGACATATATTGATGTTTCACTGGTTCAACACATGGTTCGCTATGGTTAGACTGCTTTAACCTGATGCTTTTGTTTGCTGATCTGTTTTTTCAAAGACTAAAATGAAGTACACTAACGGGTGCTAGTAAACAGTCAAAAAGTAATATTTTTTACAATCCAGCATATATTCAACCATTCAAGCCTTGCATTTGTCAAGAAAGGGGGAAAACAAGCCTGAATTGGCCTTAAATAAAGGGTTAGTTTACTCCAAAATTAATAAATAATGAAAAAAGATGTTGCTTCATGTTCTGAAGATTAGATTTTTAATCAAATATGAGAAATTTCTGTTGCTCCATTTAAAGTTTGTTCACCCAAAATGCTGAAACTTAAAAACATTTGTAATGAGTTTAATAAATAAATTCAAATGAATCAAGTGGTTTAACAAAGTCTTATAAACAGCCAAATGATTGGTTCTCACACATCAAGCAAGCATGCTAGAGCCTCCGAGACTAAATCTGAACGCTCTAAACATTGTTTACCTATCAGTTGAGTATATACGTGGAAAAATCATCAATTTATGAAGCATGTCTCTTTAGAAGATCTGGATTAACCCACTCAATTAATTTCTTCATTTTTATCTCTTCATGAACATCTTGAAGCATCAGTTTTAGGGAATTGATATAAATTTGATTCACTATTGATCTGAACAGAAGCCTTAATGGTTTGGAACAACATACAGTGATGACATTTTTCATTTTGGCGTCAACTAACCCTTTAAAAAAAACGTAGGAGGTAAAGACTAAAACTATCAAGAAGGTATAAGAAAATAAACCGGTTCACTTTTAAACTTTGTTTGGTTTTTTTATGCATAGCTCATTCGCAATTACTCCCACTGCCAACAGATATTTATATTCCTATTCTCATAATATAGTGCTTTTCTTTCCTACCTCAATTGTTCAAAACATAGATAGAATAAAAATAACATTAGCTACAACAAAATCTGCCAGAACGCTACAAGTAGTAGCAATTCTATCCATTTCTTTTGTGCATCTTCCCATTTATTTGCTGTAGATAAATGAGCCTGGGAATTAGGACTTAAAAAGTATCTTTGAGTTCATCCATGATGTACGAACAACTTTTTGAAATACATGAGATATACAGTACATGTTTAGAATTTAGTATGTTAAAGCCAAAAGGTAAAAACTAAAAGAAAAGGAAAAAGTGCAGGGTTACAAGGTTAGCGGGGAGTTTCAGAGCCTTGGCTATTTTCCTGCGCCTCAAAAACCCTGAGCTACTCGTTCAGCCTTCACTAAATATCACAGTGCATTAAATATGGTGGACTCTGAAAACTGAAATTTGTCTTGTAATGCAATTTTAGGGCTCATAGTGTACAAATGAAAACCTCCTATACGCGATTTCATTTACATTCTAAGCAAATCCATAATGTAAATCAGCCTTAATGTGCCACGATGACAAGTCTCTGACCAGCCTGATGAATATAATGGAAAGACTGCGGGACAAAAGAAAAACTAATTTAAAGTTTTGAATACCTGCTGCTGCACAATTCCTTCCGAGCTAATAAATACAACACAGACAAACCCTTCGGAAAAAGACCTTCTGTCATGTCAGAGACAGAAGTAACATTTGCATGATGCAGCAAAAAATAAACAAAACAAAAGATGACCATAAGGTATGAGCAGGCATTAAAACTGGTTCACAATTCCAAGATTTGAACTAAAGACAAAGACCTGTGGCAAGCGGGAGACGTCCAGAAGAGGAGGCTTTTTTCCATGTTGGCCAAGTTCAAGTTGAGGAGTTCTTGCGGGAGTGAAGAAAAAACAAAAACAAAGTGTGCTTGTATATTATTTTCACTACGGTCATGGAGTCTCTCGTCAGAAGTGTGTGTGTGTGTCGGTTTCAAACAAGCATTCATACCCTACTTGCGCTGCAGAACGAGTCTGTGATGAGGCGTGAGCGAGTGAATCAGGGGTTATTGTTCTCCACTTGAGACTGTTTATTTGTGAGAAGGTTTTGTGTGTGTGTGTGTGTCACTGTGATGTCGTTTCACTGATTTCCAGGCCGTGCTGTTGTAGTTGAGCTCTGAGCAGTGCATTGTCATTCTTCAGGTCTTCAATCTGCAGCAAATACCACATATATTACCAATCAGACTTGGTCAGCAAAATATGGAGCCAGATCAGTCTCTAAAACAATACAAGTCGCAAAAATAAAACTCTTAGATGCACAGCACAATTCATTTACAAAATCCAATTCATAAAATCAAAACACAATTTGTGAATTCACAAGTAAAAATCATAAATATTTCCCCAAATGAATTGGATGTGTGCATTTATGAATTGTGTTTTGAATTTACAAATTGTGTTTTCTGTATTTATGAATTGTGTTTTGAATTTACAAATTGTGTTTTCTGTATTTATGAATTGTTTTTTGAATTTACAAATTGTGTTTTCTGTATTTATGAATTGTGTTTTGAATTTACGAATTGTGTTTTGTGTATTTACAAATTGGGTTCTGAATTAACGAACTGTGTTGTGTATTTATGAATTGGGTTCTGAATTAACAAATTGTGTTTTGTGTATTTATGAATTGTGTTTTGTGTATTTATGAATTGGGTTCTGAATTAACAAATTGTGTTTTGTGTATTTATGAATTGTGTTTTGAATTTACTAATTGTGTTTTCTGTATTTATAAATTGTGTTTTGATTTTACGAATTGTGTTTTCTGTATTTATGAATTGTGTTTTGTGTATTTATGAATGGTGTTTTGAATTTACAAATTGTGTTTTGTGTATTTATGAATTGTGTTTTGAATTTACAAATTGGGTTTTGTGTATTTATGAATTGGATTTGTGTATTCATGAACAGTTTTCAATTTACAAATTGGGTTATGTGTATTTATGAATTATGTTTTGAATTTACGAATTGTGTTTTGTGTATTTATGAATAGTGTTTTGAATTTACGAATTGTTTTTGTGTATTTAGGAATTGCATTTTGAATTTATTAATTGGATTTGTGAATTTACAAATTAAATTTTGTAAATGTGAATTGTGTATGAATTTTATTTCGGAAATGTACTCTTTTTGAGACTGATCTAGCTCCATAGCAAAACAACACAGATCTCACTGATATTTAACACCAGCAATTTCACAAACATTACATAAAGTCTCTCATATTCTAGTGGCAATTGATTCTCAGCGTGATGCAAGGAATTTTCAATATTTACAAGGGGTAGTTGAGTTGGTGATTTTAGAGCTGTCTGAATCTAGAATGTTAGTGTTTTTCTCTCACAACTCATGTGAAATAAAAATCACAGAATCATCTGTTGTTGTTTTTTGGTTTTTTTTTTTGGACAAACACAGAGGTCACAAGGTGATTTAATAGACATCCAAATCCCAATCTCTGAGTTTTTTTTAAATAGAGATCAATCCAAAGTTGTTTTTTAATCCTTTTAGTCACCAGATATGCTCATTTATTAAAAAAGTGATACTTGTATTACCAAAATGTTTATGTACTTAGTTTATTATTGACTAGCTGTCAAAAGCTGCCTTTTTTAAGTTGTCTTGCAGTCCAATACAATGTAATGCACTGTTTCCGTGACGATCGTACCTGCAGTGATCAGGGTTAGAGCTAAACTCTGCAGGAAAGTGGATCACGAGCTGTATTTGAGGATCCCACATATAAATACTAGCATCTGACTGAGCACATGAACGATCATGTGAGACACAGTTCCGGGTTCGTTGGATTACAAACTCAGATGTCCACCATGAAATTATCTTCATCTGAAGGCAAAGCACGCATTTAAATCACAGAGGAGCTATGGAGATTTACAGACATCCCCAATTACAGCATTTGTTACAGCATGTTATGAAAAACAATTGCTGTCCGAATAGGCTCATAATGGGGCCAGTACAGTGGAAAAAAGAAAAAAAAAGAAAAAAAGAATCATGAAACAGTTTAAATACAGAATTACACTGACGCAACTGTTTTTGATAATGTACAACATGAAACATGCTCTAGGATATGACTTGAGAATGTTTTAAATCTAGTCATACAACTTTTATTTACTGTATAACATGAAACGTCATGGAATTAACTGAATAAAAAAGCAACTGCAATATGGATAACTATTTTTTTTTTTTTTTATCTGGCAGTAGATTAAAAATTATATGCAATAAATAATTATAAAATAACTATAAAATAAATAAAGAATTAAAAATCATAGTAATAGTCATTTTACTGTAGTATTATTTTTAAGAATATCACAACACAATTTTTCATCCATGTTTTAATTTAAACCATAAACCTCTGAATTTTTATAGCTTGTTTGGCAATAAATGACAGGAACTGTTCGAATTTATTTGATCTATTTTTAAAAGATTACCAATTAGTCAGAGATTTATGCCATCTTAGGATCTTAAGATCTATGATTTGTTTGAATGATTTTAATTAATTTGACTTCCTTATTTAATTTGCCTCATTTTCACTCAACAGCATGGTACAGTTCGGGTCAGTAAAGGTCACTCTGATCAGTCTTGCGTTTCCAATGCAAACTGCACCCTTACTGTGCAGCGAGAGTGTCTTAAATTCGCAACAATGTCTGCCTTCACAGCTCCGGTGGCAAGAGAGTCAAAATTCACTACATTGATCTCATACTTAAAGTGGCTGTTGCAGCATATAAGCAAATCACTTACATTCCTGCTTAAAAAACATGCTTTCTAGCATGAAAATGTTGCGCGCCTTTATCAAATTCATTTAACTATGGAAGAACAAGTTGTTGCATGTGGTGTGGCTTTGCCCTACTTATCCAATATTTGTCCACATGTCTGAAATATTCTGAAGCAGCAATACTGTTTTGTACTGTCATTAGGGATGTAACGATTCACCTGACTCACGATTCGATACACGATATTAATCTCACAATTCACGATTTAGTCATGATTTTTAAACAAAAATATTTGAAACAAATTTAAGGTGAAGAGCTCTTTCATTTTTTTCTTAAATGCTTTTTGCAAACTAATATATTTTCTGCCATAACTAAATTGCTATTTTAAAAACAAATATATTTCCCCCTTAAAAAAAAGAATAATACAAATTAAAGAAAGCTCATTAATATAAACAAACTAAAACTGTGACTGTGCTGGGATTTTACATTTTTAAAAAGAAATATCAGCATATCTATGTTTTCTGGCATAAGCTGAGGTCTTTGCACATTTACAATGTCCCCTGCTGATGAAACAACTCTTTCACTGGGGACTAAGATGGCTGGTGTGGAGAGGAATGCCTTTCCTAAACCAGAGAGCAGTGTGTACAGAGGTGGTCAACAGGCCCTCTGATCCAGGGGACTGGCCACTGGCATCAAATACTGATTATAAAATGACTAATTATATAGTAGGATAGAGACAGGAGTTGAACATGATTATGAAGGTGAATAATATTACTTGTATAATTAATTAGTATAAGTATCAGTGTGATACACTTAAGAAGAGATAATCTTGAACATTTTTAAATATTCAATAGTAATAAGCAAATTACTAAAATATGCATAAACTAATTTGAAAAGGAAAGGGTAAAAATAATATAATACCTGGTTCTGTAACAGAACAGCTTTCTCTTTCAGTAAGAAAAACATCTTCACACTTTTGCCTAGACTCAATTTAGCATCACCAACAAACATACCTGTTGTCTTAGTAGCTCATTGTCCACTTGTATTCTCTCCACCTCCTTGTAGTTCTCCTGCAGCCTCTGGTTGGTCTGTCGGAGTTCTCTAATGTAGTCGCATGCTTTAGATAGGATGCCTCCTTTACTCTAGAGAGGAAATATGCTCGGTAACATTAGCTTTTTTTTAACAGGTACATTAAGAAAAGCTTTAGTGCTATAAAAGTGACTTACTGCTCCTGTTTTGGTATTGTCCATGTTGCAGTCTGGGATAATTTTAGAGAGTGTGACAATCCAGTTGTTGATTTTGTCTCTTCTTCTCCGTTCCACTTCAGAAAACAAATATAAAACCATTTAGCAACAGACCGAATTGATCTACTTTTATACAAGTACTCAAAATGTTACATGGAACTCAAAATGGTTTATTTTCAGTAACACTTTATTTTGATGGTCCATTTGAGTATTAGTAGACTGTCTGCTTAATATCTGTTGATACTGCTCCTTCAACAAACATAAACTGACTCTAAGAAACTTTGCAAGTACACTTGTACACAAGTACAACTTACACTAACCCTAACCCCAACCTAACAGTCTACTTATAATCTAAATAAGAATTAGTTGGCATGTAGAAGCAATGTAACTTAAATTCAACAAACAGACCATCAAAATAAAGTGTGTCCCTATTTTCTTCCCAATGCAGGTTTCCAGACTTTAATGTAAATAATTAAATCAATGCATGTACAAAAATATATAAATACATAAATAATGCAATCAATTGACTATTATTGGATGCAAATCTGGTCCTACATGTTTAGGATGATTATCAGTAAAATTGGTTGCGAATGATATTTATGTTAGATTAAGAAAAAAATGTCACATTGAAAATCTAATTTTTATGCCACTGATTCAATTTATGACACTGGTCACGTAGCTCCCATTTACCGATGGTCAGATGTTCCTTCTTCCATTGAAATGAAACATGTTCTGAGCTGTAAATAGAATGCATTTATTCACCTTCATTGTGCTGTGCTCTTCTTCTCTCGTCACGAGGTGCCCGGGGGCCATCAATCTTCCTGCACAAGTAAAGAGAGCCAAAAAAAATAAATAAATGTGTGTTAGCTTGCTTAAAGTACCTAAAACCACCAAAGGAATCTGCAAGACACCACACACCTCAAGCTATTACTTAACAAACATTTCTTAAACCCATTTATCACCAATATCCCAACCATTCAGTACTGAACCACAAACTCCATTCAGGTCAATTCAATTCCACCCAAAGATTCGCTGAGTTCTCATTTTAAAAATGTAATTCTATGATCATTTACACAACCTCATGTTGTTCCAAACCCACTAGAAAGTTATTCATCTTCTGAGCACAAATGAAAGAATTTTTCATGAGTCTGAGATATTTATGTTGCTCATGCAAAACTGTGGTGCATCACAAAAATCTATAAAGAGGTAAATCCACAAGAATCAGGTTTAATCAGTCTTCTAAAGAGACATGGTAAATATATTTGATAAATATATTCATTTGTGGCTTTTTTTCAGACTACTTTTTCCATTGTTAAAGGGGTCATATTATGATTTTTAACTTTTTTAAGTTGCAGTCAGTCACTTTTTTATGTTTGGTATAAGTTCACTTCAATGGGAGATATTTTGTTTAATAAAAAATAACATTTTCAGAACTACAACAAACAGCTAGTTTGGACAACAAGCTTGTCTTCCAAGATTTAATGATATCATTAAGCTTCCCAAATCCTGCCTGTGGAAATTTGAATGGTTGGGGGGTGGGGAGGTTATTAAAAACATTTTAATAATGATCATTTTAGTTGATCTATGATGGCTGATAAGTACTGCTATGTTAGGGCTCATTCACACCGAATGCGTCTTTGCTTCTAAAACAATTGATGCGCCGCTCAGGAATGGGTTTTAAAAAAGCACAACGCAGCATAGCATGAGGTCCATGTGACGAGATATTATGAACATGATGTAATATCGACAATAACGGAGCCATTAGAAATAAAAAAACAATATGTTATGATAAGCATATGAAGATACATCATATAATTCAAGATATTCTGGACAAAGCCACAAGGAGCGCCTGATACAACTGTAAATAAAACAGTTGTCAGATCTTTCAAACTGACATGACGTCTAAAAAACGTGTGTGGCGCTTCAAAAGACGAGAGCATAATGATCAAACATGTCCCTCCAGTGCGTGTATACATTGAAAAAAATAAATAAAAGTAATGCATTGGAGAGAAAATTTTGTGTGAACAGCCCCTTAGTCTGCACTACAGTGGAGAGATTAGAGCTGTTGGATATACAACACGTAAACTCATCAACTTCTCCCAAAATACACGAAAGTGGCTGTTTAACTTAAACTTTCTAATGATTTTCATTGCTGTCTTTTTAGATATCAGTGTTTATTTTAAAAAACATAAATGTTTTGTTATGCATTCAAATGTCTGCAACCCAAAACAAATGTTGTGTCATTAAAAATGCCATTCTGATCTTTGACAAGTAATGCACTTGTCTTTCTCTGGCCCAGCGTCAGCCTCCACAGAACTGATGGAAATTTGGCGAGGTGCATAGCAGTACTGCAACACTTTAAACTGTTCGCCAACAACACTCGTGGACAGCTAACCAATCACACATTTTGTTTATTGGAAGGCGGGCCTTCATCAAACCCAGAACTAACTGATCTGTTTGTAACAGGCTGGGAAGAAAGATATTGCAATAATGTAAATTATCTGAAAAATATTGCATATCCAGCATGATATTCAGATTTAAACAGAATTAAGACTTTGTAAAAGAGCATAACAGAATATTCACTGAACATAATATGCATGCTATTTATGAATAATACCCTAAATTAAATCTGTTTATTACATGAAGTGATCATATCTCCTCAGATGATTTGAATCACATACATTTATTCTTTTAAAGAGTGCTCTGAGCAAATATCTTATTAGTGTGCAATGACATGAGGCTGAGTAAATGATGACAAAAGATTTGTTTCGAGGTGAACCCATTAAATTTGATGGACAATTATTAACCAACCCTGAAAAAAACACATAACCCTTTGATTTTTCCTCATTTCGCTTTTTTGGAGTGGTTAGAGTGTATTCAACTGATGTTTTCCGAACATGAAGAAAACTCAAAACACCATCCTCAAACACATCTACAGTATTAACACAGTACTGAATTAAAAAGCCAGCTGCTCAGTATTGATTAATGGCCTAGTGCAGTGGTATCTAGAGCAAAAGGACAGGCTGGCAGATGAAAGGGTTGGGGATGTAAAAGGTCTTCCTCACCAGTCTGATCTGCTGTGCTGAAGAGTCTCACGTTCACCAAGGTCTCTGGGGATGGCAGGCAAGTGGGACAAATTTTTGATTTGGTTGTGACCGCACTCAAACGGATTGGACAATATTTGGCATATTTGTATTTGAAGTCATGAATGAATGAATTTCAAAAATGTATTTCACACTCAATTTGAGAAGCTTTGAAAGACAGTTCAAGAGGATCTGATTTGAAAGTTAATTTCGGGGGACGTTAAGGAAATCAAATCATTATGTACATAGGGTAGTGGGTTCAAAAGGTGGACTGGACTGTGAAGACTGGGAAAAGTGGGCCATGCTGACCCATGATCAGTACTTACGTTGAATAGGTGTGTGTACGAGGAGCAATGGTCCGTGGTGTTCCAGTTTGTAAAACATCTGGGGGACTCATCATCACGTAAAACTGACCTAGGGTAAACAACATTTTTTTTTTTTTTACTGCTCACTTCTTTATGCTGGCTAAAGCAGTCTATTTACAGTATCCTTTTATCAGTCTATAAGAATAATCAGGCTAAACACAAACAAAAGGTTAATTGTAATTTATTTGCATGGTTTTATTTCTAAAATATTATATTGTTTAATAGGACGTTTCACAGACTTGGCACAGACATCCATTTTGGACCTTCTTAGCAGTTTTGTGAGACTTTTTATATAGTTTATATTAATATTGGAATTATATGGCAAGATACATTTTGGCTATATAGTCTCTTATTTAAACACACTGCCACTTGTAATTAGGTACTTCACTACTTTAGTTAGTACAAACTAGCTGGTACAACAGAAAAAGGTGAGGCCTTATTAGCATATTCATGAATTCACATTCTAATTAATATAGCTTTATATTCAAGCCAAGACATGAATTATTCCTTTTCGCAGAAAAAAACACTTTAAACAATGGCCTTTTTCCACTGAGCAGTATGGTTGTATGGTAAAAATTTCCGTTTCCCACTGACAAAGGTAGGAAAATAGCAATATATCCTCTATTACAATGGTACCTAGAACAACAGTACAGTACCAAAAGGGTGGAGCTAGACTCTCTGCTAAATGCTACAGATCTACAGAGAATCATCACCAGCACATACAACAAACAAGGGATGACAAAATATGAAGTGCCATTTTAAAACGCAACACCATTATAATACAATGATGGCACGCAGTAATGAACCATGCTCAAACAAAGTTTGTCTTCTTCTTCTGGCAAACAGCCACATGCCAAGAATCAAGAAAAGAATTTCCTGTATGTCCTCCGTCATTGTTTATGAGGCTGTTTCAGAGGTCAAGTCTAAATGCAAGTAAAGCGTGAGGGACATCACTTCCTCTTTCTATTTGCATATGCTTGCCGTGCACCTACACTTGAAGCAATAAACTTAGGCTTTGCAAAAGATGCGATAAACGGCCTTTGCGTATTTCTTCTTCGAGCAAGAACGACGTCGATACAGCATGCCTACTAAGTAAGCATACTGGCAGTAAAAACACAAGTCTGACCCATAAAACTCAGACTTGAGTAATAAGTAATATGTCATGTTTATAAATTAGTAACAAACAAATTATTTGTAAACTTGCAAGTATTGCATGTGTTAATTAAGCAGCTATAACCAATGATAACATCATGCACTGCATACTTAATGCCAGATGCTAAAAACACTGCATCTGCATGATAAGCTGGGCTGTTGACATACTAGAACCATTATTACTTATTAACAGTGTCAATGGCAGACACAGTTTTTGGACTTTAGCGTGTGAAACTGACCTCCAGCCTGCGTGAGGGTGGGATCAGACGTTGCCTGGACTGAAACGGCTGTAGCTGTACCGTCACTGACAGTTGCTGCAGGGAAGTAGGCGAAGCGTGTTTCTCCACCCACTGACTCCCCTGCTGGACTGCCTCCATTACTGAAAGGGTTCTGAATGACAGCCTATAGAGAGACATATAGTTGTGTAAGAGACAAGCAGGTCACTAGCATTTATTGCTTTTATCCCCTCATAGTTCCTTCCCGTTTGTTTCATACATACCTGTGCTACTGCTTGCTGTGCACCTGCAAAGGCAGCTGTGGACACAACACTAACTGCTGCTCCTCCATCTGCTGCTGCCTCCAAATGGTCCTCTGTTACCTGGACCACGCGATACGTCACCTGTAACAGAAAAATTCAACGAAGTTAACTTTATTGCAAACTATTTTTGTATCTTTGCATTAAACAACAAAAGTCAGCATTAACTGGCATTTAAAATGCATTTTACTTCTACAATTTGTTCATTTGCTATTGAATAGCATATTTAACAATTTAAAAAAAATAATAATAAAAAAAATAATAATAATAAATTATATATATATATATATATATATATATATATATATATATATATTTTTTTTTTAGGAACTGATTATATAATGAACAGTGGGCATGAAATACTAAAACAAAAGTTTTCTAAAAGAATCTCTGTATTGCTATTTGCCTGTTGTCAATGTCATTTTCAGAACATCTAAATAATGATGAAATAATGTCTAATTAATGTGTATTAACAGTGTAATAACTTCCCCTATTACAAAAATGTGTAAACGTGTGCAGATGAATCCTTAATTTACAATAAAACCAGGAATAAACAATATGAAATAAATACAGGCTTTTTAATAATGCATTTTATATATGTACACGCACAATTACGATGCTGATGTAAAATGATTATGCACCGATGTGTGAACACAGTAGTCAACATTTGAAGTGGATTAATACTTTCCTAAAACTATTGAACAACACCCATTCTTGTCACATTTTTGAACAACTTTTTGATCCACTTCAAGTGTTGACTATTTAGTTTAGACTAAACATAATTACTAAAATTTAATTAGAAAAGAACAAATACTAATGAGAACTAAGCATTTTAATGAAAACTGAAAAGACAAAAAACTTAAAAGATATTTCAAAATTTTAATAAATACTATAGTATTTATAAAAGACTAAAACAAGGTTAAAAGGACATCAAAGCATTCCCATTGGACCCATTACTGGGACATTAAACTCCAAGACATGTTTTATTACACAGTGACCTGAATGTGAACCCTGAAAAGGTCAAAGGTCGCACTGACCTGTCCACCAGAGTTCTCTGTCCGGAACTGGTACTGAACATTGTGGTCTGCAAACGCTGCTGCTTGCTGGACACTCGCTATAGTAACAGCTGTCTGCTCCTCAGCCCCGACACCCTCTCCTGAAAATTACACCAGAAATAACTTAATGAACAATTATACTTATATTCGAAACTTTTTTGCAAAACATTCACTGACTGTGTACATTATTTAGAGCTGCATGTTTTTACTAACCGTCCTGTAGCTGAACAACCTCCTCAGTTTCCTGTTTCTCGTGACTGCAAATAGAGAGCAAATGTTTCGGGTCACATTATGAAACTTCTCCCATCTCAATGGAAACACAGATAAAAATCATACAGGCGCTTGGCACATCCAAGTAATGGAAAGTCAGGCAATTATGTGACAAATATACTCATTGATATAGTTTGTTTGAAACACTAATTTAAGAAGTTTAATATGGTTTCATGTTTATTGTAATTCTATTAACTTCAGTTCTTAGATATCGGAATATAATATGCATGTATAGTATAAACAAAAACAATATTAATTTCAATTTATTTCTGGAACGTTTTGTTTAAGTTTCTAAATCTAAACGTTATTATTTACACGTAAAGAACATTTTCTGCCAAACTGCGGTTGAATTTTATTTTCCACTCGAGAAAAGTTCAATTTCATAACATTCTATGTCTCATCAGACGGAGGAATAACAATTAAAAAAGGACTAATCTTGAAACCGTATCGCAAAAACCGGTTCGGTGAACTGGTTCAAGTGAGTCACTTAAAAGATCCGACTCACAGAAAGATTCGTTAACGCATCAGACATCACACTCGTACAGTTTTCAGTCTTAATGCTAGCAGCTAAAGTGTAGTTTAAATCATTAAAAAAATCTAAATTACTTAAGTGAAATGCTCCAAATATATATCTGATCTAGATTAGGTAGAACTGTACACTTGGTGAATAAACGGTGAACGCCCCCTTTCACATCACTAACCAACTGTTCATTTTTTAAAGTGGTTTACAAAAACCAACAACACTAACAAGTAATGTTTTTTTTTCTTTCGAATAAACAATGTTGCCAAACAATCACCCCAGGATTATAGAAAAACCCTTCTTGAATGCAAATAAAGCCTCTGGGTGAAAACACCGGCGCTGGATTGTAGGTTGAGGGGAATTTAATGCATTATCGTTAAACTGCAGACAGGCTTTAGTGCCGAGAGCGCTAAACACGACATTTACGCATAAAATATCAGTTAACGTCTTTTACATTTAAGAAATCATACATTTTGAAGTATTTTGATGAAATAAAACACAAAGCGGCGTGAGATTTTATATCTATAGTGACCAAGAATAGGCAAAAAATAAATAAATCGCCAAATTAGCAACCGGGCTAATAGTGATATAAATATGTCGACTATCGATGTAAAAGCGCCTGCGATCTGTTATTTTCCTTTGTGTTATGCATATCTTACGTTTGACTTACTGTGTTGTCCGCATGTACAAAACTTAACAAAAGTCAGAAAATAAACTTAAAAGATGATGTTAACTGTCCCGCGATAAAAACAGAGCAGAAAATGGTTGACTTGGGCCTTGAGGGTGGCCGTACATAAAGGACGCGCTCTCACCTCGTCGAGGTGTCCAAGCTCTGATCGAGCATATCCATGAAGGCGAACGGATTTTAAAATGCGATATTCAGCGACACTTGAAATACGGGAGATGGAAGCGCTGATCACGGGGACAAACACACGGGTCATGTGAGAAAGACAGTCCAGGACACGTGAGGTGCAGGCTGGGCGAGGAGTTAAAATGGAGACCGCTGTGGAGGAAGACGGAAGGTGTACCGGTAACTGCTGCGCTCTCTGCGCGGCTTTGTTGCGTATGTTACTCACTCCCGCCCTTCTCTCCTGACGAGCTCTCGACCTGTTGAGTCGCTAGCGGATTCTTTTAAGACTTTTTCGATCCCAGCTTAACCTTACGTTTATTTAACAGTCCATTGTTTGACTTGTGGTACTCTGAAATCTCACTTTCTGGTTATTTCGGAACTGCGCTGTATGGCTGTCGGTCTTCACGTATCCATCCGCAAACGTTCTCAATCCGGCCACATTTTAGCGCTGCCGTTAATAAGATATGGAGTGGAATGCGTTATTACAAACAAAGTGTGTTTTAGGTTGAAATAAAAGAACGGTGAAACATTTTAGACACGAAAAACACGCGAATGGTTGCTTATGTATTCTGAAACCGCTTGTATTTCGTTGGCAGTGTGTAGAAACAGGTAACGAGTTAATGTAAATTGACATGCACTTTAAACGGCGGAACTTAAATAGAAGTTTATGGAAGATATAAGTACTAGACCCAACTACTAGCGTATTGCACTGCTATTGCGACCTCGTGAGTTTCATGACGAATGACGTGATGATTTTCAATCGCATTTAATAAGTCCGTAAACTTACCTTGTATTTACACCTTGGTTAAGAACCTGTCCGCGTCAAACTTCAAGTCATGTATATAACATATTAAAGATATACATTTCTTTTTCCCCTCGGTCACATCGGCACAAGCCAAGGAATCGTGAATATGACGAGTGGTGACTTTTCTCAGGTGACCCCCGCGATCCAATCCTGGTTTTCGGTCAAACCACATGACACGAATACAAGCGCAGTTGATAGGAAATAGACGTTCATTCATATCTGACATCAATAAACGGACCAACAGATGATCAACATTAAAGATCTGAATTATTTATTCAGTCGAAATACATTTGTGTGATGTGTCCATAAATATATACGAGATTGTTGTTGCTAGTAAAAGCGCTGTTCTTTGTTTTCCTGAACTTGCAGTGTTGTAGCCACGAGGCTGTGCTGCATGGCAAACTGAGCTGTTTGACATCAACACAAAATGTCTAATTCGAGCTTTTTCAGTTTCGCAGTGTCTTATGTAGCTATAGTTTGATTTATTATAATTTTTTATGTAACATGCGTATATGTAAACATTCCAAAAATTTAGGCTAACTGTGCTATTGTGAATTCAGGTGCAGCAATAACAATTACATTTCCAGAACTTCGTCAATTTACCACCCAAAATCAATTGTTCTAGCATGTCATCTCCACTTCTGAAAATCAACATTTGGGTTGTTACATTAACCGTCGTCAGTATTTTATTTATTTATTTTTTATTATTAAAATAAATGTGGAAAGTTTATTTTCATTTAGTTTATTATATTTTACATCTAGAAAAAAAAACTTGAATACACCTTAAACTGATGATAAATTGTCCTTAAATTATTTTTTACAACTATTGACAAAACAATAAAACAAAAATGTGTGTATGTTTTAAGCAAAATCTTTTATGCCACTATTATTCAGCCCATCATTGTTTTTGTAAGCCTAATAAATGTCTTGTATCATGATGGTTGTGGTGAAACAATAAAAAGTGTATTTTAAACATACATATTCTTTTTCAGCACGTGAGGACATCATGTCATGACTCCATATTTTCTATAATCAAACAATTTTCATTGGTAAGTATATTGTATTTATAAGAAAGTGCTAGAATTATGCACATGTACTTTGATTTGTGTATGGTTTTATACTGCATTTCTAAGAATAGTAATTCAGATACTATATCAGCATATATTGAGTGGTCTTTTACATGTTTGATCTGGCTATTGTTAAGGCCTGGCTCCTCTAGAGAGACAGCAGAGAGTGAACATAAACCAATGTGAAATCCTGGTTGATATATGCTGGTTAGAGCTGGTGGACCGGTTATGCTGTTCTCAAGCAAAACTGAACTGGTTTAGCTCAGCACATCTTTTACTAGGGACCCCTAAACCAGCAAGCATGTTTTGCTGGTCTCAGCATACGATACATTATACTGACACTTTTCATGTTAAGATATGATAACTGCAATGGTTTGGTTATACGTGTGTTCCACTCAGGCACAATGTTGCGTGCAGCAACCGCAAGATAATTTTTTTTACTTTTTATTAAATATGAAATGAGTTATGCTTTAAAATCAAAATAAGGCTTTTTGTTCCAGTGTTAAAGAAAATTGTGTTTTCAATAAATACTTTTATTTTTTCTGCATAAAAAGTCAAATGTTTCAATTTGTTCCATTGTGGTACAATGTTGTTTGAGGTAACAAAAATGAGAGAGAAAGAAATAATAAATAAATAAATAAATAAATAAATAAATAAATAAAAGGTTGAATGGATATGTTATAGTTTTCATTTTTAATTAGGAAAAGCATCACAAATAATATTTTTCCTCATTGATATCAAATTGAGGGCGAGCAAAATCTTTTATGTAACTTCCCTTTAAACCATTTTTTGTGAATAAAATCAAAATAATTTCATTTTAAATATAACAATTAGTTTGACCACATTATAATACAGTATATCTGTTACACTTGCAGCTCCGCAAATGATGACAGAACATTCTTTGACTCATATTTCGACATGTTAGACACGTTTATATAAAATCACTTTGATATATTTATTTTGACTTGTGCACCAAAATGGGACACAAATGCGTGTCCAAATGTGTGTGTGTGTGTGTGTTTTTTAAGGCTTCAGCACTCTTGGACCCTACAGAAGTCAAATAAATTGCATTATTGGATATAGTAAATAGATATTTTACAGTATTGTTGAGGTTTTATTCATTTTACTGAAGTTTTCAACTTCATTATATCTGTATGTGCAATTCATTTTTCAGGTTGCCTTTGATTGCACATAACCAACATCAAAATAATCACATTCCTTTAGGTTCTCTTTTTTATTCATTTAATTTAACAGATCATAATTTGTAATTGTCTCTTTAATTCTAAATGTTATGAAAGTTTGGGATAAGATGCTTTTTTATGTTTTTAAAAGAAGCCTTTTATGCCAAGGCTGAATTTATTTAATCAAAAATACTGTAAACACTGTAAAAATATGAAAAAAAATAAAACCATTTAAAATAATTGAATCTAGGTTATTATTTCATTTATTTTACTCAAGTTTTCAGCGTCATTCAGAAATGATTCTAATATGTGCTGTTCAGTTATGATCAATTATTACTGATACTTAATAGTTACTTAATAGTTCTGTGAAAACTGAGACAAATATTACTTTTTAGAATCCTTAAAAGAAAGTTTGAAGTAACAACTCTTGAACAAAATATGATAAATAAAGCAAATACAGTTTAAAAGCTATGTTTAAATGCTACTGTATCACAGTTTTCGCAAACATATCAAGCAGCACAACACATTTCAGCACTGATAATAATAATAATAAATGTTTCTTGATATAGCAAGTATTACATAACAACGAAGACCTGTGATGAACGATGCTGAAAATTCATCTTTAAATTGCAGGAATCAAATTTGAAATTACATTGAATAAGAAAACGTTTATATTTATATTCATAACATAATATTTCACAGTTTTTACTGTATTTTTGATTCGATAAATAGCCTCGGTGAGCTTTTGAAACATTAAATGATCCTAAGCTTTATTTTTAAAGACATTCTGTAATATAGAAAAGGGAAACATTGAGTTTATTGGATGTTAAACTATAGGTATGCATGAGTAGCCACACTATGGCCCCTGTCAAAGCAAGCTCGCAACTCAGCGTTTTGCATTGACCGCTGCACCACAGCAATCCTTTGAATAAGTGCGGCTACAGAACAGTCTACTCTTTAAACAAAAGGAGGACCATTGACATCATGCATACACACAGCGAAAAGTCAGACACACACCAGGGCCCCTGCTCCAACCAGTTCAAGTGTATTTGTTTCGGGGACAGAGGAGCTGGCATTTAAAGGATTTTGCCACCATCAACAAAAAAGGCCAACAGTCCATTTCTCTTTTGCCTCTTAACCTCTCTCTCTGCCCTCTCACTCCCTCTTTCCCCAGAGGATAAGCAAAGAGGGATTTGCCTCAGAAGCAACAAGGTAAGCCTGAAAAACTTGTATGTTTTTTGTATATTTTCCTAATTTTGAATATATTCGATTTGCTAACTAAACCACCAATGCAGAATAGAGTTGGCAGTTTACTCTAGATATTTGATAGTTTAGATGTCTCAGTGTGAGAGGTTTCTCAGTTACTGACATGCAAAAATCCACCGGAAATGTTGTAACTTCACTTTTGAGTATTTTTAGTGTTTTTCTGTACAGATTTTTAAACTATTTTAAATTTTAAAAACATTTTACTTGATAATCAAAATGATTATTGTTAGCTTTTGAGTCTTGTTTTGTTAAAAAAAAAATGTATTCAACTTAAATGAGAAAAGAAATGCTGGCGGGGTCAGACAATTTTACTCTATTAACAACATGAATTCAAACATTTCTTTTCACTATTGTGAAACAACAAACAAATGTGATTTCTTACACTGTTGGTAGATATTTTGTTGTGTTTTCAGCAAAAGTTCACTCAATTTTAATAACTTTTCAGAAAATTATTTAATGTAACTTTGCTTTTCATGTATAGATCCTGATTTAACAATGTTTAGATAATTGTACAGGAAATAATAAGGATTTTGTATTTACTTACTTTTTACAGTGTGTTTTTAAGCTTCTTGTACAAAGAAAAATATTAATAAAAACAAAATATGTAATGGATACAAGAAAATATATATATTTTTATTATTATTTTTTTCAGGGTTTTTACCTTTAATTGATAGGACAGTAGAGAGTATAGACAGTAAAGTGTGGGGGGGCAGAGAGAGGGGAGGGATCGGCATAGGACCTCGAGGC
Source organism: Danio jaintianensis (assembly GCA_903798115.1). Classification (NCBI taxonomy): domain Eukaryota; kingdom Metazoa; phylum Chordata; class Actinopteri; order Cypriniformes; family Danionidae; genus Danio; species Danio jaintianensis. Next base: position 9,077,682 of record CAIGQV010018201.1, on the reverse strand, counting down.
TGGAATTGAACTTGGGTCGCCATGTGTCAACGCACTAACCACTATGCCATTGGCGCCGTCAAGGAAATATATCTTAAATAAATGATACCAAATAATAATAAATAATGTTTTTCAATTTTAAACAGATTATCTTTGATGTATTCATATTAATGTTCTATAATGTTTAACGAACTGAATTTCAAAAGGTTTTTTAAAATGAGTGTATAGACATTAATATTTAGCCTAATTTATTTAGCAATGCATTCTCTGTATTTATTTATTTGGAGGTTGTGAATAAACACAAAAGGTACAAAAAAGTACAAGAAGTAGATTAACAAAAAATAACAATAACCTACTTTTCTACTTCAAAATTTTAGTTGTAATTCAATGTGTTGCTTATAATTTCTTTGTGAAATGTATTCTTTTTTAAATGTTTTTTAATGTATTGTAAAGTATTTTTCGACATTTTACAGTCATAAACAGTAACAATAACAACCACTAATAACTACAAAAGAGATAGAAACGAAAGAAAACAAATCATTCAAATAAATAAAAATTGAAAATACAAAATGTATTCACAATTTCTAAAAATAGTTCCTTTTTTTGTCGTAGAAAAACATAACATAAAAAATAATAGAACAATTACCTAATAATAATTGATAGTATATTTGATATATAATTATTTTGCCATGTATGAAAACATGTACAGTGTGCCATACAATATATCTAATTTCTCCTATGTGTTTAGTGTATATCTCCTTGCTGCAAAGTCTCAGCGTGTGTCAGGATGTACAGCTTTATGGGCGGCGGTCTGTTCTGTGCCATTGTGGGCAACATCCTCATAGTGGTCTCCACGGCAACAGACTACTGGATGCAGTATCGCCTGTCAGGCAGCTATGCCCACCAGGGCCTGTGGAGGTACTGCATGGCCAACAAGTGTTACATGCAGACAGCAAGCATAGGTAAGCAAACTGATTCATAACTTTTCATAACCATTTTAAATCAGTGTTAAGTTTAAAGTCAGATTTAGTGCCACTGACAACATTATACAAAATAACCGGCACCTGCATTTGAGCTTTTAGACCATTTGTTGCCTATAGATGGCAGTGGTTTGTTGTTTTTAACTATACAGAGCTCTATGCACTGGTTTGTGTTGTCTGAGCCTTGCACAGTCATATTCTGAACAGATGCTTCAAAGTACCCCTGGTCTCATAAGATGGCATCTGATATTACAGGAGCTGTACTGTGGTTCGTTCAAGGTGAATCTGCAGGGACTGTTTTATTTTTATTTTTATTAATGGCCAGATTTACTAAATGATGTGTAAAATATGTAAGTAGAGAGATGGTAATTATGTAATAGATGGGAGAGTAGATTTACTGACAATAAGCAAATTTAAAGACACAACAGCTCATATTTCCATATATATTTTAACTCAAAGTAATTTAACGCAAAATCAAGCAAATGGTGCAAAATTCAGAGAAGCTTGCAGTTTCGCAACTCGCATTCAGCCAGAGCCCAGTAGGTACTGTATGTATTAAATTGATCACAGAATTTCAAGTTGTTTTAAAGAATTAGTTCACCTGAAAATGAAAATTCTGTTATTAATTACTCACCCCCATGTTGTTCCAATCCCCTGAGACCTTCATTCATCTGCAGAACACAAATTAAGATATTTCAGATGAAATCAGAGAGCTCTCACATCCTCCATAGACAGCAACGTTCCAGAACAGGCAAAAAGACATTAGCTATGTTTCCATCCAAAAATGCGAAATAACTTTATGCGCTAAAGTGGAATATCGCATAAAAGATGTGCGACTAAAGCAGCGTTTCCATCCAACGAGTCTAAGAGAACAAAATCGTCACTTCCTGATTAAATGGCGCCAAATATCAACAGTAAAAACGGAATTTGCTGCGGTAGGAGAAGCTGCTTGAATCTTTTCTTCATTTAATAAATGACTTGCGCCTCAGAAGGCAATGCTGACACGCAGTGAACGCGTGGTGGCGTTTGAAGGCGTGAGACGCGGAGCACAGACGCTCTTAACAATTCTGGAGGTCATTAATAATATAATAACACTAATACTGAAATGCTTAAGGCATTTTAGAATGGCCAAAACAACATTTCAGATGTTTTACAATGTGGTCAGCCTGCTGGTTTGTCCATTTACACACATTTTCATCATCACATGATCTCTTATAACCAAATCACATGACCTTTTTTTAATGCGCATACTGGAATTTGTTTGGTAAAAGTGTTTCCATCGCAGTTTATGCGCATCTTTTCTTATCGAATAAAAAGTTTATCCTACTCAGTTATGCGCATACATTTTTTATGCGCATTTCCAAAATTTATGCGCATCTTAGCGTTTCCATCAACCGATTTTTTATGCGCATATCCAAAATGCGCATAAAAATAGGTGGATGGAAACGTACCTACAGTCAAAACATTCCATGTCAAGCTCCAAGAACCCTTTTGTGCATCCCCAAACCCCCCCCTTTAAAAAAACAACTGTAAAAACAACTTCATTTGACAATAGCTATGTTACCATTCACCTATTTTTATGTGCAAAAATCAACTATTAAATGGAACTAGCAAGACATGCGTAAAATTGAAAAAGAAAAAAAGAACTGAGTAGGATAATCTTTTTATCCAACAAGAAAAAAATGCACATAAACTACAACGGAAACACATTTACAAAAAAAATTCCAGCATGCACATTAAAAAAGTCATGAACTTTTGTTTTAATAGATCATGTGACAACACAATTGGATTGTGTGGCATTAATGGACAAACCAGCGCACAGCATCTGTAATGTTGTTTTGGTCATTCTAAAATCCTTCAGCCAAAGTCTGTCATCAAAAAGCTTCGGTATTATTCTTATTAATAGTCTTTCATCTCCAAAAGTGCATTTTGTCTTCATCTTCTGAGGTGCAAGTAATTTATTATATAAGAAAAAAGGCCCACTTTCCTACCTTAGCAGCTTTATTCGCAAATGTTTTATGCCATATTCCAGTTTTGGCATAAATTTTATTTTGCATCTTTATTTGTCTCTGTCTCATGTTTACTACGGTAATACAATGCTTGCATGTTGCGCTGTTGACCCTAATTTCAATACGTAAACTTGTACCCTGATGACCTGACAGGAAAGAGAAGATATAGGAAAACAGAGTCTTACTACAGTTTTTTTTGGAACACAAATTTACAATGTGCTGCAAATCGGTCTGTTTTAAACAGAATATTAAAAAAAACATTTGAAAACAAAGCAATAATGAAAGAAATAATCTATGTTTAGAGCATCTGATGCCCACGTAAAAACCACTCATTCTCACAATGTTCTCCAACATACACTTCTTTTACAAGTATCTGTACAGGACTATTATATACAATATACAGTATAATACACTTTATTGTAGTATGGTTCAAAACAAAAATGTAATTGCTCTAAATTACGTTTTTTATGCGATCATCCATTAAAACTTTATTAGCTACACTGGCTTGGCGAAGCAGTGGCTAATTCATACAAACACATACATTCGTACAAAATATGCCAATAAGTGTCATGTAGATTATTGTGAAGTAGAATTGTAACAAAATGTATACATATTGTTTTGAATGAGTATCTAGGCCATCCCTAGTTTTCAGCTGCTCTTTAGAAACAATCACAGAAACCATACGAGAGAGGTGATTTGTTATTTTTTATTTCAATTAATTAATTGTAAAGTTGAATGAATCCCCAAAATTTATATGGTATCTCATTAGTTTTATAACCCAGAAGTTGTGCTGTGCAGTGTTGTGGCATCTTTAAAAAATCTATTTTATTGTGATAGTTGACTGTTCCAGTATGGCGGATGTTGAGGCATATCTATGAGCAATAAAACCAAGATTACACATAATGTGGCTTAGTTATCAATCTGCAGGGAACATTTAACATCTAGGCGGTTGTTCTCACTGATTAAAGCCCAAAAGGCTTATCAGTAGTCCGGCAAGAAGCGGTCTTTGTAGGGCCTAAAAACGCCTAAATGTACATTATCCCGATTATTCAACACAATCTGACAGCAATTCGCCACTTTTTGATTTAGTGGCTAATTCGTATGAATTCGTATGAATCTCATTCATACAATTTAGTACGATTTGCTTATCCCACAATGATGGTTGGGTTTAGGGGAGGGGTTGGGTGCCACACCTCCTTTTTAGAATGTACTTTTTCGTACGACTGAACCTATCCTCGTGAGATCAGACTGGATTATTCCACAGGTACTTACCACAAAAGTAATCAATTAGACACAAAACATCAGTGAGCTAAAATATTTCACTAACTTGTTCAATAAAAAGTTAAGCTTGCAAAACAAAAATCGTCTGAATGCAGTCTGCACTACCCTGCGTGTTATTCAGTTACAAGATGGCGCCAAACAGCCATGAACAGCTGACTAGCAGATAAGAAAAACAAATACGTATAGGAATATACTGATTAACGGTCAAGATATTTCGTAGTACCCCGATGAGCTTGTGTTATTACATAGATATACGGTGTTATTAGTTTCAGCGGATGTTATCTGGGAACAAAATACCATGGAATATCATGACGGACCAATCAAAACTAAGTACAGTATTTCAAAAAAATCTCTCTTACCCTTTTTCTTTCAAGAATGTCAGGCATAAAATAGATTTAGACAAGTTGTAACCACTTGTGTACCACAGTAAAAAACGTATCAGATATTTGTTGAGCAGTAGATTGCAAAACGTATATTGCATATTGCATATTGCCCAACCC
>CAIGQV010018201.1:9039790-9067530 GCA_903798115.1 Danio jaintianensis | reverse complement strand
CTCCAACAGGAATTTCTTAAATGCTCAAACAGATAACATTTTAAATTTCCACATTAATTTAATTATCAGACAAGAGAAATCCTTTTATATATTGTTATAGCATAATTATGTTGTTGCTGCAAATTAAATACAATAGGAGTCGTTATTTTTGGAAAATGGAAAGATTCACAGGTTTAGATTTTGAGTTATTTTTTTAAAACAGAGATATGAGATTTCAGAAAATCATGCATGCATTTGTAAAGCACTTTTAAAAGTGATGTAGATTACAGAATACAACTTTAGAGGGGAAAAAAGTGCATAACCTGAAAACAACAAGAACAGCAGCAAAGAATTCTAATGAATGTTAATGGTGGTTTGATTAGGTTTGAGATGGATGCTTTCTTACCTGTAAAGCAGTGTCAATACACAGCTGCAGTAATCCTTCTTGAACAAGTCAACAGGAGCTTTGCATGAGTAAAATGTGATATTGTTATGCCAGACATATATAGTGGCTATTTTACTGACATCACACCAGGGTGAGTTCATTTCTGCTTATGGGTGTATTTCAGATGCATGTTCATCAATAAATATCTTCTCTAAGCACGAGCGGAAGGTAAAACAGAAGCACATTTATGGAAATGTGTTCATGGCCTATTTGCATATGGTACTTACCATATCTGACGATCAGACATCTTGCTATTCTTTGTACCCACCCTACAGTATAAATAAAAGTGATGTTCAACTTTAACCAAAGCTTTAAAAGAGCTGTAGTGTTCACAATCATCACCCTTGACTGATGAAAATATAATATTGAAAGGGTCTGCCATAGAATGCATTTATACCATATGTTAAATTGTTCTGTGATATCTAAATAAAAAATATATCGCTTACGTAAACACAAAAAAATCTCCAGAAATGGTTCAATCTCCAAATGAGGTCAATCTCCAACCCTAGGAATCGGCCCTGATATGATTTTGTTGGTTTTGACTATATTTGGAAAAGTCATGAATAGTAATCATCAAACAAATCACAGGGCGACACGGTGGCGCAGTGGGTAGCACGATCGCCTCACAGCAAGAAGGTTGCTGGTTCGAGCCTTGGCTGGGTCAGTTGGCATTTCTGTGTGGAGTTTGCATGTTCTCCCCGTGTTCGCGTGGGTTTCCTCCGGGTGCTCCGGTTTCCCCCACAAATCCAAAGACATGAGGTATAGGTGAATTGGGTAAGCTAAATTGGCCGATGTTTCCCAGTGATGGGTTGTGGCTGGAAGGTCATCCACTGCGTAAAACATATGCTGGATAAGTTGGTGGTTCAATCCGCTGTGGTGACCCCAGATTAATAAAGGATCTAAGCCGAAAAGAAAATGAATGAATGAAACAAATCTCACACACACACATACATATACACACAGCATGATGTACTCTGAAATACACACTTGCAAAATAATTTATATTTTAACAAAATTAGTAGATTAATTGTTAGGCCCTGTTCGCACCTATTAAGATGCATTTTCGTCAATTCAATAACAAGTGGACAAAAGAGGCAGTCTCTTTTGTGCAATTTCAACCACTTCTTTCTAAATTGATTACGCAAAAAGACTGATCATCCACATGCATCATTATTTCCAAACTCCAACCTAGACACATTACTCTTTTTCGTTTCACAGTTTTAATATATATATACATCAAAGTTTAGAAATTAGGTGAATAAAAAACATTGTGCAAAGGATAAGAGGAATTGATCATGCAAAAAGACTGATCATCGAAAGCATGCATTATCCAAAGGTTTTGAGGTTTAAACTTGCGTTTCTGAATGTTGCTTTGAATAAAATAAAATAATAATAATTATACTAATTCCTTACATTTATATAGCGCTTTTCTGGATACTCAAAGCGCTTTACACATTTTTTGGGGGGAATCTCTTCATCCACCACCAGTGTGCAGCATCCACCTGGATGACGCAACGACAGCCATATTGTGCCAGACTGCACACCACACACCAGCTGATAGGTGGAAAGGAGACAGAGTGATGAAGCCAATAATGATATGGGGAGGATTAGGAGGCCATGATGGACACAGGCCAGTGGGCAAATTTGGCCAGGATGCCGCGGTTAAACCCCTACTCTTTTTCAAAGGACATCCTGGGATTTTTAACGATTACAGAGAGTCAGGACCTCGGTTTAACATCTCATCCGAAACATGGCGCTCACTGAGCAGTATAGAGTCCCCATCAATATACTGGGGCGTTAGGACCCACACAGACCGCAGGTTGAGCGCCCCCTGCTGGCCTTACTAAGACCACTTGGTGGTGTAATTCAAAGGAAACTAAAGACTTTACACAGAAAATAAAACTTTCACAAAGATGTATCTAATGAAAAACAGTAGTATATTGGCACTGAATGCGATCTGCTGTTTGAAGAGAATGAAACAACCATATCAAAAAACACTATTTATTTTTGTGAAAGAAAAAAGATTAAACATATTGGTACTGTTTAGATTTTCTACATTATACATTTTTCTTCACCTCTAATACAAAACCTAAGATTAGCAATGACAGTTTAAATCAGTATTTCTAGCTGCTGGGTTTATGAATGAGCTCAATAGACAGAGATGCATAGGGCCCACGTGCCAAAATTGACCCATGATAACCTTTGATTTGGCCGCCCATTCTATCTGACAAGAGAGGAAAAATTAAGGGTAGGGTCGGGGAGAATAACTTTAAAAGAGACTGTCATTCAAACTTGTACTTACTTGTGATTGGATCGACAAAAACCTGTGAGATATATATTTATGTCGCAAGAGTATCCTAGTTTTCTCCTATAGGCTAAATTATAATTATATTCAACAAAAGGGACCTACAGAGATGTATTTAAAGTAGTATTTTGTGGTTTAAATGTATATGAAAACACAGGAATTAATATCAACCTCCACATTGTGAGTCTTTACTGCCATTGTATCAATCCAGAAAAAAATCACAGTAAGAGCTGAGTGATATGACATGATGCATAAATGTGCATTAAACACTTATATTAAGCACTTGTGTTTGTTGCCTCAATACAAACATACAGTCGTGGCCAAAACTTTTGAGAATGACACAAATATTAGTTTTCACAAAGTTTGCTGCTAAACTGCTGTTAGATCTTTGTTTCAGTTGTTTCTGTGATGTACTGAAATATAATTACAAGCACTTCATATGTTTCAAAGGCTTTTATCGACAATTACATGGCATTTATGCAAAGAGTCAGTATTTGCAGTGTTGGCCCTTCTTTTTCAGGACCTCTGCAATTCGACTGGGCATGCTCTCAATCAACTTCTGGGCCAAATCCTGACTGATAGCAACCCATTCTTTCATAATCAATTCTTGGAGTTTGTCAGAATTTGTGGGTTTTTGTTTGTCCACCCGCCTCTTGAGGATTTACCACAAGTTCTCAATGGGATTAAGATCTGGGGAGTTTCCAGGCCATGGACCCAAAATTTCAACGTTTTGGTCCCCGAGCAACTTAGATATCACTTTTGCCTTATGGCACGGTGCTCCATCGTGCTGGAAAATGCATTGTTCTTCACCAAACTGTTGTTGGATTGTTGGAAGAAGTTGCTGTTGGAGGGTGTTTTGGTACCATTCTTTATTCATGGCTGTGTTTTTGGGCAAAATTGTGAGTGAGCCCACTCCCTTGGATGAGAAGCAACCCCACACATGAATGGTCTCAGGATGCTTTACTGTTGGCATGACACAGGACTGATGGTAGCGCTCACCTTTTTTCTCCGGACAAGCCTTTTTCCAGATGCCCCAAACAATCGGAAAGGGGCTTCATCGGAGAATATGACTTTGCCCCAGTCCTCAGCAGTCCAATCGCCATACTTTTTGCAGAAGATCAATCTGTCCCTGATGTTTTTTTTGGAGAGAAGTGGCTTCTTTGCTGCCCTTCTTGACACCAGGCCATCTTCCAAAAGTCTTCGCCTCACTGTGCGTGCAGATGCGCTCACACCTGCCTGCTGCCATTCCTGAGCAAGCTCTGCACTGGTGGCACTCCGATCCTGCAGCTGAATCCTCTTTAGGAGACGATCCTGGCGCTTGCTGGACTTTCTTGGACGCCCTGAAGCCTTCTTAACAAGAATTGAACCTCTTTCCTTGAAGTTCTTGATGATCCTATAAATTGTTGATTTAGGTGCAATCTTAGTAGCCACAATATCCTTGCCTGTGAAGCCATTTTTGTGCAACGCAATGATGGCTGCACGCGTTTCTTTGCAGGTCACCATGGTTAACAATGGAAGAACAATGATTTCAAGCATCACCCTCCTTTTAACATGTCAAGTCTGCCATTCTAACCCAATCAGCCTGACATAATGATCTCCAGCCTTGTGCTCGACAACATTCTCACCTGAGTTAACAAGACGATTACTGAAATGATCTCAGCAGGTCGTTTAATGGCAGCAATGAAATGCAGTGGAAAGTTTTTTTCAGGATTAAGTTAATTTTCATGGCAAAGAAGGACTATGTAATTCATCTGATCACTCTTCATAACATTCTGAAGTATATGCAAATTGGTATTATAAAAACTTAAGCAGCAACTTTTCCAATTTCCAATATTTATGTAATTCTCAAAACTTTTGGCCACGACTGTAGACGTGTCTGATGCCTCTAACGTGTGAGGTGAATTTAACAAAATACAAGTTAAACTAACAAAAGATACATTTAAACAAACCCTATACTTCTTTGGGGTGGCATTGAATGTATTTGTAATCCACATATCCCACATTTTGCATTCTGATAAGCTGTGAACATTTCGTGGTCATGCATGGCTGCCTGCTTCACAGACCTGCTTACTCTTTCTTAAAGTGACAGTTCACCCCAAAATGATTTTTGTCATCATTTACTCACCCTTCACTTGTTCCAAACCTTTTTATTTTTTTTAAGACAATAGTTACAGGTTTTCAGCTTTATTCAAAATAGCTTCTTTAGTGTTTGAAACCACTTAAAGGTGAGTAAATATGTAGCAAATTTGGGTGAACTATCTCTTTAAAGTCTCTCCTGTTTTCAAAATAAGAGTCCCATGTACATAGTAAGTATAATACAAGCTTTAAAAATAGGGGAAATGATCATTGTTGTTATCTCACTAGTAAACATTGTGGCAAGTTTTTGGTTCTGATTGGCCTGCTTTTCCAACTGTATTTTACATTCACAGGATTTGCATGAGAACAAGAAAACTATTTTTAGGCTCACAGTATGCCATTTCCATGTACTGAACTCTTATTATTCAGTTATGCGTATATTCAGATTTTTGTTCCATGGCACCTTTAAACGATGCACCTGTAATATGCAGGCATTGTCATTAATAACTGACAAACATTTACACTAATTATGGAATAATTTTGCTCAAGCTACCCACTGTTGGTATGGTTACCACTGCTGCTATGGTTACCTTATAATAACATAAAACAGTTTTTGTTTAATAAAATCTTTTTGGGTCAATTTTTAAAACAAGCACAAACTTTGTTGTTAAGATAATTAGCTTGATTAAGTTTTCCCCCCCTGTATACATGAATGTATTGTTCAGGTAAATATTGCAGTTACAGAATGAAATTTAAAATCATGTGTATCTTCATGCAAGATGTTTAGCCAATACTTTCTCTTTCTGTATCAGGGCTTATCTACATCATCATGGTAACTAGCAAACAGAGACAGGCAGACATACACAGTCATCAAAATGTAGTATTGTTGGATGCAGTAACACACATTAATAGTGTTGCATATATGGGCCATTCTACAGAATTGCTGCAAACCACTGTCCCACATTCAAATTGCACATTTAAAACACATTTTAGCATTCATAGATGTTTGCTTTACTTTTTTAAGTGTTTACTTTACGTTTTTCCGTTGAACACAAACATGTCACCACCAAAACTGTCACTACCGAAACCTTTGGTGACGTTTTGGTAGAGACATAATTGTTTCGGTAGTGACAAAAGTTTACACTTAATCCTTTTATTTGGGGAGACTTGGGTTGTTGTGCAATATATATATATATACATATACATTATATATATATATATATATATACACACATATATTGTGTGATATTATCATAATTGTTTTTTAATCATATGCCAAATTATATCGAATGTGTCAATCATTTTATTGAGTATGAAACAGTCTGCATTAATTGTAAGATAGTACCTCTTCTCACTTAAAGACAGTATAAAATAGGTGTAGATGTTCTTATCAGATATCTACTGTTAGATCTGTGTCTGGTAAATGTGCTTGCTGCATTTGAGCAGTAGAGGTATTTGTATTAGCATAAGTCTGATTTAATTAGCATAGTCTGATTCAGCCGTATACTTTATAAGTATACTGAATTATCCATCAAGATGTTTTGATAGTGTTTAATTTAATTTCAACCTAATGAATTCCTAATTTTGAAATCAGCATAATCAACTTCAGAGAGAGTAATATGTGGGACCATATGTCAAAGATTTTGATTGATGACCGCCCCGCCCTTTTAAGGCGGGACTTCCGGTTTAAGCCCCGCCCCCTTTTAATATAAATGTATTAATTCCGGTAATTAGATTCTTATCCATTTAATTAAATTAAATGATGTATTATAATTCTTATCAATCAAATTAAATTATAATTCCGGTAATTAGATTATAATCAAACTAAATTATAATTCCGGTAATAAAAAATTATATTTAATACTATTATATTAAATAAAATGAAATAATATATTGTAATATCGTTAAAGAGATTCTTATCAAATGTTATTAAAACCAATATTCATTCATTCATTTTCTTTTCGGCTTAGTCCCTTTATTAATCAGGGGTCGTCACAGCGGAAAGAACCGCCAACTTATCCAGCATATGTTTTATGCAGCGGATGCCCTTTTAACATAAATATGGGCAACTACAGGCCGTATACAAGCTGTATTTCGGCTTCGTAACTGTGTTGGAAATACAATTGGTTCATAGACGAACGCTTTACGTACAGGCCACATCAAGAGCTGGATGATGCAACGGGATGTATGGATGTAGAGCGGCTCTATGTGGGCCCTGAATGTAATATTAACAAATTATTTGTGTCTCCTACTAAATGGTATATCTTAATAGGCACACACACACACAAGGACACACACACAAGGACACAGACAACCCCACGCACACGAGCAGCATGGTCATACCATCATGCAGGCATGCACCGAACACATGGGAGAACCACTGAATAATAACGGTTTTAATAACGGTTTTAAATACTTATCTGAATTGCAACCGTTTTAATAACGGTTGAGATAATTTATTTCATTTGATAAGAATCTATTTAACGATATTATAATATATTATTTAATTTAATTTAATAATATTAAATATCATTTTTTATTACTGGAATTATAATTTGATTAGTTTGATTATAATCTAATTACCGAAATTATAATTTAATTTGATTGATAAGAATTATAATACATCATTTAATTTCATTAAGTAGATAAGAATCTAATTACCGGAATTGTTAAATTTATATTAAAAGGGGGTGGGGCTTAAACAGGAAGTCCCGCCTTAAAGGGGCGGGCGGTCATCAATTAAATTTTTGGACATATGGTCCCGCATATTACTCTCTCTAACTTCATGCCTTTTACAAAGAAAAATTAGATTCAAAACACAACAAATCTCATAAATTACTATTTAAATTGTAAACTATTGTAAAAAAAAAAAAGGAATTGCTACTGATTTAGTTTTTTTTTTTGCATTAAAACCCTAATTGCGCTATTTAGCAAACCAGAGAGAGGGTAGAAACTCTTAAACTCTATTTACACACTTACTTGCGGTCTTTGGAAAGGAACTGCAGCTTTCTTCCCTAATAGATTGCTGATACAAATTTTGACCTTCCTCTGTAAGTGCTCTATGAAAAATCCCAGACAAACTTTGCTTACAGAGCTGCCTAACATCCAGTCCCATGCAGAAGTACAGCAGCGGGTTAATGCAGCTGTTAAAATATGCCAAGTTTGAAGTCATACTCCATCCTATTTTTACTGCCAAGTTTTCTTCATTCACCAACTTGACCAGCCCTAGACAGTGATATGGAGCCCAGCATAGGAAAAATGCACAGACCAAAACAGCAAGAATGCGAAGAGGCCTTGATTTGCCGGAGAGTCTCGTTCTCCGGATCCCAACAGCAGCCAGTGTGTAGCAGATAAAGATAACCAGAAAGGGCAACAGAAATCCACAGATGAAACGAACAAAGTAGTAGACATACTTTGCTGAATTGCTAGCACTCTTCTCCTGCAAAAAGAAAATGTACATTTCAGTTCACATACTTATATTAAATATATATATATATATATATATATATTTAATATATAAAAATCAAAGGTTAATGCAGACAAGTACATAAAACAAACCTTTAATGAGCATTGGCTCAAGTTGTTCTTGTCAGGAAAGACCTGCCGGTAAACAAAGTATGGAGAACTAAAGATCACAGCCACAATCCAAACTCCCACACTGACCACACGAGCGGCACACACCGTCCGTCGTTCCCTGGTGAATACTGGACGCCAGACGCAGAGCGCTCGATCCACACTGATGACAGCCAGAAGAAAAACACTGCAGAACATGTTGGCGTACTTGAAGAAACCATTGAACTTGCAGAGAAAGACTCCAAAAGGCCAGTAATCAAAGAAGATTTTGGAGATGAGTGAAGAAATTCGTGTCAGGCAAAAGATCAGATCTGCTGCTGCAAGGTTGACCAGCCATACATTAGTGACATTGGGCTTCATTCGAAAACCAGCCACCCAGATGACCACAGAGTTCCCGGTGGTGCCGAGGAGAATGATGATGGTGAGGAAGACAGTGCTGACCTTATTCATAATGGCTTCAATGTCCACCGTGGTGTTCACATGCTGGTTTGAGTCCACAAAGTGGAGGAGAGGAGTTGCATTGGACATCGTTCTACAATCAAGACAGATAAATCAGTAAATGCTACTTCAGTTTAAATGATAGATAATACTCTTGGCATACTTTTGTGAGTCAATTTGCCTCAAATTTCTAAAATGGTCAGAATTTTGAAAGATGCCACAATAATGATTTCAGGTGACAGAAAATCACTTTATGTAATGTGCTTTCAAGTGTATTCAATCAGCACATCCATAACGGACACTGCTGGCAAAACGTGACTAAAGACAATTAAATTCATTAATAATTAGTGATTTTGTGCACATTCATCTGGTATTGACAGTGAATCTGTGGTTAACCAAAAGCACTAACAAGAAGGGATGACCTAATGTATGAGCCAGTCATGAGTTTCAGTCACTAAAAGCAATTATCCACAATTGAACATCATGTTTAAAAATAGTGAATGATCCAGACCAGTTGTAACCTGTTCATCATACGTAGGTGGAAAATCATGTTAAAACTAATCATGTTTTTGAAGAAAATATACTGCAACTTCTGTGGAATTACTTTGCATTAATGACAACAGAACCACTAATTATAAGCTTCGTAAACTATTTCAGGACCTGAAAGCAAAGGCAAACGCTGCTTTATCTTAACAAGAATAAGCTTTATCCCAAAATAACAGTTTTGATATATGATATAAATAAAATTCAGTCTTAGACAAGGCTATCAAATCTATTTATATCATTATCAGTCATACTAAATATGATATCATTGAAATCATGTAGGCTATTGGTACTTCCCTACACTGTAAAAATAAAATCCATAAAATTTACGGCAAAAAACGGCAGCTGTGGTTGCCAGTTTTTCACTGTTAAAAGTACAGTACAAACTGTAAAAGTAATTTATAACTTTTATGGTAAACTACCATATTTCATTAATTTATAGTGTTAATACACCAATGTTTAGATCTATTAACATCTACACATCATATGTTTTGTTACACAGACATGTATGTTAACACGAACATGTTAACACAACCATAAACGTATGGTGAAGAAAAAGTCATATTATAAACCAATGTTAATCACAAGGAACTTTTTCCACAAGCAGAGTGTCATTCACACAACTTACTAAACACCATCATGGTAACAGACATAAAATTAAATTAATGGAATAGACATTATTTATCAACACATCACTGATGGGGGTAAAACTAAAAGAACTATAGTAATGTCAACAAAAATTGTTGTACACCTGTATTGCAGTGAAATCTGGGAAAGTCAATTAGCAGTTAATCACCGTACAGATTAAGGAAATTTACTGTTAACCAGATTATGGATTTTTACTGTAGCATTTGTATAGTTTTTACCGTTACAATCACATCTTTTGCAGTGTACTAACAAAGTCATTTTTAGACATAAAAATAGTAAATATACAAACATTTAGATTTTCACGAATCACATTATCTCAAAGTTGTTTTAAAAATTTGACCAAATTTACTATATTGTTTACTACTATACTCAAGATTTTTTTAAAGAATTATTTTTAAAATACAATCTTCAAAATGAAGGTAAAAACATAGATACTAAGCTAATTAATGCTGATGTCCTTACCTTTCACAAATCAGCCCAAATCCTTAACCTTGAGGAAAACAATACTGGAAAATCCTTGGTAAATGAGTCAAGATGAGCTGTGTATGACTATTAAAATGTAATTTTGCTACGCTGATGAAGAAATTAGTAATTACTTTCACTGACATCATTTGCAGTTACTCTCTTCTCCCTTTCAGTGTAATTGATCAGTCCATTCAGACAGAATGTGTCTTCAACTGATAAATAGAAGAAAGCAGGGAAGTGGGAGGAGACGCACACATAAATATATAAACACTTGTTTACGTTAGCACAAAAAAGTAGTAAGTGAAGTGTGGTTTTTAACACATTCATTATTCATGTATTTAAACTACATTCTAGTGTACTTAGCTCACACAAAGACACAAACAGGATGCAGCATGAGCTCAAGAATCTTGTGAATCAGTGTTAGATATCAATTTGATGTCATTTTGACATCAAGTTAGTCAGTTGACATCATCATCATAATTATAGGCAAAGTGCAGAACAGACTGATGTTATTAAGGCTACAGCGTAACAATTTTGTACTATATAAATGTGTACAATAAAGTAATCAAAGCAACAAAATAATACATTCAAGTACAAAGAAACTGAAAATAAATTTTGGCTGAGTGCTCACTGTTAACACTTTCTCGGATAAGTGCATGGTGTGTCCTGACTGTGACGTTCAGCAAAAATGTATGTTGTACTCTAACTACTGTAAGCATAAAGTGTAGGTTGTAATGTAATAGGTTAGACAAATGTAGTCTACTTACATATGCACACAAATAAAAATTCTTAAGGCCTTGACACCTTCAACCAGTCGCATATAAGCATATTTTTGATTGGACGAACGAAGGCAACACACGATCTATTTACATAAAGCGTTGCTTATCCTCACAAATCTGTCGACTGCAATGAAGTTTTCTTTAATGGACTTCAAAGGTAAGAATGGCACGTCTCTTCTCTTTAATTGTTTCGGGTTTCTATCACAATTTGATATTTACATTTAAACTCTTAAACGACGTGTATATGCAAATCTTCCTTCTTTTGGCCACTGCTGTGAATATGAAGCATGCGATTTGCGGTTGGTTGCTAGATTTAGCATTCAATTGACTTAGCTGTTGATTGTTAGCTAGCTGTATCATTAAGTAACTCAAGATTAAGCACAGTGTAGGCTACTAACTTGTAATTTATGTTTGCACAACGAGTTTTGGCGCAGTTAACCAACTTTTAATTTACAGCTTTTGCTTCTAAAGCATATTTTTAAGCACCTGTTAATTAAACCGTTTGATAAAAGTGATGGCTTAAACTTTAAATATGTTTTCATATGCTTCATTGTGCTGACACCTAGTGGTGAGATACTATTACATCGAATAATACTTTCAGATCAGACAAAATTGAACAAAGCGTTTTTCTTACCAATGTAGTAAGTCTTATTTATTTCTCAGAGGATCTTTTGTTCACATGATTATTCACAGTATTCAACAACTGATGATTTATTTCAGTTTTCTCAGCAATGTCTTGAGGTTTCCTGATTCATCTTATCAAAAAAAGTAAAAAACAAAACAAAACATGTCATCTTTCTTACTGATAATGATAAAGAGAAAATGCATGAGGAGTTTTTTTTTTTCATGAATTTTACATTTATTCCAATGTTAGAAAATATTCCAGGAAAAAAGAAACATTAAAAAAGAATTTAGATGAACCCACAAATAATTTACACTTTCTTTCTAAAATTAGCTTTTATTTTCAAGATATTAATATTTAATAGTATTTTGTATTATCCTGACAAATTAATTGAAATTAAACGAAAACACTTCAATTTTAGAGACAAAATGAGTGAAAACACCTAAATTTTAGTGATACACTCATCACCTGCAGTCTTTGGAAAGGAATTACAGCTTTCTTCAGTTCCTTGCTGGGATAGACTTTGGCCTTCCTCCGTAAGTGCTCTATGAAATATCCCAGACAGACTTTGATTGCAGCGTCGACTAACATCCAGTCCCATGAAGAAGTACAACATTGGGTTAATGCAGCTGTTGAAGTAGGCTAAGTTTGAAGCCATATTCCATCCTATTTTTACCACCTCATTTTCTTTATTCACCAACTTGACCAACCCTAGAAAATGATATGGAGCCCAGCATAGGAAAAAGGCACAGACCAAAACAGCAAGAATGCGAAGAGGCCTTGATTTGCCGGAGAGTCTCGTTCTCCGGATCCCAACAGCAGCCATTGTGTAGCAGATAAAGATGACCAGAAAGGGCAATAGGAATCCACAGATGAAACGAACAAAGTAGTAGACATACTTTGCCAAATTGCCACCCTCAGCTCTATTTTTACCCTGCAAGTGAAGTTATAAATAAAATTAGAAATATATTTATACTAACCTTAATATAATATATGCAGTAAATTTTAAAGCCATTCTGACCCCCAGTGAGCAATGACTCAAGTTGTTAGAACGCAGAAAGACCTCCCGGTAAACAAAGTATGGAGAACTAAAGATCACAGCCACGATCCAAACTCCCACACTGACCACACGAGCAGCACATACTGTCCGTCGTTTCCTGGTGAACACTGGACGCCAGACGCAGAGCACTCGATCCACACTGATGACAGCCAGGAGAAAAACACTGCAGAACATGTTGGCATATTTAATGAAACCATTGAACTTGCAGAGAAAGACTCCAAAAGGCCAGTAGTCAAAGAAAAGATTTTTGATGAGTGAAATGATTCTTGTCATGCTGAAGATCAGATCTGCTACTGCGAGATTGACCAACCATACATTGGTTACGTTGGGTTTCATGCGGAAACCAGCCACCCAGATGACCACAGAGTTCCCGGTGGTGCCAAGGAGAACAATGATGGCGTAAAAGACCATATCCACTGTCGCTTTCTCATAATCGGTTGAGATTTTAGAGTTGGGGGGAAGAGAAAGAGTCGTATTGTTGGTCATTCTGCAAGCAAGAAAGATAAATCCTTAAAATGTGCTTTCTCAGTTTTTTGTCTGTTGGTTAACAGCAACTTTTGTACACTTAAGCACTTAGCTTTGATCTGCCCACACGTTCTGTACATCATAAGCGTGTGGTTACCATGCTAGTCTCACGAGCTTCATCACAGTATGATAAACATTATTGCAGTTGTCCGGCAACCAAGAGGTTCTAGGTGATTAAACTGATAGCGTATACTTGGATGTCATAATAGGGACATTGATTTCAGCTTTATATTTAGGATTTCATACCTTATTCAAATATGCTATTGATGTTATATGTATTTTTCTATTAAAAATAGATTTAAGATTGTCCATAATCCTATATTGTAAAACTCAATTGGACTTATTTTCCAAAGGTGAACTAAATCTGGAAAATAATTGTATGATCTTACCTGGACAGCATCTGTGAGTTTTTTTCTTTTTTCTTTTCTCTAATCAGCCCAAACTGGTCTCTGGATTAACAGCATTGCATAATCCTTCTGAACATGTTTAGCGTAAACTATCTTTGAGCATTAAATATTCCTTGTATCGCTAGTGTTCAGAGAAATATTCAAGCTTCTTTACTGGTGTTACTTGCAGTTGCGTTTATTTCACTTTGAACAGGTCTTCTTTCACTGCATCTTTTGCCCTGTCATTCTAAAGTTTACTCTTTGGCAACAAGGGAAGACAACAGGAAGAGGGAGGGGTGTGCAGATCTTTTTCTACAAACACATCAAATTTTATTCAGAACTTGATTGCCGACTAAAGATAATATATTCAGTACTACACTTAAAACTATAAGATGAGGAAAATGTGTGCATTGGGCAAACTCATGAATTTGATTAGCCTATATATTTAATAGCAGAATTCAGTGCAAAGTATTGAAGGGTTAGGTTCATCTCAATATGAAAATTCTGCCATCATTTACTTATGACAGTTTTGTGTTAAATCTCACATAAATTTATGTTGTTGTAGTGTTCTGTTTTCAAAAACAACTATATAGAAAATAGCAAAGATGACATTAAAAAACTGTTGAGTAATTACCTTACCCCATGGCACATATTTTTATTTATTTATTTATTTATACAGGGGCAATGTACAACATGACATGTTGTGCCAGAGTTAGCTATAAAGCTAATTTACATCTTTAGTCCCTGGGCAGGAAGTTGTTACAAGCTTAATAATATTTAAAAAATAAAAAATAGTACAATATACACTTACAGTACAATAAATACAATACATCATAATCAGTAAAATCAAATCAGAGGTTGCATATTTGATTTTCTTTAAGTCAAACTTTAAGAACAGTTTTAAAATTATTAAAAGTGGTACTCTCTCTAATATGCACTGGTATTTTATTCCATCTTTCTGCTGCTCTGACTGAAAAAAATGATTGTCCAAAAACAGTTTTCTTGAGTTTAACTGAACAATCACCTCTAACCGATGACCTAGTTTGTCTTATATTGTCCTTGCAGACAATTACACATTGTTTGAGAGGTGGTGGTGCAAGATCATTAAATATTTTATACATTAAACACACATCAGCATAACATAAGAAATTGTCGAATGTTAGTAATTTATGTTGTTCAATACAGTTACAGTAATGATAGCTCCTTGGCTTTTTAGCTAAAATTTTTACTGTTTGTTTATAGATAATATACAATGACTTAAATATTGTAATGTTCGTGTGGGACCAGCTTGTAGCACAATAAGATAAATGAGGCAAAATCATTGTGTTCATAAAACGTTTAGCAGCAGCCATAGGTAACTGATGTTTCTATAAATCCCTCAGGCTTGATCTAGCACTTTTGATTTAATGTGTTTTTACA
Source organism: Danio jaintianensis (assembly GCA_903798115.1). Classification (NCBI taxonomy): domain Eukaryota; kingdom Metazoa; phylum Chordata; class Actinopteri; order Cypriniformes; family Danionidae; genus Danio; species Danio jaintianensis. The sequence continues at coordinate 9,052,267 of CAIGQV010018201.1, read as the reverse complement.
ATTGAAATTAGAGTCAATAATTATACCTAAATATTTAAACTGATTAACTAAAATATCTGAGCAATGCTCCTCATTTTTTTTAATTGAAAAAAACATTCCCACAGTTTTACTTACATTGAGGGTAATATCTTGATATCTTGCACTTTGCCAATGGTGTGGTGAGCATTTATACTTTTGTGTTCTGTCTGTTGTGTTGCTCTGCAATAGCACTTCTGAAACACTAGTGGGCAGTGGGGTTTCTATGTTCCACTGTGTTTCTTTAACTGTATTTTGTGTTTACATCTGAAATGCATGCGATTCTACAGTAGCAGTAGCTCTAACTCACACTCAAGGAAAAAAGAAGGGGGGGAACTGGCGAAAAAAGTAAAGTAAACACAAAATTATAGTATCCATCTGGAGCTCCTCCGCAGGACTCAAGATTTGTTAAACACTTGTGCCAACAGCCTCATTCTGCTCCCCTGGCCCTCAGCCCCGCCCACACTCGTCACCACTACCAAGCCGACCAATCACAACTCTCACAAGCACTTTGAGTTGCTGTGATTTGTAGTTACATTTTTGAGAGGTGTGCGTCAGGGTATGGCGAAGGGTATGCAACTATGCAAAAGTTACGCCGGACCTCTGGCACATGCTCAGCTCAGAAGTATAAATTGGTCTTCATGAGGAGGAGAAGGAATTTTGGGCCAGGGATTGTAAAACCAAGTTCAAGCTACCAGTTCAGGAAGATGTAGAAGACCACCAATGTGGGGCCACTGGAGCTGAATCACGATTGAGCTGTAAATCACATGAATCCATGGCAGTGCCGGAGGAACTGGAGGCCAGAGCAGAGCAAGGGACCAGGGCAGTGATGAAGAACACAGAAAGACCACAGGATACTATGACAGAGCAAGAGACAACCAGCGGAGTGCTTATGAAGCTGAAGACCACCAAGGCAGAGCTAATGGAGCTGAAACAGAGGATGACCATGATGGCTATCATAGACAGAAGGTTTGCACGGCCTCTGTAGTTGTTTCAGAACAAGAGTGCTCAAAGGTTGACTCGGTAGACACTTTAGTGCAGGCAGCAAGTTCAGGAGAGACCTCTGTTACATCAGAGCAGATATATTTCAGGCATGACCCCTGTGATTATGATTGTTAGCAAAGATTGTGGAGTGGACTCTTGCCTAATATATAAATAGAAGTGGCCATTTTTGGAAGATGTGGTTTAAGACCAAAAAGATGCCGATTTCAATCACAAGAGACAGCCAACAGTAGAAGGACTTCAGTGTGATACTCAAAATATTAATAATTCTGGTGTAGTGGCTATGAGCTTTAGCGCCAAGTTAACATGAAATTTTAAAGTCAACCTGGGATCCTATAGAGCAGGGGTGTCCAATATTGGTCCTGGAGGTCCACTGTTCTGCAGAGTTTACCTCAAGCTTGCCTCAACAGACCCTTCCTTAGTAAGACCTTGATTAGATGTCAAGTTGTGTTTCATTAGGGTAGGAGCTAAAATATGCAGGACAGTGCTCTCCAGGAGCAGGATTGGACACCCCTGGCAAGTTTGAGCAGAGCAGTGCCAACTCCACAACTAACAGCTAAATTAAAAGGCATACATTAGAGGTGATAGACAGTTGTATTCAAACAAAACATAAAATGTTTATTAAAACACAGCAAAAGTAAATCCAGAATTCATGGAAACAAAAGATAAAACAATGCATTCAAACAAATGGAGGTAAAGAAATCACTTAGATTTGATTAAGAATATCTTAATTTGGGTTCCAAAGGTATTCTACAATCTCATGGGTTTAGAAAAACTTGAGGGCCAGTTCTACCAGAAGACCAGAAATGAAAATACATCATAATTCAAAAAAAGCAAACCAACATAAAGGAAAAACCTAATGTAATGTGACCACTCAAAATAAGAATACATGCAATAAATCACAATGAAGAACAAAAATTAAGTGACGTGAAAGTTATTAAAGTTGGCCCTCTTGTGGTGAGGTGTTTACTTCTTCATAATGCTGCTTTGTGTTTTTATTTAAATTAGCAGTTTATAAGTGCAAGTTTGTACAAGTGTGATACACCATGTAGTAAATGTTGTATATGTGTCTCTGTGTGGGCATGTTTGTTTTCTGGTCCAAGTTAGAACAATGACTAATGTTTGCAAATGATGCTTTGCAGGATTCACTTGTTCCAAAATATAAAGGACAGAAATAGGCAGTGTTTGTGGAAGTGTCTGAGCATGTTGGGAAATATGACCTTTCTTTTTTTTTCTTTGTTGTAAGATTTCAGTTCATGTTTACATGATGACAAAATAAGTTTTACATGGACTTTTTAACAGTGACATTTTCCACCACAGCAGTTCATTCCGCTGTGGTGACCCCTGATTAATAAAGGGACTAAGCCAAAAAGAAAATGAATGAATGAATGAATTCTCCACCACTCACCTGACCAAAATACAGCATTGTTAGACATTTTCATAAATATGTATGAATGGAGATCGGTTTGACAACATTGTCTTTTTGACTACCTACCCATAGCACTGATCTAAATCACGTTGAAGTACTTAGAGAGGTTAGGCATGCATTCTCCATTAAAGTCGCCATGAAATCAAAATTTGCTCTTCTTATTTCTATATGTATATAGCGGTTCATGTTATAAACAACGTATCTGTGTACTTTATGTTTTTGTAAAAATTCATTTTCCCTCGTCATCTTCCTCAACTTTAATCAAATACCATAAGCTTCTCTCCACCTCGAAGTGACTTTTCTTCACTTCCTGGCCACATCGAATTCCTTTAGGGCAGGCATATCAGTGGGTGTCTCTTTTCTGCTCTGAATTCATCAATCCATTCATCAATCTTCCTTCATTTTGTTAACAACACCCATCTTTCAACAATCCAATTGGTTCCCAATGGACCAAATCATACACCACCCTAGTTTTTTTCTCATTTCAGGATCGTTTCAAGTGGATGTATGTCACAATAGTGGAAAAAAGGACAATCCTAACTTCCGTTTCATGGTGACTTTAAGAGTATACTTCTGGCCTCAGTGTTCCTCTACAGTCTGCAAACTGTCTGTTTGATCCATTTTCATCATCAGGAGTGACCACGGACATCTCCACAAACTGTCTACATACAGCACAATACAGACAGGAGTCCACTCATTTATATAGTGCGTGTGTCACACTTATCCTTTTTTAATTATTTGTGGCTAAGTGTAATTTAAATGTGGCATGGGCATGGCTGTTGTGTGATAAGACGTGTGGAACAACTGAAATAGGTCTTAACACACTTGACCCATAATGGTTTGTATACCATCCAAACTGCTATATGGAAAAGGAAATATCCTCCATTCTCATCTCGTTCTTACCCAAGTGTAGCACAAAGACTAATAAAAAGGCTGACCATATAGATTTCACCATCTAGCTTTCAAGTCAACAGTCTCACAACAGCTCTAAAAAAAACTCCCTGGACTCTTTAGCTAGACGTCCCCAACAACTTTACACCCTACAAGGTTGTGTGGTCAACCTGCTGCTCTTCATATCGCTGGCTCATGCACTGCAAAGTGTTCAGCTCCAACCACATCTCCAAGTTCTCAGGTGATACAACTGTAGCAGGCTTTATCAGCAGCCATGAAGAAACATCTGACAGAAAGGAAGTGGCACAACTGAGTGGAAACAAACGTTGTGTCATTCATTGTGTAGAAGAGGTGTCGATGACTTAAGAAGGAATCCACTCCCCTCCCTCAATTAACCATTGATCGCACAACTGTGAAGAGAATTAATACATTCCTGGGGGTATACTTTACACTACAATCCAACGCATCACTCTCAAAGATGATTGAGCAGTACCTCCACATCCTGCACCAACTCAAAGCAGCAGGTCTCTATCCAACTATCCTCACCACATTTTGGCTGACTCACAATTCTTTGCCAGACATTGAACACATCTGCAAAGGTCATCACTGTCCCTCTCCCCTCTGTCCTGGACAATTTCCTTGCACAATGCTCAGCAAAGCATCTACTTTCAAGAGGACAGCACTGGAGCATCAGAGGTATCATAATAATAATAATTAATAATTCCTTACATTTATATAGCGCTTTTCTATACACTCAAAGCGCTTTTACACATTGGGGGGAATCTCCTCATCCACCACCAGTGTGCAGCATCCACCTGGATGACGCGACGGCAGCCATATTGCGCCAGACCGCACACCACACACCAGCTAATTGGTGGAGAGGAGACAGAGTGATGAAGCCAATTATGATATGGGGATGGTTAGGAGGCCATGATGGACAGAGGCCAGTGGGCAAATTTGGCCAGGATGCCGGGGTTAAACCCCTACTCTTTTTCGAAGGACATCCTGGGATTTTTAATGACCACAGAGAGTCAGGACCTCGGTTTAACGTCTCATCCGAAAGACGGCGCTCACTGAGCAGTATAGAGTCCCCATGAATGTACTGGGGCGTTAGGACCCACACAGACCACAGGTTGAGCGCCCCCTGCTGGCCTCACTAACACCACTTCCGGCAGCAACCTAGCTTTCCCATGTGGTCTCCCATCCAGGTACTGACCGGGCGCAGCCCTGCTTAGCTTCAGTGGGCAACCATGTGAGAGCTGCAGAGAGCTAGCTGCTTATCATGATTCATTAATAAAACTATTAGATACATTCAACACTCTGCAATTATCTTAAATCATTAAAATGGGTGGCTCTTTACATCAGGATGACTTTGTGCCAAAGAAAGGCAGAAATGCTACCCTTGTGGTTTAAAAATGGTTCTGGTTTGAGGGGTTAGATGACCAACAAGCTTTTGTCAAATGCAAAATATGCAGAAAATCCATTGCAACTGGCAGTGGAACTTCACTGATTTATTCCAACATTTGCAACAAAGACCCCTAGCGGAATGGGAAGAATGCTCAAAGTTAACAGATGAAAATAAGTCAAGTCCAAGTAATTCCACCTAAAATTGCAAAATGCCAGATGTCTTCAGAAGTATCATTTTCAAATGCCATTCCATACAACAAAAATGAGGCCAGATGACAAAAAATAGCAACATTTCTATGCTTCTACTAAGTGCCTTGCAACCATTTAAAACTGACCACATATTGCACCACCTTCTCAGAAGTTTTATTATATACCACTTTATTTCCTTAAGATAAGTGACATCTTTGAGCATTTCCAATGCAATCTCACAGCAGTTCATAACTTTAAATTTAGTGTCTAATTTATAAGAATTTGTATAATCTCATTTGTACATTTTAGTACTATTTCCTAATCCTCCAATGATGGTTAGATTTAGGGGGGGTTTGGGGCCTCTTTTTAAAAATGTTTTCGTTGAATTAATTCATTGTACAGTATGAATGTGTATGAATTAACCTCTTTTCTTACAATACATAAAATAGTTACTTTTCTTCATGAGATCAAGCTGGCATTTCTGCTTGTCAAACTGAAAACATCTACTCTGTTGCCTTTTGAGACATTGTTTGACAAATCTAGTATACTGATCCGATTTCTTTCACAACAGTTTGCATTGACAGACATAAACACCATTATCTGAGCTTGTGTGTTTGATTGATTGATTTTGACATAACCTTGTCTGTACTTGACAAAAAAGAACTAATGCAAAAGAGAACTTGTAACCTTGCACAAACACTCTTTGACCTACTAAAGACACTGAATGAAGCATTAGTGTTGTTCTACATATAATGTGTGGGAGTTTCGTTTTGAATTTATGAGAGAAAATATTTAAAACCATCCAACAGAATCTTTGAGGTACAAGGCACAGCCCAGTTCTGGAAAGGCTGGGAGCAGTAGCTTATTTACATAAAAAGCATTCGTTTGCTTCAACCTAAATAGAACCTATAATAAAATATATGAGGTATTTTGAGGTATTATTTAACAGATACTGTGGGCTCTATTTTAACGATCTAATTGCAAAGTCTAAAGCGCATGGCACAAAAGCATTAAGGGCGTGTCCAAATCCACTTTTGCTATTTTAAGGAAGGAAAAATACTTTTTGCGCCACAGCACATGGTTTAACAGGGTTGTGCTTATTCTATTAATGAGTGATGGGTGCGTTTTGAGAATAAATCAATCATCTCTCATCTCCCATTCCCTTTAAGAGTCAGTTGCGTCGTGGCATGGCGCATTTGCTATTTACATGGCGGACTTTGTAAGTGGAAAAACTGAATGCTTTACTAGCAAGTTAAACAGACCATCTGCAGCGCGGGGATAAAGAACTAGCCTCCTCCAATCGGCCTCTTTACTTTCTCTTTCTTATTGCGCCAGGTGTATGATAGAGCCCTGTATGTTCAGGGAATACTCAAGACCTGTATTGTAAGAAATGCATAGTAAGACACCTTTACAGTTTGCATTATCTGAAAAAAAATGAAGCAAAAACTCCTAAACTCTAGTTACAGATTCAACTCCTGTGGTCTTTAGAAAGGAATTGCAGATTTCTTCCCCAGTGCCTTTCTGGGATAGACTTTGGCCTTCCTCCGTAAGTGCTCTGTGAAAAATCCCAGACAAACTTTGGTTGCAGCGTCGACTAACATCCAGTCCCATGAAAAAGTACAACATTGGGTTAATGCAGCTGTTGAAGTAGGCTAAGTTTGAAGCCATATTCCATCCTATTTTTACCACCTCATTTTCTTTATTCACCAACTTGACCAACCCTAGAAAATGATATGGAGCCCAGCATAAGAAAAAGGCACAGACCAAAACAGCAAGAATGCGAAGAGGCTTTGCTTTGCTGGAGAGTCTTGATCTGCGGATCCCAACAGCAGCCATTGTGTAGCAGATAAAGATAACCAGAAAGGGCAACAGGAATCCACAGATGAAACGAAGAAAGTAGTAGACATACTTTGCTGAATTGCCACCCTCAACTGCTCCTTTATCCTGCAAGTGAAATCAAATGAATTATAAATACATTTATAATTTTCATGCAAAATGGACATGCAGTAAATTTTAAAGCCATTCTGACCTTCAGTGAGCAGTGGCTCAAGTTGTTCTTGCCAGGAAAGACCTCCCGGTAAACAAAGTATGGAGAACTAAAGATCACAGCCACAATCCAAACTCCCACACTGACCACACGAGCAGCACATACTGTCCGTCGTTCCCTGGTGAAAAATGGATGCCAAATGCAGAGCGCTCTATCCACACTGATGACAGCCAGGAGAAAAACACTGCAGAACATGTTGGCATATTTAATGAAACCATTGAACTTGCAGAGAAAGACTCCAAAAGGCCAGTAGTCAAAGAAAATACATTTGATGAGTGAAATGATTCTTGTCAGGCAGAAGATCAGATCTGCTACTGCGAGGTTGACCAACCATACTTTAGTGACGTTGGGTTTCATGTGGAAACCAGCCACCCAGATGACCACAGAGTTCCCAGTAGTGCCGAGGAGAATGACAATGGTGTAGAAGACCATATCCAATGTTGTTTTCTCATAGTGGATTGAGATTTTAGAGTTGGAGTGAAAGGAAAAAGTTGTATTGTCTGTCATCCTACAAGCAAGACAGGTAATCTTTAAAAAGTGCTTTCTCAGTTTTTCTGCTACATTTACAGCAACTTTCATACATTTAAAAGTCCCCTGAAGAGCCTTAAAATGTGCAATATGAAGACAGGGTGGTACATATCATGAAGCTCATCTTTAATATGTGCTTTAAATGAACGACCAATATAGCAGAGCTGGTGAGCTAAATCGCATTTGACTTATGACACTCACAGTCTATAATAGCAATGCTGAGTCTGTCTAACTGTTTCTCTACTTTAAAGAGCACCTATGATGCAAAATCAACTTTAGGAAGCTTTTCAGTTTCATTGAAAGCTTTTCTTTGGAAAACTTTTTTGTTTGTAATGTTTTTATGTTTGTAATAAATAAAATACAGTAAAAACGCTATGTAATTCATCACCACAACCACATAGTGTCAGTACAATTATAAAAGAAGATGCTTCAATCCCAGTTTGTGGACATTATTCATTCATTTTCCTTCGGCTTAGTCTCTATTTCAGAAGTCTCCACAGCGGAATGAACCGCCAACTATTCCAGCATATGTTTTACGCAGCGGATGCCCTTCCAGCCACAACCCAATACTAGGAAACACCCATACACACCTATTCACACACACACTCATACACTATTGACAATTTAGTTTCATTCAATTCACCTATACTGAATGTCTTTGGGTTCTGGGGGAAACTGGAGCACTCGGAGGAAACCCACACCAACATGGGGAGAACATGCAAACTCCACACAGAAATGCCAACTGGCCCAGCCGGGACTCGAACCAACAACCTTCTTGCTGAGGCAACAGTGCTAACCACTGAGCCACCGTGCTGCCCTTGTGGACATTAAATCAGGTTTATTTTGTATATCCATTTATATCAGTGTATATTAACTTGTATCCTGTCACATTTGCCATGCAAAAACAGTGCAAAGTTAAATGTGTGTGTACTACAAAATTTATAACAACGTGTGTGACTCATTATTTTGTAGCATACTTAATTTTGAATGTGTGTGTGTGTATGTGCATTGGAGTGCTTGTTGTAGACAGGTAAGTGTACATACACCAGGTGTGGTTCTAAAGGGGTGGTATATAAAGAAATATTTATTTATTCATTCATTTATTTTCCTTCGGCTTAGTCCCTTTATTCATCAGGGGTGGCCACAGCGGAATGAACCGCACACTTATCCAGCATATGTTTTACACAGCGGATGCCCTTCCAGCTGCAACCCAGTATTGAGAAACATCCATACACACTCATTCACACACATACATTACGGCCAATTTAGTTTCAAGAGTTCGCCCTTAGCTGATGATTGACTATAAAGTGTGTTTGGCATGCTGTCCCGAGAGAGAGCCCTGAGCTCATGAGATCCTCGAGCCCGGGGCTCCCTCCCGTTGCAGGGCGAGAGGGAAGTTTGAGCTCAGGTAGGTCTCGAGAACTCCCCTGCTTGATAATGGTGAATTCAAATTATGAATAACTATGGAGAGAATATTGCTGAATTAATCGCTCGTCTATGGTGTCGATTTGGTTGGTCAATTTACTTATGCTTTTGGTCTGTGGGAGGAAACCGGAGAGCCCGGGGAAAACCCATGCAAACACGGGGAGAACATGCAAACTCCACACAGAAATGTCAACTTGGCAAGGTAAAGGCTTGAGCTAGTGACATTCTTGCTGTGAGGCAACAGTGCTAACCACTGGGCCTCCGTGCTGCCCTGTCAAGGAAAGGGGAGGAGTAGGGGTGGAAGAGGGGATTCTTCAAGACGAAGATGGCTAAGGTAAGGTACTTTGGTTATTTATAGTGATTTAGGAATCATCTGATTGGTGGATCATGCATTAGCTAATGCGGGACCAGCTGCTATCAATCATAAGCACATGTTCCTCTCGAAATTAGTTTATGAATAAACTTCACTTATTCAATTCACCTATAGCGCATGTCTTTGTACTGTGGGGGAAGTGGGAGCACTCAGAGGAAACCCACGCAAACACTGGGAGAACATGCAAACTCCACACAGAAATGCCAACTGACCCAGCCAGGACTCGAACCAGCGACCTTCTTACTGTGAGGCGACAGTGCTAACCCCTCAGCCACCGTGTCGCCCTAAAGAAATTTTGAAATACACTAATGTATGTTGAGAGCTCCTTAGAAGTTTGTGCTTACAGTTATTCAGCCTATATAGTGCATATATATAGTGATGCGCCAACACGTTTAAATAGAAATCATTACTTTTTCTTTTATTTCAAAGATTAATGCAAAAGGCACAATCACTTTCCCAAATGGTCTGCAGTAATATGGTAAACACAGAAATTTGGGGTTTTAATAAAGTTATAGTATTATGACACATGAATTCTAATAATAAACAATATCAAACTCCTGTTCAGTTTTCATTTGTGATATTTAAAATGTTTTGTTTATATTCAGATAAGAATATGTCAACTAAATATAAAAAGCTGACTTTACCCATGGGTTCCCCCGACTGGTTCTTGGGTCCCCCCATGTGCCACCCTATTAAAAATGTGAACCTCATTGTTGGCTAGTAAACATGAAGTGTCGCTTACATTTTTTTCCATGTTAATTGTACATGTGTTTAGGTGAACTCTCTATGAATGCTCAGGACGTGCATATATAAGCAATTACAGTCACGTCTTATAGGCCGCAGGGCACTTAAGACAGTATTGGTCATTTCATTGGTCAGAAGATCTAATGAGAAGCTGAAGCGTGCGGTGATGTCATAACTGCACGTTTTGAATGCTTATATCTTCTAAAGACCAATTTTGTCACTGTTTTGGAGAACACTAATATATACTTTATAATAGCATATTGATATTAACACCTAAAAACCTTTTATTTTGATTTCAAGTGGAACTTTAAGCAATTATCTTTAATCTGCCCACACATTTTGTGCATCATAAGCATGTGGTTACCATGCTAGTCTTCATCACACAGTAAGATAAACATGATAGTCAGGCAACCAAGAGAGTCTAGGTTCTTAAACTGATAGGGTTTACCTACAAGTCATAATAGGAACAGTGATTTCTTACCTGAACAGCAGCAATGCGCTTTATTTTTCTTCCACTAATGAGTCCAATCTTGTCTCCAGATAAAAAAGCATCATATAATTCTTTGTGAATATGGTTGATTAGACTATGTTTGAGTATCAGATAATCATTTCCCAACTAGTGTACAGATCTATGACTAATATACAAATGACTTCACTGGTATCACTTGTAGCTAATATTTCATTGTCAACAGGTTTTGCTTCACTGTATCTTTTGTCACGTCATGTTCTTTAGCAACAAGGAACGATAACAGGAAGCACAGGAGACATGCAAATTTATGCACATTGAATTCTGAGTACAGAGATAAAATACAGTACTACATTCAGCCTTAATGAGTTTCTTTCTTCTGTTGAACACAATAGATTTTCAAGATATTTAGAAAATGTTTTGGAAACTATTGTCTTTCATAGTGTTTGTTTTTTCCAACCATGGATACCAGTTTCTAACATTTTTCAAAATATCTTCTTTTGTGTTCAACAGAAGAATGAAACTCATGAAAGTTTGGAACCACTTAACGGTGAATAAACAATTGGTCAATTTTCTTTTTGGGTGAACTATCTAACTATTAACAAGCTAATTAGAACATTAGCAAAATGTAAACAAATGCATAAAATTATCCAAAAATAATCATTTTAAGAAACTAGGTAGTATATATTGTAGGTATAGAATGTGATACATGCAGGATCAGGGGCGGACTGGGACAAAAATTCAGCCCTGGCACTGTAGCCACACCAGCCCACATTACCACACCGACACAGCCCCCACCCACGGACACGCACATTCACTACTTATATTGGTGTACAGATGGTGAAATAATATAAGCAGTACCATATGTAATAGATATTTAAACATTTATTGTATGTGACTGGAACAAAAAAAAAAACGTTTATAACTAATTTATACATACAGTGAAAACTAAATGTGTGTTTACTGCGTGTGTTCACAGGTTACTCCTATCATAAGGGTTAATTTATCGTTAATTAGAGCCACAGTGTTAAAAAGGCTCACATGAGCTTTTATTTTGAAGTGTTTCTGCCAATCAGCCAGTGATCTTATACTCATGTTGATTGTACATGGAAATGTTTTAGTATCTTTATTTGTATACGTTTTTCTGATTCCTTAATTTGTTTATTCTAATTTGTTGTAGACACACATACACACCAACCTACATGGATACCCCAAAGTGATAGTTAGCACTTGCATGCTCAGTACTTGTTGGAAAATTTGTGGAAATAAAGAATCAAAAGAATTCTGGATTAATTGCATCTCATTGTCTCTGACCGGACATCTGTGGTGAACTAGTCCCCCACTGGCAACCCCTAACTGGTTTCTATATAGGTTTTCTATACACAGTATTAAGAAACTGTCAGCATTTGTGTCAGTGTGTGTCTCTCATTGCTGTCTTCCTACCTCCATGATATTTGACTCTGCTGCAGCAGCTGAGCTATCTGCACTGGGTCCAGAAACATTCTAGTTTTGAATCGATGAACATACGATTCAGTCAAGGGAGAACATAAGCAAGCCAATGTCTAACTATTGCATAGATATATTACACTATTGCCTGTAATAGAAGTCTATGTTCCACCCTACCTAAGGATTAATTACATACTGTAACCTATGCATGCATTAAATGTTTTACTTTAAAGGTTAGCTATATGTATTCAGAGTTCACTACAAACGCTTACAGAACTATGGCTATAGCTATAGGTTCTTTTGCATGTTAGACTATATTGCTAGTTGCATACAGCAGTCTGTATACCCTAAATCCCACGTTATCTGCTGATAATGACATTTTAAAATTCTACGCTAAGCTTACAACTGTTAAACAGAGTGTAGGTTACTGTCAAAAACTGTCAGAAGTAACGTGAATGGCGTGAAAAGTACTTAGTATATTTTAGTATAATGACTTATTTTCTGTTTTCTTCTTA
>CAIGQV010018201.1:9013523-9039390 GCA_903798115.1 Danio jaintianensis | reverse complement strand
ATATATATATTATATATTATCAGCAATTACAATACTATATGTTGTTGTTTTTATTATTATTACTATTATTTTGATTAGTAATAGTAATAGTAGGATTTCATCTCTGTTATTCGCAGGCGATGTTGTTCTGTTGGCTTCATCGAACATGGACACACTGGGATGAGAATCGGCACCTCCAAGGCCATGGTGCTCCACTGGAAAAAGGGGGTTTGCCATCTCCAGGTTGAAGGAGAGTCCTTACCCCATGTGGAGGAATTCAAGTATCTTGGGGTTTTGTTCATAAGTGAGGGAAGGATGGAACGTGAGATTGACAGGCGGATTGGTGCAGCGGCAGCAGTAATGCAGTCGGTGTACCAGTCCGTTGTGGTAAAGAAGGAGCTGAGCTGAAAGGCAAAGCTCTCGATTTACCGGTCCATCTACGTTTGATTTTGATTAGATTTTTTATTTTGACAATTTTCACTAAAAATATACAAACAAGTCCAGTTAGACTAATTCATACATATTTCAAAAACCGTCGAGGATAAAATACACAAAAAAGCCACAGGCTTTTTTTCTATTGTGGTCCTCGATATTCTTAAAAAATGAACGAGCAAAGCATAAATGGAGTGCAAACATAAATCAGCTCAGCAACTCAGCACAGCAAGATCTTCAATTTCAACCATAAAACAACCATTTTTTAATTTTCCTTCTAAAAACGTTCTCAAATTGAATCTCTTTAAAACTCCTAGGCAATACATTCCAAGCAACAGAGCTAGTACACAAAAAAGAATTTCTACCTGTTTCACTCTTAAATCTAGAAGGATAAATATCCCTGCTACTCGCTCTTGTAGAATGAGAATGTACCTCACAAACTAAAACATAATAATCAAGAAAATATTTTGGTACCATTTTATTTAAAATCTTAAACACCATCACTAATTTCAAAAAAGTTACCCTTTTTTCAACTTTTAAAATATTACTTTTACTATAATGTTCTTTATTTAAATGTGTCAGGGGAGGTACTTTCGTAACAATGCTACACAACTTATTTTGGGCCGTCTGCAATTTATTTTTAATTTTTTTAGAACTAACGCTGTACCAAAATGCTGCAGCATAGTCAAAATGTGGCTGCACTAATGCACTAGCCAATATTTTTAAAGTTTGGGTATCTAAGAGCTCTGCCTGTCTTGCTAAAAACTTAATTTTAGAACAAATTTTTGAATGGACTATAACAGCCATCTTATCACATGTCAAATAACTATCTAGTATGCAACCTAAATATTTAACTTCATGTTTTGGTGTAATAATTTGATCACCTACTTTTACCTCTGACCTGACACATTTTCCCAGTTTAGCAGCTGAACCAAATAAAATAAATTCAGTTTTCCCCAAATGTAAGGACAATTTGTTAAGGCAAAACCATTTAGAAACTTCCTCAATTTGTTTACTTATTTCATTTTCAATAATTTCTTTCCTCTCATGAGACACAATTATTGCTGCATCATCCGCATATAACAAAAGCTTTTTTGTACAGGCCATTTTCAAATCATTGATGTATATTAAAAATAGCAAAGGACCTAAAACACTGCCTTGAGGAACCCCATAAGAGACAGTCGAATAATCTGAAAACACCCCATTTAAATCTACTATATGACATCTGTTTTCAAGGTAAGACTTTAGCCATTTACAGGCCATATTACCAAAACCCATTGCTTTTACTTTTAAAAGCAATATCCTGTGATTGACTGTATCAAAAGCTTTTTGGAGGTCTAACAAAACCAACCCACTTAATCTCCCTTTATCCATATCTCTCTTTATATAATCTGTTAAATATAAAATTGTTGAATCAGTAGAATGATTTTTCCTAAAACCCGATTGAAACTCATACAATATGTCATATTTTAAAAGATATTCTTCAATCCGTTCCTACGGAAGATATTCTTCAATCCGTTCCTACTCTCACCCATTGTCATGAACTTTGGGTCATGACAAAAAGGACAAGATCTCGGATACAAGTTGCCGAAATGAGTTTTCTTTCCAGGGTGGCAGAGCGCACCCTTATAGATAGTGTGAGGAGCTCTGTCACCCAGGAGGAGCTCGGAGTAGAGCCGCTGCTCCTCCACATTGAGAGAAGTCAGCTGAGGTGGCTCGGGCATCTGTTTCGGATGCCTCTTGGATGCCTACCTAGGGAGGTGTTCCAGGCATGTCCCACTGGGAGGAGGCCTTGGGGAAGAACCAGGACACGCTGGAGGGAATATGTTTCTCAGCTGGCCTGGGAACACCTCGGGATTCCCCTCGAAGGAGCTGGAGGAAGTGTCTGGGGAGAGGTTAGTCTGGGGTTCTCTCCTGAGACTGCTGCCCTCGCAACCCGGCCCCGGAAAAAGTGGATGAAAATGAATGAATGAATTATTTTTATTATTACTACTAATAGTAATAGAAAAATAATACAAAAATTATTGTCTCACACAATAACATATTTATGAACACAACACTGGATGTAAGAGCAATTTTTAAACCTATAGATAGATAACGTATTGGAACAGTTATCCAATAAAAAAAAAATCAGTTCTAAAAATATTCTTGGAAGAATATAAACACAGCACACAGGGAAGTATTCAAGGGACATGAAATAGAGAGAGAGAAAAAAGCATAAACAGAAGTTCTTTCTTCCTCTGCATTTCTTATGAAGGAGGTTGACTTTCTGTTGGGGGATTTCTGACTGTGGTATTTCAGCATCACTGCTACAATGCTTTTTCAATTTAAAATGCTTCATAATTATGTGAACGTTTATAGTGAAATTAATTTAGTTAAGCTTATTAAGCAATTAAAAGCAATAAGAATGTAAAATTAAACTGTTATGCTGAATTAATAACATACAAAAATCTCCAGCGAGTATTAAAGATTTACATTTATTCATTTACAGCAGCAGACACTTTTACCCAAAGCGACTTATCAGTGATATAAAAAGCACTTTACACACCAGAGAGTAATATATGGGTGCCATGACTAAATTAGTTTAGCAGGGTATCTTGATTTTGTTATTATTAATATTATTGATTGAGTCCTTGTAACAGAGTGTTTGTAGGAAAGTGTCTAGTGCATTTAGAGAGGAAGAGGAAAGAGTGTGTTTCCTACAGGTGGTTTGTCAAACCCACTCACCTTGAGGCACAGTCAGAATTGCACAATGTTTTCCCAGAAATTTGGAGCGTTGATAAGAAGGTGTATGGTGCATATATAGGGGAAGAGTGTAATAAGCCCAGAGTTTGAACCATAAACAACAAAAGATCATCAGTATGCCAAACATAAAATAAAACAAACAAAAAAAACGCTTGCTAACATCAGTATCTAAACATGAATTTTCAGCTCTGATCCTGTAGAGCTACCATCCTGCAGATCTCTTGTAAAACCAGACATGGTTAGACATATTTTGAAGCATGTCTGCTGGTTTGAGCTGGTTTAAGCTGGTTATTGACTGGTCCTAAACAACTAGCTCAAATAAGAATGGAAGTAGTGTCTAAATACTTGTTTTTGCAACTTTGTTTGAAACAAATGCAAAATGTAGTAACTCTCCTTTTTTGGTTCCTTAAAGAACCATTTAGTAAAAAGTTCTTCAAAGAACCCTTTTCATAGTGTGAAGAACAACCTCATCATTTAAGAAACCTTTTTCTTGGTAAAGAAACCTTTGTGGGATGAAAAGGTACCATGAATGTTAAAGGTTCTTCGTTGAACCATCACAGCTTGATTTTGACCTTGCAACATCAAATTGACATTGATGTTTAACATTATGTTAAAAATGCAAATTGATTTGATGTCAAAACCTTGATGTCCATTTGACATCCACAAATTGATGACCTTTTGACCACCAAAATAACTACACAAAAAGTATAATATAAGAAAAGTTTTATTCATCTGAACGTTTCAATTCCAAATCACACATTTACACTGGATTTTGCATCCCAACAATGCATGTAAAGTACCTTGATGTCTAAATGACATCAAATTGACATCTAAAATTGGTGTCAAAAGACACATCTAAAACCAATTACAGGACAGTCCTGTAATCGATTTTTTTGACACGCTTTAAGTCAATTGACATCAAATTGATTTGCATTTTTTTAGTTTTTTTATGTTGCTCTGATTTATGTTAGGTTTTTTTTTTTATCAGTGTGCCTGCTGGGATACAGAAAATACAGCCCCTGATTATTGCAGGTCTCACTCCTGTAAATAAACAAAAAATGTGTGTACACACATCCATATGACTTGTGTGAATGTAGTCATATTTAGCATTGTTTTTCTATGTGTTCAACTGCCAAACAGACCCACAACCCATTTTTTAGCACCACTACTTTTAATCTGGTCTTAGCTATTTTTCCGACAGATGTGACTCTCACAGACACTTTCACTTCTACATTCTACATGCAAGGTCCATATTATGTGACTACTTTCTCAGAAGATACATTTTAAGAAATACTTAAAGGATACTTTATCCTCCTCATCATCCTCCATTTGTTCCAAACCTGTTTGAGTTTCTTTTTGTTTTTGTTATAGATGTATAGAGGATATACTGAAGAATGTTGAGGGGGGGAAAACAGCCACTGACTTCCATTTTTTGTTTATAGATGTCAGTGATTGCTTATTTCCCCCAACTTCTTCAGAATAACTTGTTTTGTGTTCAACAGAAGAAAGAAATTCATAAAAGTTTAGAACCACTTGAATGTGAATAAATAGAGAGGAAATTTTTATTTTTTGATGAACTATCCCTTTAAGGTCATTGACAATGAGGAAGCATTTCTGCTGGTCAGACTTAACTCTATAAGCTGGCTGACCTCATTATAGTGGTTTTGCCACCCAATGAATAAACAGAAGTTGCCAGCTAATAGAAAGTTTCAGTCTTAATAATAAAGATTCCTTATTGGCATCAATGGTTATGAAGAACCTTTAACATGAACAAAACCTTTCCATTCCACAAAAGGTTTCTTATAATAATAATAATAATAATAATAATCATTATTATTATTATTATTACTATTATTATTTTTCCTGTTCACTGAAAGCTCCTTTGGGGTGCCAAAAATGGTTCTTCGATCTATTGTATGTCTGTGAATACCCCATTTTGACCCTTTAGTCATAGTGTTCATGGGCATCTTCAAGAGAGGATCTGATAATCTAAAAAACTCATCATTTACACCAGTAGGACTACAAACCATGAGAATGGCAGGTTTCTTTGCTGTAAACTGGAGAGATAGAGAGAGAAGATTAGACCATTCAACTGATCTGGTGTCTCGTTCCTCGACGTTACATTGTGTGTTTTTTTATTATGAAGGTTTTATCTGACAGGCTGTAAAAAACAGAGAGGATCAAGGTTTGCACAGACATGCAAAGCACACTAGGTCTGAATTTAAATGGTGATGCTAATTCTTGTAAAAAATATTACAAAATATGAATGGTAACTAGACATATACTTAAAAATAGTGTTAGATATGTTTGGAAATACTGAGTTATCTTAAAATGAATGTCACTGTCACTCTCTCTCTCGCTCTCTCTCTCTCTCACACACACACACACACACACACACACACATGCATTAGCATTAGTGCTCTCTTGTGTCACATACATACCCCTTTGCTCACATACTTTTTTGTATTTGTGCTTTTGAATTATATTATTGGATCTCGATCTCTGCTCCAAGTTCTGATGTTGTAAAGTTTAACAAAGTGAAATTTTAGCACTTTCTACAGTAGAAAACACATTTTTAAAACTACTTAGTAAATTACAATTCCTGAGAAAAACTACTCAATTACAGTAATTTGAGTATTTGTTATTAGTTACTTTACACCACTGGTAAGGAGCTGCCTGTACTTTTTCTCCATTATGCAATTTGAAGGTGTAAATAAACAGAAAACACCCATGAATCCCTGTTAATTAACATATTTTTTCATAGTGTAGTGCATAACATCATTAAACTATATTGCTGCTTCAGAAAACTGACCAAATCAGTTTTGCGAGGTGCATTTTATGGGCAAATGCTGCCAGCAAAGTTGCCTGATAGGGTAGCAATGCAACAAGTCAGCTGACTAAGCTTCTAGACACAGCCATAATCAGTGGTCAATCATCATCAGTGATAACCATTCAAGCCTTCTGTGCTTTATGATTTTTGCTGCATTTGGGTGTAACAAATTAGTAAAAGTCCAAGAAACCATAATCAATTGAATAAAAAACATCAAATTTTTAAATATAATTATTAAAATATGCAGCTGGAAGGGCAACCGCTGCATAAAACATATGCCAGAGTAATTGGCGGTTAATTCCACTGTGGTGACCCTTGATAAATCAGGGACTGTGCATAAGGAAAGTGAATAATAAAATGTATTTACTTGCATAAGATAAGAAGTTTTAGGATGTCTTTATTGGAAAAGAGAAACAAAAGTCTGTGGTTCTTGAAGTGGAAGAAGTGTGTAAATCTTTAATTAAATTTATTGGTTTGCTGTGAAGAAATAGACTGTTAAACAGTTGCTTACTTTGGTATCACAGAAACAGGCTTTCTAAACTGTTTTTGACCTCATGTGCGAATTATGAAAAATAAATCACATTTTTCAAAATTACTCTCTATATATACAGTACAAGTTCATTATTTATGTTTTTTTAAAGGGATAGTTCACCCAAAAATTAAAATGTACTTACTATTTAGTCCCTCAAGCAGTTCCCAACCTTTACTTTCTTTCACAAGTTGTAAATGAAAGGAGATATTTTGAAGATAATCCAAAAACCATAGCAAGAAAAAACAAACACTATAGAAGTCAGCGGTTACAGATTTCCAGCTTTCTTCAAATGATCTTCCTTTGTGTTCAACAGAAGATATCAAGTGAAACAGGTTTTGAACAAGTTAAGGGAGAGTAAATGATGACAGAATTTGGGTGAACTATTCCATGTTTTTTCATAATAAAAGATCTTCATCCAGGTAAATGTACAAAATCGGGTATAGATAGTCTTAATTCTTAATTGTCAGATAAAATAAATCTTGATATTTCACATTAATTTGATCAGTATTCATCCATCAGTCTTCCCTTTACAGTTACCCAGCTGACTGACACTGCTAAAGAACAAAAGTAAGTTTACAATAAAACTCTTTTAAACTTTAGCCAACCCCCTAGGTCGACCTCGATTTAGTCCTGTAGTCTTCGAAAGGGAATTACAGCTTTCATCCCCGGTGCCTTCCTGAGACTGTACAGTGGGGACATCCTCCATAAGCGCTCTGCGATAAATCCCTGATATGCTTTGCCTAAAGTTTTGCCTAATATTGAGTCCCATACAGAAATAGAGCAGCGGGTTGATGCAGCTGTTGAAATATGCAATGCCCTTAGCAATGGGCAGACCCACTTTGACTACTTGGCTTTTCTTGTCCACCATCTTGGCGAGCAGCAGGCAGTGATATGGGGCCCAGCACAGGAAAAAGGCAACGACGAGTGCAGCAAGAATCCGCAGGGGCTTCGATTTGCCAGAAAACCTTGCTCTGCGTATCCCAATAGCAGCTAGAACGTAGCAGCACAGGATGACCAGGAAAGGCAACAGGAATCCACATAAGAAGCGAATGCTGTACAGGGCGTTCTTTGCCGAATTGTCGCCCTTCCATGATTCTTTCACCTGAACAAAGTAAAAAGGCCTCATTTATATACATGCATATGCACATCTTCTGGGTCATATTCATAAAACATTTAGTCTTCCCATTAAGAGTTCTCTTAAACAGCTGTACATGTATTTAGCCTAAGTTTGCTAACTTTTATTTTAAAGAGAAGTCTTAAGCTAAGAGTCACACGGTGTCCTAACTACATGCAACGCAATACTAGACATGCAATAAGAGCTATTTTTTCCATGTTAAAAGTTTTTGTCCTAACCACCCAAAAAGGCAACGCGAGAAGTTGCTATTTTAGAAACCGTTTCTATTTCTGCGACATCGCTGCTGAACAATAATATAAACCACTATGGCAATGATCACCTCAGGTGCTGATTATGTGACATTTATTGCCATACTGAAAGAATGAGCAAATATTTAATCTTGGATCTTGAAAATAAAATAACTAGAAACATACTATTTAATAAATATGAATGGTACAACCATTGAGTGCAAACCAACATCAGTCACTCAGAATGCATTTTTAATAATTAATAAGGGTTAATGGTCGACATGGTGGCACAAACTTCTAAGGAGTTTTCAACATACATTAGAGTATTTCAATATTTCTTTAGGGCGACACGGTGGCTCAGTGGTTAGCACTGTCGCCTCACAGCAAGAAGGTCGCTGGTTCGAGCCCCATCTGGGCCAGTTGGCATTTCTGTGTGGATTTTGCCTGTTCTCCCTGTATTCGCATGGGTTTCCTCCAGGTGCTCCGGTTTCCCCCACAGTCCAAAGACATGCGGTATAGGTAAACTGAATAAGCTAAATTGACCGTAATGTAAGTGTGTGAATGAGTGTGTATGGATGTTTCCCAGTACTGGGTTGCAGCTGGAAGGGGATCCGCTGTGTAAAACATATGCTGGATAAGT
This sequence comes from Danio jaintianensis, assembly GCA_903798115.1. Lineage (NCBI taxonomy): Eukaryota > Metazoa > Chordata > Actinopteri > Cypriniformes > Danionidae > Danio > Danio jaintianensis. The sequence continues at coordinate 9,030,870 of CAIGQV010018201.1, read as the reverse complement.
TGGCGGTTCATTCTGCTGTGATGACCCCTAATGAATAAAGGGACTAAACCGAAGGAAAATGAATGAGGGTTAATATTCATTAATTAGATAATTTTTGTCCTAAAAGTGGTCCTGATATTTACCATGATTACGAAATAGAGATTTGACAGAAGACAGATGTTCTATTTTCCAGAGACAGTTTAAATTTTTGTTGTCTTGTCCTCATCTGGAGCTGTTTTTTGTTAAAAATGTACAAAATATATTGTCCGCAAGCTCAATCTCAGATACATGACATTTCAGTGCTATTTTGACGACTGAAATGGAAAATGTCTCTGGTTTGTATGTCAGAAATCTGATTAAAGAATTCAAGGGCACGTTAAATTATTCAACCTACTGTAATTACTCAATGCAGAGTTCATAATATGTAACTATTTGATAATTTTTGGACATCAGTTAGAAATTAAAACAGAAATGCAAAAAATTTTCTCACCTCCAGTGAGCACTTGCTCAAGTTCTTGTCACCAAGGTAGACCTGCCGGTAAACAAAATATGGAGAACTAAAGATCACAGCCACAATCCAAACTCCCACACTGACCACACGAGCAGCACATACTGTCCGTCGTTCCCTGGTGAACACCGGACGCCAGACGCAGAGCACTCGATCCACACTAATGACAGCCAGAAGAAAAACACTGCAGAACATGTTGGCGTACTTGAAGAAACCATTGAACTTGCAGAGAAAGACTCCAAAAGGCCAGTAGTCAAAGAAAATATTTTTGATGAGTGAAATGATTCGGGTGAAGCAGAAGATCAGATCTGCAACTGCGAGATTGACCAACCAAACGTTACTGACGTTGGGTTTAAGACGAAAACCTGCCACCCAGATGACCACAGAGTTCCCACTGATGCCAAAGATGATGGTAATGGTGTATAGGACAATGGTAATATTTTCCATAATGGCATCGATGTCCACTGTTGATTTCTCATGGTGGGTTGATACATCAGAGTGGGAGTGCGTGTGAAGAGTTGTATTGACAGCCATTCTGAGAGATAAATAAAAAAATGAAGTGTTTTAGATGTCAGTATCAGTGTGTCAGTCTTAAGAATATCTATAGACAAGTGTGCTCCAAAACATAGGCAAAATCCACATTAAGAAAATATAAAAATCCAAACCTTGCAATCTCTTCCGCCTAAATGGATCAACAATTTTTTGACGTCAACTCATACTTCAGTTTCTTATCAAATCTTCTGACCAATCAAATACTCTCTGGTATCTGGCTTTCCCACCCCTTCAAGACACTATTGCTGCATTCGAGAATGCATACGGATACTGTTTGTGAAAATCGGTATGCAGAGTCCGAATTTATTGTATTTGAAAAACATTAGACGAGAAGTACCCAGATGACCTACTACTTCTGCCAAGATTTCTGTAGTGTGCATCCAATGAACACTATACTATCCCATGATGCCACATTAGAGAAGTCAAGAATGGGAGTGAACGCAACCTAACTGTCGCAGGTAGGTCATGTGATAATAACAAATAGTGGATGTAGTATGTCCGAATTCTGTTCCTACTAGTCACATTCATACAGAACATACTTTTCTAAGTCATGTAGTAAATTCAAATTCAAATGTAGTACCTACTTACTAGGCGATTTCGGACGCAGCTTATTGCTATGTGCACTTCAGCTTAACCACTCTCACTGGCAGAGCTGTGATTTAAAAAAGCGATGGTATTGGCTGTTTTTTATAGAGGGAGGTGCTACTCTATGTCCCGCCCTCTCTTCATGTTTCAATTCAAATTACATCACCCGAAGAAAAATGAAAATTAAAGCATTTCACAAAACTTTGCATAAATTGTATGGACAGTATATTATATGTAGTGCAACTTAAAAAAATACCAACAAATTAAGAAAACATCTTCACAATGCATACACAAATAACAAAACGCATTGCAAAGCCTCACAACAAAAACAAAAATAAAAAACGTGCTGCAAATCTTCACAACACATGCATATTTTGATCTGAAAAAAGTTGACTGAAATTAGCACGTTGTATTTGTATTATGTTGTCCTTTCCATCGTTAACCTACTAAAAGAGCCTGAATATTTTTTTTTAAATAGCCTATTAGTTGCCTTAAACCGTGCCGAAGTGCGCTTGTCCCCCCTTCCCCCACTCTCCCGACGGCCTGTACTCACATTGCATTTTATCTTTTGAGCCGGAGCACGCTTACGTCATCGATGATGTGACTGTTCAGTTTAACAGAAGAGAAGCGCTCTCGCTCAGCACAGTGGAGATTGCTTTATTTTTATAGTTTTTGTATTATTTTAAGTCGTTTGGGATGCAGTGACACGCAGTCAAATATTTGCGGAACAGATCCACCACTTTTGACGCTCATAAATTATCATAAAAGTCTGCACGTATTAGGAGGTTTGCTGAAGGTGGCAGCTGACGTGCAGTGAAGGGTTTGCATCTTTAATAACCTATGACAGTTCGCGTTCATTGAAAAGTAAGAATAAATAATAAATCCATATAAAACAGTCCCTTAAAAGTGACGTTGCGTCTTCAGTTTTGGGCTCAGGTGCGCTTTGCACTCACACTATAAGCGTACCGCACCAAAGCCCAACCGAACCGCACTCTGGCACACCTCTTCCAACCGGGCCAGGGCTGGCCAACTAAACTGCACCTGGGTCCGATTCGGAACACTCACACTTGTCAAATGAACCGGGAAACGCATCCAGGCATGGTTCGGATTTCCTAGTGTGAGTGCACCCTTCTTATCTGCTATTTATTTTAATTTAACAATGAAGCATTGTGATTTAGTTGAGGATATTAGGTTACTTTAGTTATCTAATAACAATTCACAGTTAATCATCAGTTTATTTAGGCTACTTATAAGCAAAAGACAAAGGAATCGTTTAATCAGGGTGTTAAAATGAACAAAAAACCTGCAACTTTACTGAGCAATAGTCCCTGCACAATAAGCAAATCCCAGCCAGCTTCGTCAGTTATTCCCATTGAAATATCAATGAATGTCAGTGCTATTTGCATGCGTTGTGAAGATTTACAAACCATTTTTCTATTTGTGTTTGCATTGTAAAGATTTGCAGCCTGTTTTTCTATTTGTGTTTGCATTGTGAGGATGTGCAGTGCATGTGCTGTTTTATTAATTTGCTGGTGTTTTTTTTCCTATGCATGTGTTTTCTAAAGTTGCAGCGCATCGTAATATTGATGCAATAATATTGCAGCGTAAAATTGTGTGCAAAGTATGTGCAAATAATTAACAAGAACTTCCAGACAAGAAGTGAGTAAATATGAGAGCAAGAATATAAGCATATCTCATATCTCAAGTTTTTCCTCTTATGCACCCAACACCTTTTCTTTGTGTATTTATAGGGTGGTTAACATTTTAATTTAAATAGAGTAGGATTCAATATTTAAATAGTTTAATCTAGCCCTCACATGACAGCTACCCAGCTCTTACTCAGAGTCTGTTTCAAAAAGATCTGTCTGGAAAAAAATCTCTGAACCTTTCACCTCCAACAAAACACAGAAGTGGAAGGAAACTGGTGTTTTAAAATGGCACACAGCCACATCTCACAATCTTGCAATGTGTTCTGCTTAATGTTGGTGTTAAAGAGAAAATTAACTTATTTAAAAATAAAACTTCTTTTATCATTTACTCATCCTTCAGTACTTGTCCTATTTGAATTTCTTTTGTTGAGCACAAAATAAGATATTTAAAAAAATGCAGTGATGTACCTACACTGTAAAAATTCTATGATCAGTAAATCATGACAACATATGTTTTTAGTTATTTGTAACTGATTAAACTAAGTTAATTATGTTCCAACTTAATTTTATAAGTTACGCAAGCTCTTCTAAGTCAGTTTAATATAATACAAGTTCAAATTACTCATAAGGTTAATTTGATTCATCTTAAAAATTTAAGGCAACCAGTATTTTTTTTACATTGTACCACTCTTGACTTCCATAGTATTTTTTCATCTCTAAGGATGTCAATGGGTGCCAGCAACAAGCGTTCTTCAAAATATCTTCTTTTGTGTTCAACAGACAAAAAGACATGAGAGAGAGTAAACGATGAGGTAATTTAAATAACCTCTTTAACAAGAGGGGATGAAAGTACAATTTTTTCATAAAAATCTATTTTTAAAAGATGAAGTTTTAGACAGAAATATATTTTTGCTGTGGTTACTAAATCATAACTGTGGTCTATCAATATCAGGTAGTATTTTGTACAAATGTAGAACAACTTCAAAATAATTTCACTTTAAACATAAATTGCACATTGTTACTTTTCTCCCCGTCAGTGGGGACAAAAGTAACACACGGGTGGTTCAAAAATAACATAGGGATATGTGCTAGATTTACTGGCTTAAGCTTGTTTATTTTAAATATAGCTGGCCTTGCTAATATGTTCATTGCAAACATATTTTGTCCTTTATCTTTGCAAAAAAATGTTTAATTTTACATTACAGATTAAATGTTTCAAAAGTAGCCCAACAATACAAACTTTTATTATTTAGAATATTTTTTATTATTATTGGCAATATGCAATAATTTATGTTTAGTTTAAACACTGCAAACTCTAACGTAGAAATGAAAAATAAGGTATGGCTACTAGCAGTGGGTCAAAAATAAAAGTCTTACTTTCAACCCACAGGAACTCCACTTATTTTTAGTGAGCGATTCTTCATAAGTGTTATCGCATGCTCATATTCCAAGCTACACCATATAATAGTTTAAATATGAGTTGTCTGGCAACTAAAAGGTTTCAGCATATAAAACTCGTTTAAAAGCGAAGCTAGTGCAAGTTATTACGAATTGCTCCAATGAATAAAGTGAGGTGACAACGTCTTTGTATTTAGAGTATTGAGAGTAAATTTCGCATTTACTCACACTAAATGTTATCGCAAAAAAGAGAACTGTGTGTCCTTAATCACACATTGTAAAACCCGCTGATAAACCTTGAAACAAAAACAGCTGTCAGCATTAGAATCAGTTGTGTTTCTCCTTTTATGCTAAACACAAAGCAGTAGTAAATGTTGGAAAACACAAATGATCAAATCATCTGCTGTTTGTTCAAACTACTTATTTAAAATGAGCTGAAACAACACAATTCTTGAGTTTTTTTGGGGGGACAACTTAATTGTTTTATGTTCAATCCACTTAAATTTGTAAAAACTAATAAGTTAACTTAAATTCTTCATGTTGTTTCAACATAAATCGATTTTGTGCACCCAGCATTTTTCACAGTGAACATTACGATTTAAAGGGGCAGTTCACACAATTTCCTCACCATTACCTCACACTCAAGTGGTTCTAAACTTTTATGAATTTCTTTTTTTTTTGTTTAAAATACTATAGAAGTCAATGACAAGTGGAGAATGAGTAACACTCAAAAAATAGTTTTGCTGTTTGTTCAGTCTATTAATTTAAAATGAGCTGAAACAACACAATTTTGAGTTTTTTGGGGGGGACAACTAAATTGTTTTATGTTCAATCAACTGAAATTGTTAAAATAACTTAATTGATTTGCGTTAAGACAACATGAAGGGATTGTGTGGAACCCAGTTTTTTTTACCGTGTAAATAATGACAGAATTGTAATTTTGGGGTAACCTATCCCTTTAAGAATTCATAGAAAAAAGTATAAATAAATTCTACACATACATATAATATAACTTTACATAAAGGTTATTTAAAGAAATCACAACCTGAATTGTATTGCAGCATGACAGTAAAAACAATAGCAATTCATATAGAATCAGAAATAACTTTACTCTTAAATGTAGTCCGTGTTCTTACCTTCAGTCTGAATGAATTCTTGCTCAGTGATTCAGTCTTTGAGGAAACACCACTGCATAGTACTATTGTGAATGTGATTCTTACGTTGTCTTGATCAGCATGCAGACAAATCAAAAAGCGATGAGTTCATTGACATCACTTCCAGCTGCTCTCCCTCTCTCTGAAGCATTTTCTCCCCTTTTCTTGTCATGTGGTCAATAAGTGTTTTCTTTAGAGACAAAGCAGAAGACAAGCAGGAAGGAGGAGGAGACACGCAGATGAACAAACAGAGAACATACATTTGTGTGTTTACTTCATCGTGCCTCTGGGAGAGATAAAAACATGATATCCTGTCTGAAAAGTGCATTCAGGCAGTACTTCGAAACATCAGATTCCTTCATTTTGAAAGTAGCAAAAACTGAATCAAACCAATACTAATATTAATACTTATATTACTCACTTGTTATAAGTGTGTATAATATTTTACATCAATTCAAAAGTATTTGGTTAGGATTGTGTGGCCTTCTTTGTTAAAAAAAATCTTAACCAAATACTTTTGAATGGGAATAATTCCCTTTTCTTTGTCAGTTTTTATACTGTATTTTGGGATAAATAACACGTTTGATATATTTGCTACTGATTTGTCACTGAGGTGTCAGCAGTTTTGGCCAACACAGGCTCATTCTGAAAACGTCCCCCTATACATTTCTGAAAATCGCAAATTGTGTAGCCAGAAGTACGTATGGCTGCATTTCGTCTTTAAAACGAACGCTATGGGGCAGTATGACGCCATTCCTTTTCACGCTTACCAGCTGACCGCTTACCTCTGTATGGATGGCTTTCCCACTATTACCAGTTTGTCCAGTAGCTCGCCATGTCGGCGGACTTGAGACGCAGAGAGGAGTTGACCACGACGACTGGGTTCCAGTCCAGCAAAGAATGGTTCCAGAAAGACAGAAGCCAAAAATTTAAATAAACAAGTAAATAACAGGGTGAAAACGTGGTAAAAATAAGGTGGCTTTTTTCTTTCTGGATTGCTTTTTAAAACTGTCAGTTGGGAACCAGCGACCTTCTTGCTGTGAGGCGACAGTGCTAACCACTGAGCCACCGTGCCGCCCTAATTAGCGAAATAATTATTATTTTCAGAATTAATAAGCATTCGTTCTGTGGTGGAAATTCTGACCAGCTGCTGTTTAGAGAAACAACTGTATATGGTGCTTTCTATGGAATAGAAAATGTATTTAAATAATTTATTAATTGAAAAAATTAACTGAAAAGAAATGATTCATTTGCAGGTGGCGTGGTGGCGCAGTAGGTTGCGCTGTCACCTCACAGCAAGAAGGTCGCTGGTTGATGGTGATGGGTTGCAGCTGGAAGGGCATCCGCTGCGTAAAACATATGCTGGATAAGTTGGCGGTTCATTCCGCTGTGGTGACCCCTGACTAAGCCAAAAAGAAAATGAATGAATGTATTTATTTGCAAAAAAAGAAACAGAAAACTGTGCATGTTAAAGTACATACACTATTTGTATGAATTCTTCATAAATTTTACTTTTATTTCTTTAAGTTGCATTTCAAACTATTGAAGATAAACTGTTGTCTGTTCAAACTATTTGTTTAACTTTTTTACTAAGAGGTTTGCACTACAGTTAATGTAAGCTGTGTAAACAGAACACTAAACTTTGTTTTGGTCTACACTGCACATGTTCTGTTGACTCTGTAAAACTAAAATTACTAAAACTAAAACAAAAATATAAAACTAAATAGAAATGTGTTCACAAAATGAAAACTAAACTAAAGCTATAAAAAACCATGAATAAAAAATAAACTAAAACTAAACTGAAATTTACAGAAAAATTTTAAACGATATTGAAATAAAAACTATGTACAATAAAAAAAAAAAAAAAAAATATATATATATATATATATATATATATATATATATATATATATATATATATATAAATTTAATTAAAGACTTCTGCAAAAGCATCCTAGGATGCAGCACTTAAAAAAAAACTATATGACAAAAAGTCATGACAACAAATATTTTTATGTTACTTTAACTAATTTTAATCAGTTAATCGGATTTCAGCTTCCTTTTTTTTTCAACGTTTATTGTAATAATATTTTTTGTCAAGAATGTTGGAAAGCAGCAGCTATTGATTTCCTTAATTTTTTTTTTTTTTGGAAGAAAATTGCTGCTGGTTTCCAACATTCGACTCAATATCTTGATTTGCGATCAACCGAAGAAATAAACTCTAAAACGTTTTGAGAAAGTGGAGGATGAGTAAATGATGACAGAATTTTAATTTTTGGGTGAACTATCACTTTAAGAATGGGAATGACATACTTTACCTTTAACATTTACTAAAGGTCTTTGTTAATGAACTAGAAAACTCTCACCTCATTTAATAAATACTATGATGTTTTGTTGTTGAGTGTTTGTTTTAGCTGAAAGTGGCTCCTTATTTAATGTAAACTCACATGAGGTTTGACCAATACAGCATCTGGAACGGTTGTTTCCAAATGTTGAACTTTGCTGCCACCTGCTGCTGTGTACAAGTTTGACAGAACAAAATTTAATATCTGTGGTCTGACAACCAAAATGTTGATGATAACGAATAAACCAGTGATTTAATAAAAAAACAAAAACTGATTTAGATATGAGCAAATATTCAAATCAAACTTTTAAAGTGGGCAATCATTAATATTATTTAAGTTGGAATCTCATTATATGTGAGAAACAACAATTAACAAGTTTATTCATTCATTCATTCATATTCTTTTCGGCTTAGTCCCTTTATTAATCTGAGGTCACCACAGCGGAATGAACCGCCAACTTATCCAGCATATGTTTTACGCAGCGGATGCCCTTCCAGCTGCAACCCATCACTAGAAAACACCCATACACTCTCATTCACACACAAACAGTACGGAAAATTTAGCTTACCCAATTCACCTATACAGCATGTCTTTGCATATATAACACAGTATCCAAAATGACTAGCCTATATTAGTCTTTTACACATTTCGTGAGTTTGTTACATCCATGGTTTGCAAACGTGGTGATTTGGGAATTTAAAAGCCATTCATTAGCTATATGACACAGTTTTTACTGTATCTTTAACTGAGCTAACAATTTTAAGTTATAAAAAAATTTCCTTAACGTTAACACTACGTTGGATAACATATTTTATTTTTATGTTCTCAGAACAATCAAAACGGCCAGTATGTTTTAGGTTTTAACGTTATATTTTTATAAACACAATTTACAATTTGGTGACATGGTGGCTCAGTGGTTAGCACTCACAGCAAGAAGGTCGCTGGTTCCAGCCCCGGCTGGGTCAGTTGGCGTTTGCATGTTCTCCCTGTGTTTGCGTGGGTTTCCTCCGGGTGCTCCAGTTTCCCCCACAGTCCAACATGCGTTACAGGTGAACTGAATAAACTAAATTGTGTATGTGTGTGGATGAGTGTGTATGGGTGTTTCCCAGTACTGGGTTGCAGCAGGAATGGCATCCGCTGTGTAAAACATATGCTGGAATAGTTGGCGGTTCATTCTGCTGTGGCGACCCCTGATGAATAAAGGGACTAAGCCGAAGGAAAATGAATGAATGAATGAATTTACAATTTTATTATAACATTCCGTCCACATTATATAAATGTTCAAAGAACGTTTCTGTCTGTAAATTATAAAAACCTTATTGTGGAAGGTTCTTAGAACGTTCACAAGTGTCCATTTTTTTTAGATTATGCAGTTTTTATTCTAAATGTTTTCGTTAAATTTCAGTCTCATGTTATATTAATGTTCTCAGAACGTTATTAGAACATTCCCATAACATTGTATTAATGTTCCATGGACATTTTTAAATCAACGTTACAAGAATATTCCAAAAACAGTAATTTTAATAACGTTATCTAACATTTACACAACTTTTTTAGAACATTATGGAATGTTGCCTGTTAGCTGGGAATATGTCAACAAAATGAAATATGAATTTTGACCTTGACTTTATCTAATGCTATGATTTGTATTTTGTAAAAGAATAAAAATTAGCACACCCTTAATTAGATCATCTGCATTATTTAAACAACATTTTAGAAAAGAACGCTAAAATTTTAATATTCAGTTATTGTACTGTTCATCTGTGCTGTATCTCATATATTCTTTATGAATAAATATTTTTCTGTTTAACACAAATGCCACTGACATCAATAGAAAAAAAACCCACGTAAGTCAATGGTTTCCAACATTCTTCAAAATATCTTCTTTTGTGCTCAATAGAAGAAAGTCAAACAGGTTCAGAACAAATGTTGAGAGAATTTTCAGATTTCGATGCTCTATTCCTTTACTTTGCTCTTATTTTACCTTAAATGAAAGTAGATATATTTTCTCATTTCCTTTTAGTAAATTTTGTAATAGCTAAATTTTGACAAAACTACTGGTGAAACTCCAGCAGTTCCTCTTTCATTTGATTAAACTGTTGAGTGAATTACAGACAGCGCAGAATGAGGTAAAACTCTGATTTATTATTATTAATAATTTACTAACCAAAAAAAGAGGTAATATGAATTGAAGTTAAGTGGTGAAGTGTTCATTCAACATATTCATTGTAAAATTAACTTAAAATGCCAACAATGGATGAAAGAAAGCCTACAAAGCCTGTTCACTGGACTACAACTGACCTTTTTACAGATCTCCGTACAGCATGAGTGGACTAAAAATCTTGCTATTCATATTTTGGATATTGAAAGGTGAGAGACTTGCTTTTGTTGATCTGTTGAGCTTGACGTTTTACATAAAAATTTGAATCCATTAATAAATGCTATGATGATGACTATTTAACTTTGCACTTTTGACTTGTCGCACTTCTATATGCTTTGTCATTTCCATATAAAAATAAACATAAATAAACAGTATTGTATTTATTTATGCGCAGGTGCTGCTAGCAACACATGGGAAATTAAGCTGCCACAGAAAATAGATGCCATAAGTGGCTTCTGTGTTCATATTCCATGTCAGTTTGAGATCCCCGACTCATTCAAACCATTCCTAAGCCAATCAGCTGAAGCACTGTGGAGAAAAACAGACATAGAAGGAGCAATTGTGTTCAGTTCAGACAGCAAGACATCATCTCTTCTAGACGGAAACATAATTGGCAACATCTTAAACAATAATTGCACCACTGTATTTCACAAGTTCCCTGCTGGATTCAGTGACATTTATTTCTTCAGACTTCAGGGTGCTGAAAATCTCAAGTACACATTTAAGCAAGGAGTGAGCATCACAGTTCATAAAGGTAGGAATCTTTTCTTGCTTAATTCAAGAGCAATGACAACAAACAAAATAGATATATATGCAGGGGCAGACTTAATGATTTGGGGGCCCTAAGCAATTCCAGGTATAGGGCCCTAGCATTGAAACTCGATAACACTCTCTTTGTCTATAGATATTTATTTGCTCTGTAGATTAGTTTTTTTTTTAAAATAAACTGCATGTTAAAAAGACATTTTAAGTGGAACTTTTATCTTCTTAATATAAAAATAACTCCCTGTGTTTGCGTGGGTTTCCTCCTGGTGCTCCGGTTTCCCCCACAGTCCAAAGACATGCGCTATAGGTGAATTGGGTAAGCTAAATTGTTCATAGTGTATGTGTGTGAATGAGAGTGTGTGGGTGTTTCCCAGTGTTAGGTTGCGGCTGGAAGGGCATTCGCTGCATAAAACATATGCTGGATAAGTTGGCGGTTCATTCTGCTGTGGTGACCCCTGATGAATAAAGGGACTAAGCCGAAAAGAAAATGAATTAGTCTTTGGACTTGTGGGGAAACTGGAGCACCCGGAGGAAACCCACGCAAACACGGGGAGAACATGCAAACTCCACACAGAAACGCCAACTGACCCAGCCGAGGCTCGAACCTTCTTGCTGTGAGGCGAACGTGCTATCCACTGTGCCACCGTGCAGCCCTTTATAAAAAAAATGATATATATATAATATATATATATAATATAATATTTGTATAGTATATATAAAAGAGTATAATTAATAATAGTTAATAATGATGAATAAAAATCAGGGTTATTCTACCCAAAAATTATTTCTGATTTTTTTTAATTGGTGTTGTGTTGTCTAAAAAATATTATATACATCTGTAATATACATAATATAAACATCTGGAGATTATTTGTAATTTTTTTTTTTTTTTGACCAATTGTTCAATTACGCCCTAATGCCAATGCTTTATTTTGATTTTAAATATTCCACTTATGAGTGAATAGAAAAAAACGAAAAAAAAAACTTGTTTTAATATTTTGTCCTATGGTGGAGTCCAAAATAGTTATCTAATTAATTTACATTAAAAAAATCTATATTTTGATTACATGGATGTATGTATCTATGTATCCAAATAAAATGATTTATCAATTAATTTTGATATTTGCATGAATGACAAAAAAACAAACATATATTCTATTTAAAATTTGCTGAGAATACATTGTTAACAATTAAAAAAAATTACACAGTATTTAACTGTAATATGAGCTGTATTTTACTGTAGGACAGTTATGCAGTATTTTGCAGTATTATACTGTATTTTAAAGTTGCATTGTGAAAATTACTGTATATTCTACAGTAAAGATATATAATACTGTAAATACATATGGAGCAAGATAAATGGTGCTGTAAATGTAAATACAGTATTTTTGCTGTAATTGATTTACAGTAAGCTAATTGAAATGATTATATTTCAGCATTACATATTATTTCATCATTTTTATTTATTTATCTACTTACATTTCGGTTGCACTGTGGGCCTGTTGAATACACTCAGTTAACATCTTAACTCTCTTCTGAACTGCGAGATGTTCTCCCACCTGTCCTGAACCCACACGTCCAGGTGCTGGAAGTTCTAGAGGGAACCAAGCTGACCTTGAGCTGCTCCACTGTGATCTCCTGTCCGTCAGTGCAGCCCATGATGCAGTGGAACCCACAGCTAGAAAAGCTGCTGCCACCAGCTCTACAGGTCCAATAACACTGAGTTCATCATGCTTGTAAACTACAGCTGATGCATTATTAAAACGCTTTCTTCTCTTTATTGTCTTAAGAAGGATGAGTTTGGACAGACACTGCTGGTCTCCTCTCAGATGTTCAATGCGACGCCTCTGAACGACCAGCTAAAAGTCTCCTGCTCTCTTCTATACATGCAGGGCACCAAAACACCAACTGAGAGCAGCATTACCCTGAGAGTCCTGTGTAAGTTAAAAGGAAAGAAAACAATCAATCTAGTTAACAGTGAATTGCTGTAGTACTCAAACTTAAAGGGGACCTATTATGTCACTTTTTACAAGATGTAAAATAAGTCTCTAATAATGCAGCTAGAGTGTGTCTGTGAAGTTTCAGCTCAAAACACCCCATTAATAATGTTCTATAACTCTTTAAAAGTTCCCCTTTTAGGCTTTGATCTAAACTGTGCCATTTTGGTGACCGTCGCTTTAAATTCAAATGAGATTGTGCTCCCAGCCCTATTTTAAAAGAGGGCGGGGCTTAAAAATGCTTAGCATTATGCATTAGCATAGCAGCAGATTCAAAAAAGGCTGCTTCTCACTCAGGGCTGTCTATGCTAATGAAGGAGAGATGGTCAGTAATGGGTGGGGCTTTCCCCTTCCGATGGCATACAGTACTGCAGGGAGAATGTCAATCAAAGTGTTTCTGCAGACTTTTTTATGAATATGTGATTATAAAAAATTTGATTAATTTTTACCATCAGAAGCTCCCTATATTCACACACTGTTGCCTGTGTTTGGTAACTGTGTTTGAACACCTTGTAAAAGTGATTTTTGCATAATTGGTCCCCTTTAAAGTCTGCATGAACTGGAAGTTTGCTGAGACTTTTATTTTAGTATGTTGATGAAACAGAATATTGAGTACGGGCAGGCTTTTTTGTGCATCATTCCCTCATAACAACTAACGGTTAAGGGGCGTGGTTATGAATATTGTTGCTGAAGCCACCAAACTGACGTCAACAGAAAAAGGCCGCCACTTCAAACGCAGAATTTCATTTAAGATTACCAAAACAAATATATCATTTTTTTTCAGTGAATTAACTTGCATGGATTAATTGATCACCCAAAGAGTAAAAGAATGCACTTGCAAAATAAATATTGGAACTTTTTATTTCACGTGGACTTTTAAGCATTTAAGTAACATTTTTTGGTAAAAAATAGCTAAAGCAAGTACATAAAAGGCCAGTGTTAAAGGCAAGTGTTAATTATGCTAAAAAAACATAATCCATTTAGATGTAACAAGTTGAAGTAAATTAGGTTTTCACTTTCTATGGTGTAAGTTTTTTTGTTGAAAAATACGAGCTTATCATTGTTTTTCTTTGCGTCGTTACATCACGTAAAAAATGGAAGGTTTCACACAATTCATTCATGTTGTCCCAACACAAATTGATTAAGTTAACTTAACCAATTTAAGTGGATTGAACATAAAAGAATTAAGTTGTCCCCCCCAAAAATCTCTAGAATTATGTTGTTTCAGCTCATTTTAAATAAGTAGTTTGAACAAGCGTCCTGACGGGTGCATTTTTTTTTTTTTTTGGACTGTAGGAGTCCCAGCTAATAGGCTATATATCACATGATCAGGATCATTTATAGCCTTTCTCTCTGGAATAATTTGAGTAGATTTTCTTTATATATCTTTATATGCATTTTAAATTAGCGGTTCATTCTGCTGTGGAGTCCCCTGATAAATCAGGGACTAAGCCGACGGAAAATGAGTGAGGGAATTTGAATGGTATGACAATTTGAGATTAGACTGTGGAGAAATTGAAATCTAGGTAAGACTAATACATAATAAACATATATAGACAGAAAATGCTTATGTTATTAACATTACAGGCACAATTTGCAAGACTTTTTCATTGAATTATCCAGAAAACAGTTGCGGCTGCAAGGGCATCTGCTACGTTAAACAAATGCCGGAATAGTTAGCGGTTAATTCCGCTGTGGTGACCCCTGGTAAATCAGGGACTAAACCGAAGGAAAATTAAGGAATGAATATCCAGAGAACACCAAACTGTGATATTTTTTCTGCGGACTTATGTACTTACATTATCTCAAATGTTTTGAATAATGTTCAAATTAATGTTCAATGTTCAGTTTTAGGCGTCACGGTGGCGCAGGGTAGCACGTTCGCCTCACAGCAAGAAGGTCGCTGGTTCGAGCCTCGGCTGGGTCAGTTGGCGTTTCTGTGTGGAGTTTGCTTGTTCTCCCCGTGTTCGCGTGGGTTTCCTCCGGGTGCTCCGGTTTCCCCCACAAGTCCAAAAACATGTGGTATAGGTGAATTGGGTAGGCTAAAATTGTCCGTAGTGTATGTGTGTGAATGAGTGTGTATGGATGTTTCCCAGGGATGGGTTGCAGCTGGAAGGGCATCCGCTGCGTAAAACATATGCTGGATAAGTTGGCGGTTCATTCCGCTGTGGCGACCCCTGATTAATAAAGGGACTAAGCCGAAAAGAAAATGAATGAATGAATGAATGTTCAGTTTTAACTAGCAACACAGACCGTGTGTAGCCATGTTGACAAACAACCTCTATTTCCAGTTTGGTCATCAAACTATGCCTTTGCTTGATGTGAATGTGCTCCCTCTAGCGGCGAAAATTACATGTTGTATCTTTAATACTCGTGACTCCTCGCTATTAACTATAGCCATAATATGGATGATTGTGAACAGGACTTTTTTATTCACTTTGTGGTCTGAAAAATGGAGCATACAGTATTATTGAAACAACATTAGAACTTCTGGATGAACTTTTTATTTTACATCATGTAGAAACCCTTAATTGTATAAGCAAATAACCTTATCATTTAAATACATTGGTCAATCTTTTCATTCAGATGCTCCCAGAAACACCATAGCTCTGGTGAGCCCCTCTGGTGTGTTGTCTGAAGGCAGTGTGGTGACACTGAGCTGCCAAAGTGATGCCAACCCTGCAGTCCAGCACTATGAGTGGTACAAATACAATGGATCTGGGAAGCTGGAGCTGCAGAATCAAGGACAGACTCTAACAATGACAGCCGGAGGTGATGTTCAGGGTCTTTATGTCTGCAAGGTCTACAATGAGCACGGGACTGACCAGTCCAAGGCTGTCTCTGTGGGCATAAATGGTAAATCATTTTTCTCTTGGGAAAATCTTTAGGTTACAAGGAACAAGGGATAGTTCAAGCAAAAATGTATTTACTTCAGTTTCTTTCTACTGAACACTATAAAAGTTGTTTTGAAGAATGTTGGAAAGCGGTAGCCACTACATAATGTGATTTTTTGTACACTGTAAATAATGCAATGACAAAAAGTCAAAACAAAAAATATTTTTATGTTACTTTGACATATTTTAATAAGTTAATCAGGTTTCAACTAAATTTTTTAAGTTATACAAAGTTTAACTTAATATTTTTTGTCAGTTTGATTGATGTAAGTTTGAGACTTTTTGTTTAGTGTACTAAGTCAGTAGTTACCGATTACCAACATTCTTCCAAATATCTTCTTTTTTTGTTCAGCACAAAGAAACTCATCAATGTTTGGAACCACATGAATGTGAGCACATTTTTATTTTGAGGTGAACTATCCCTTTAAATCAGCTATTTCAAGTTAACTATCTAATTTTCAGCAAATTTAGTAATGATCAAAATCAAATTTGTCAGGTTTTAGTCCTTATGTAACTCATCTGTGTAAGAATAGTTTCGGTAACACTTTATAATAACTACACACTGAATCATTTATTAAGCATTAAAAAATAGTTAATACATTATTTATTAAGCATGAACTCTACCTTAATAGACATTAGTAAGCAGTTTATAAACATTGCTGAACAACAGGAGTGTCAAAATACAACAATATAACAATTTACCAATATATTATGATACAACATTTCAATGTTATTTAGTGATGTCTAAACTGAACAGTAATTTTATTTTAGATAAGATTGCCAAGACTTACTTTTCATTTGATACAGTTTCATTTGTGTGTCCTGAAATGAATAGAAATTAATAAAGTTGTTTATTTTCTTTTTTTCCTGTTCAGAATATAACTCAGCCTTTAATTGTCATTTATAAGGGATTTACAAAGCACAAAAGTTGAGTTAATAAAGCATTTATTAACATACAAAATAACTATTATTATATGACTGAATAATAAGATATATAAATGTTAATTTGAATAGTTTATTAATCATTTACTTACTCAATCTGAATGATCTTTAAAAACACCAACCATTCCTAAATAACTGGGTTGTAAATAATGTAATACTTAATTTAGCAATGAAAAATGAGTCATTAACAAAGTATGAAAATACAATCATTAAGCACGTTATACATGTGCTTATAAGTCAAGAATACAGCATTAGTATTAAAACGTTCCGCTATATACATTTCTGGAGAGCGCCAATTACGTCCCAGGAGGTACGTTTTTTTGCAGTTTTTGTTTTGACGAATCCACTAGAAGCCGCTGTGTACACTTTTTGTACACTCACATTGACTCCATTGTCAAAAAAGCTCAACAGAGGTTGT
>CAIGQV010018201.1:8979051-9003523 GCA_903798115.1 Danio jaintianensis | reverse complement strand
TATTAGGTTGTTTAAAAAATTTATTCAATTTAAGCTCTAAATGACAACGTCTGAATTTTAAATGCATAACAAATGTCATCAGTAGCTTATAGAATAAAACACAAAATGATGTAACTCCTCAAACATAACTATAAATCCATAGAAAATGAAAAATTTCAAGTGGTCTCTTCATTTATTTTTTATAGCGGTGGTCAAAACTTAAAATAAACCCAAATCCCATTCAAGTTGATTCAAGACTTCTTGCTCAAATGTCTATCATTTAACAAAAGTTACATTTAAATTATCACATTTAAAGGGATGTTTCACCCCAAAATGTAAATGTACTCAATATTTACTCACCCTCAAGTCTTTTCAAACCTTTATGAGTTTATTTTTTTGTTGTTGTTGAACACAAAAGAAAATAATTTGAACTAAGCTGAAAACCTGTAACCACCGACTTTCATTGTAGGAAAGACAAATACTGTGGAATTCAACGGTTACAGGTTTCCAGCTTTCTTCAAAACATCTTCTTTTGTGTTCAACAGAAGAAAGAACCTCAAAGGTAAAGGGTGAGTAAACGATGACAGAATTTACATTTTTGGGTGAACTATCCCTTAAATTCTACTCATAATCTGTTTCTTAGCGACACCTATTGGTCATTTTTAGCAACTGCCTGCAGCTGATTTTGATACAAATTTCCGTATTCAAACGACACCATATCTTTATAAAGTGCTTTTTTATCATTTGATCTGTATAAAATAGCCTTCATTGTAAACAAAGAACTCTCCAAATAAATATATAACTTATCAATAAAATAAAAAAACAACATACATAGGAAATGTTAATTGACAACTGACAAAAGGAAACGTTCATTTCATCCCTTCAAATGTTAAGGCAAGTCAAAGGACGCTACCGTGAGGCTCTTTTTACCTCAGCTTTTTACTGGCACCATGAAGATTGGCTGACGGCTACTGGTGTCATATGATGATGTATAATCACTGATGTTTGCGTTTCAGGGATCCAAGTGCTCTGGCGTAATATTCGCAGAAGTTGAACAGTTTATTATGGATCTCCGCATTGGTCTGGTACAACTGCCAGAAGGTCTCCAGAGGAGGCAATGTAGGATGGACGATCTCGGGTGCTGTCTGTCCCAGCTGTAAGAAAAGTAGATCGCCGTTTAATCACACCTTATATGCACATTTATTTCATTTTCAGGATTACGTTAAACTGTCCCGTTTGTAATATCAAGTTAATGTTTTTTTTATTTTTATTTTTTTATTTATTTACAAATTTAAGTGGATGGAACATAAAACACTTAAGTTGTCCCCCCAAAAAACTCAATAATTGTGTTGATTCAGCTCATTTTAAATAAGTAGTTTGAAAGCAAAAAATATTTTGTCTATAATGCACTTTACTATGGTTCTAAACAGAAGGCTATAGTATTTTACTATAAATGACTAGTATTTTTTTTTTTATCTGGGATCCCTTTCAAAAATAAACCATAGATTTTTATAGTAAAAGTGTAGTAAGTAACCATGTTTTTTTTTGGATCATTGACATTCATTTGTATACTGTAACCATATTTTACTTTGAACCATTTAGTTAACATTTAAAACCATTTATTTGATTATTATATTATTAAATTATTATTGTTATTTTTGTCACAAACTTTAAAAAAATCAAAAGTATTTAAAAATAAAATAAAGCGTTCAGAAATTACACAGTTGTTACCTCTCGGTGCACCTTCTGGATGATGGCTTGGATAAGATGAGCGATCTTCTTTGTTCTAGAATAATCGTTCCCCATTTTGTCGCTATTCTGCCGGGCCCAATCAAGATGGAACTTGAAAGATTTAAGACCAGAGTACAGCTGTGCCAAGGTACTGCTCACCTGTGTGCCAAAACGAACCATGTGTTACAATTCACATTTCATTCTTGAAACAAGCTACATTATAATATTGTTTTATTTTTTAAGCTTTATTATTAGTATCTTGATTTAGGAAAAACAAATTATGCTTTGTCCCATATTTCACATTTCTGTAAAATTCTTCATTGCTGAATGCTAGCTGTCATCGTCTGTTATGTGGAAATAGCCTAGTCAGTAGTAGCCTATCATGTTATAGTGTATTTTGATGAAAAAAAAGTACTATCTAATCACATTTCCATATCAATCAAGTCTAATCAACTGTTAACAAACCATAACTATAACTTTTAGCTCAGTAAACTACTAATTTGCTTTTAATTAATAGTTATTAAGGTTGATCAATAAGATACGGAACATGTACTTTATAATTACAAATAAACAGCCAATATCTTAAAAATAGGCAGGTAATAAGCCACTAGTTATTAGTGAGAATTGTTATTTAAACTAAAGTGTTAGAATATATACACATTTACCCTTATGTTAAATCTAAATCTTACATCTTGGTTACCACATATTAACCATGATTTCACTACAAAAACAATTCACTGAGGACTAGTATTTAATTTAATTAAAAAAAAAAAAAAAAAAATGTCAAGTCTATGTTCTATCAGACTTGTTTTGCATTTCAGATCCAGTATGGCATTTTGGTTGGGAAGTTACATGTTGAGTTTATCAGTGAAAAGTATGTCTTTAATTTTAAATGTTACTCATAAAAAAATTCAATCAAAAAGACACGGCAGATAGGAAAATTACAAGCAGAGATGTGGATGTGTTACCTCAAGTGAATTCAGGTCTTTTATGCTGTAGTTCAGCGTGGGCAGGGATGAGAGCGAGTGTTGGTCGGTCAACTCATTCTGAAAAAAAAAAAAATTGGGCATTTTGTAAGACAAACAACAAGTTGAAAGGGATAGTTCACCCAAAAATGAGAATTCTGTCATCATTTACTCACTCTTTACTTGTTACAAACCTGTTTGACTTTCTTCTGTTGAACACAAAAGAAGTTATTTTGAGGAAAGCCGAAAACCTGCAACCATTGACTTCCATAGTATTTGATTTCTACTATGGATGTCAATGGTTACAGGTTTCCAACATTTTTCAAAATATCTTCTTTCAGGTTCAACAGCATAAAGAAACTTATAAAGGCTTGGAATCCCTCAAGGGTGAGTAAATATTGAGTAAATTGTAATTTTGGGGTGAACTATCCCTCAAAATGACATTTATTCCTAAAATGAGCATAAAAAAGCAAGCTTATTCTTACTGGAGGCATTTCTTGGGATGCTAATTTCAAGAGCGTACGCATGTCTTGGTACAGCATCGACAGGTGTTTTTTTCCTTGTGGTAGATTAGCAGGACGTGCTGTAATGAAGTCAAAACGCTCAAAGCAAGCCATCAGCATGATGAGGGGAAAGGTGGAGTCAGGCGACACTGTTAGCACAAAAACAAATGATTTCTTATTAATGCCACTGGAACAGCTGCTAGAGACACAAGTGTTTCAGTGTGTGTCCCGAACAGCTGTTTTACTCAATAAAAACATGCATCTGTGCTGTTCCTTTTTGGTTTGTAATGGTTACAAAAGGTTTTTGCCCTACTGGAATTTCCATGCTGGACACACACACATGTACAGTATAACTGCTGCTGAGTGCATTTTGTGCAAAGGATGCGAGTCAGCATTTTTTTTTTTTTGGTTTTGTTTTGTTTTTAAGTTATAAGTTTGTCTGTGGTGGCTTTGTGTTTATTCATGCACGAATGATGACCTCAGAAGATAAGATCACCAAATCTCACTAAATTTGTAAAACTGGTGGAAATGACAACAGATACTGTGAAATCCAGGAATTTCCAGTTATCAGTCCTTTCAGGAAGTCTGCGTTTCTGAACTCACAGTTCTCAATGAATGAGATATGGGGTCATATCCTCATTGAGAATGAAAATAAAGTACTAAAAATAGTCATTATTTTTTCTAAATATCTGAATATGTCATTGTTAGCCTTTGTTTTCCCACAGTTTCAGTACAGAAATGATGAATAGTAAGAATGATCACACGTTTTAAGGTGCAATTCTCACTGTTAATAAACCATAACTATAACTTACCTCAATAAACTACTAACTTGCTTCTTATTAATAGTTTTTAAGCTAGATCAGGGATATAGAATAAGATCATGCAGAATGTTTTTTTTTATAAATACAAATAAACAGCCGATATCTTAATAATAGGCAGGTAATAAGCCACTAGTTAATAGGAGAATTGGTACTTAAACTAGAGTGTTACTTTATAAATATACATAAATTTTTCCCTTATGAAAATAGTTAGTGGTTAAATCTTGGTAACCACATATTAATCATGATTTTGCTATGTGCACTGAGGACTCTAATATTGCTTCTATATTTTTACACCAAAATAGCATTTAATATCTGAAAACAATATTTTATATTTAAATTTTATTTAGCTTTTTATTTTTATTATTAGTTATTTTTTTCAGAAATTTCTAGACCCTTTAAGTGAAAAGTGAACACGCTTAATTTGCCCTCTAATAATTGTCTAATTTCTGTCCCGTTTGATGTTTGCGCCAGTCTTTAGCCACAGCAAATTCAAATGAGCCTTGACCGAAGTCTGTCTGAAGGTCGCATAGGCCTTCAAATACATTCAGCAGATATGTGATAACTCTGTGATTTCACCCCATGATAAGCATTAGAGGGAAATGAATGGCTATTTGCACAATTAGCATCCTTTGAAACCTTAAGGTTACCGATAAGTGTTGCGTGCCACCCCTACAGATTCGATAGCATGGTGGCGATCTCCATCAAAACCCGTTGTCGGCATGCTAAGTGAAAAATTGCATTGACTCAATTAGCGACCAGCTGTTGACTCATTGGCAGACATCCTCTGTCTGCAGTGGTGGTGAATTTTGCTTTACAGCGATAGCATCTTTTTGCTTCTGTCAACACTTTTTTGAGATGGCATTGCAATATTTAGCTCTTCAGTAATGAGCTTGTTGATGATGCGAGTCGATATGCTGGCAGATTTTCAAACCGGACATTTTCATGCAAATGCAAGAATGTTTACAGACTGAGGTTGGAGTTCTGATGCTGCAGCAGCTTTAAGAAATCTCTGAAATCTTGACTCTCAACCATATGTGTCTTGTTTATGTGCCAGTTTTCAATATTAGCTAGTTTCTTTACCTTAAATCATTACCTGATTATTATTTAGATATTGGCTGTTTGTTATTAATTATAAAGTACATATTCTGCATGATCTTATTCTACATTCCTAATCCTACCCAATACCCAAACCCAACTACTACTATTAATGAACATCAAATTAAGAGTTTATTCAAGCAAAAGCCAGAGTTAATGGTTTATTAATTGCAAGAATTAAAATAAAGTGTGACCAAATATTTTATTTCAATTTGGGATCCATTTAACATTTTATTTAAGTTCATGTCAGCTTCTGAAAACATATTTTAATAGTTTTAGTGAACAATAAAAGCACTGTCTTGAATTTTAATTAAACACAATAATAAGGCATTGTCAGTCTGATTGATTTACAGAAAATAATCTCGACCCTTGCCCTTAATGTGGCCTGTTATCAAGAGCAAACTAATTTGAAGAACTAAAATAATCTCATAATTTTAGCACTGAAAAAAAATAAATGGTTAAAATCTATTACATGATTGAATGTCATGGTGGTTACAATTAACTGTTATAATGATAAACATCTAAACCAATATCATAGAATAAAGTCCTCAACAAATAACATTTTTTCTTGAGACTGAAACACATATTGTGTGTATATAGGATTTTAAATGATTTTTGCCACAATTCCCACCATTAACATCTACCAGTTGTACCTTTAATTATATTAATGAGCCAGAACACTTGACTAGATTAAGTGGCCATACTAACATTCTGAATACTCTTTTCAAACATTTGCAAAAACACTCATATAAATCTACCCTCCATATCTTAAATTCCCTTCCCTGTGTTATAAAGTGTGAGAGAAAAAAAAAGAGAGGAACTTACGTTTCATGGTAATCCCAAAACCCAAGTAGTAAACACAGTGCACAAACTTATCTTTATCACTCTACTAACATTTAGACTAGTGAAAGGGTTCCCCTTTATAGTATGGGCCATGACACACACTCTGACTCATTCACATTCAGAAAAAAAAGCACAGATCTACACACCCCCTCTCACTAAACATATCTTTTTTCTAAAGAACTCAACAGTTTTTGCTATTTCCGCCAAGTTGATTCCTCCAGAGCTGTATGTTACCAATTTTGGATTTCTTTTCTTTTTTTTTAAGGCAGTCTTTGTGCTGCGCAATTAAACATCTCCGCCACGGTATTTAGAAGATGTTTTCTGACAGGTACCAGTTTTGCCAGATATTCTTTCATATACTGTTATGAGACTACAATTGTATCAGATTTCAGTTTGCCGTAGGGAAATCCTTGAGAAATAATGAGATTTGCTTTTTTTTATGTCTTAAACTAAGAGCAAATCACAACCTGAACAGTCATAATATGCTCACACACTAATCTAGAAGATCTGAAGCCCCCCTAGTCTGTCCCCCCACCAAGTTTTTCCCCACATTGGTCCGCTTGGCCTCCTGTGACACATCACACTGTTATTTCCACTCAGACATTCAGCATGCACAAGTGTCCTCATGCCTGAATGCACATAAAGGCATTCCTTCCCTCTCTTTTTCATTTTCTCCATCACCCACTCTTTCTTAATTTTTCCTTTCTTGTTTTTGTCGATGACCTCAGGGCAAAGAGGCATGTGTTGATAAGAGACATGACTGCTAACGTTGTGTGGGGTCATATCCTGTACGTCTTCAGGAAGTGGTGAGAGTAGCCGAGACTCCTGTGGTCTAGTGTACTTAGTATACAGTGGCACTGTATAGGAATTCCCAGCAAACTGTAACTAAAGTTAAAGATGACATGAAATGGAAGTTGCGATCATCCTTTTTGTGACGTGTGTATCGAAGTCTCTTTCGAGGAATGTCCATTCACTCGGTGGCCATATTTGCAACACATCCTGGCAACAGCTATTTTGAGTAGCCAATGCTAAGTCTTCTCTGCATCCCATGGAAATGTGATATATGTCCATATATGAGCGTATATATACAGTGGAAGCCAAAATTATTAGCCCTCCTGTGATTTTTTTGTTTTTCAAATATTTGCCAAATGATGTTTAACAGAGGATGGAAATTTTTACAGTATTTTCTATAATATTTTTTCTTCTGGAGAAAGTCTTATTTGTTTTATTTCAGCTAGTTTCAAATTTTTAAAAAACATTTTAAGGTAAATATTATTAGCCCCCTTAAGCAATTTTTTTTGGATTGTCTACAGAACAAACCATCGTTATACAATGACTTGCCTAATTACCCTAACTTGCCTAAATAACCTAGTTAAGCCTTTAAACTGCACTTTAAGCTGAATACTAGTATCTTGAAAAATATCTAGCAAAATAATATGTACTGTCATCATGGCAAAGATAAAAGAAATCAGTTATTAGAAATTAGTTATTAAAACTATTATGCTTAGAAATGTGTTGAAAAAAAAAACCTTCTTTCCATTAAACAGAAATTGGGGAATAAAAAAATATACAGGGAGCTAATAATTTATGAGAGCTAATAATTCTGACTTCAACTGTAAATGAAATTGCAATTAATATATTTGAAGTGAACATATTTGTACATATTTGTAATTCAAATGGTTAAAATGAATATTTTTGCAATATTTTGAAATAGATGGCGCAAAAATGACATTTCACATCTGTGAAATCCAAGCATGAAATTGTATGTTAAATATGTGATTTGCATATACTGCATATTTGAAAATTACATATATGACATACAAGTTCATATTTGCATTTCTTGTGTATAAAATATGTCATATATGCAACATGTACTTCAAAATATTCAAAAAATGGCAATTTACATAATTATTTTTCAACCATTGTAATTGCATAAATGTACATATATGTTCAATATATACAATTTTATATACTGTATGTGTTCATATATGGGGCGGCACAGTGATGCAGTGGGTAGCGCTGTCGCCTCACAGCAAGAAGGTCGCTGGTTCGAGCCCCGGCTAGGTCAGTTGGCATTTTTGTGAGGAGTTTGCATGTTCTTCCCGTGTTTGTGTGGGTTTCCTTCGGGTGCTTCGGTTTCCCCCACTAGTCCAAAGACATGCGCTATAGGCGAATTGGTTAGGCTAAATTGTCCGTAGTGTATGTATGTATGTCCTGGTCTTCCAGGTTGGGGGTTGAGCATTGGGCTAAGGACCCACCTCATAAAAATGAGATGTTATGAAACACCAACATGGTGCGGCTAAATATCGACTTCGATATAAACTGCCCTGGGAGTAAGTATGTGTTCATATATGGCCACACACACACATATATATTTGTAATACCACTGGCTGGTAATACAACTTTCCTGTATTAATGAACTGATCATAGTCAACAATCCTGATGCTAAAATGACTATTTTCATAAGTTGTTTGGTTTTTGGCACTTTCAGTTCTTCCAGCTTGGGTCAAAGATAAGACGTTTTGCTGTTTGGTGTTTGTAACAAAACAACTTACAAAACCACATATATTTGTAATTCCAATGATTGAGTCTGATTGGTGAATTCTATATGGGTTTCAATTTTTGGTCAGATTAAAACAAACTGTGGTGAAATTACTCAATGTGGTTCAATTATTCATTCATTCATTCATTCATTTTCTTTTCGGCTTAGTCCCTTTATTAATCTGGGGTCGCCACAGCGGAATGAACCGCCAACTTATCCAGCATATGTATTTACGCAGCGGATGCCCTTCCAGCTGCAGTGGTTCAATTAGGTAGGTGTAAAAGCTGCCATGCAGAGGACAAATTCTGAGTATGGGTCACCAATCTTGACAGTTATTTATGTTATTTGCATTTCAGGTATCAGAAATGTGTCTCTTTTTATAAGCTCTTCATGCAATATAAATTTATATATCATTACATGTGCACACTAGCCTTTAGCCTCCAGCACCCAGCATTGTTTTGGATGTTCTGTAAGTTTTGTCAAAACATGTATAAATCCGTTTTTTTTTTTTTTTTTGTCAGCCTTTATTTCTCCTTAAAAATGTCTGCGTGAACACTAAAGGAACCAGGATATATAAAAAAATTTTTCTGTCCCAATTGAGGTTTAATGAATTTAATATGCATATTCAAACCTCTCACAATTAGTTTTTTCCAAAGTTCACAACGTGTGTACATACACATACTTGTTCTTCCTCTAAGGGCAAATGTGAATTCAAATTTTGCATGAGTAGATTACATAAAAAATCAATGTCAATGAGCAAATAAAGGCAAATTTCCACAGGATGGCACCAGAAAGGTAAAAAAGGTGCTAATTTGATCACGTAAACATTATTTGTGCATACTTTACATGTACAATATGTGTTGAATCAGTGTTGTTTGCAAGTATTTTGCGTTAAATTATGCACAAACAACATGTTCTCAAAGTGTTGCATACATGTCACACATTTTTGACCTTTCTGGCTCTCATCGACTCAGTCCACGGATGCTCTTTTCATTTGATATGAACCCAGCATTAGGTTGACTTTAGAGTATTATGAATGAGTGGCAACATTGGTCATTTGCATAAAACATGTCCGAACAAAGACCATATATGGGCTTATATTGGCAGTGTTGTCAAACATGCTGCGCTCAGCAGACGTGTTCTCGCTAGATCCTAAATCAATGCCAAGTGTCATTCTCAAACAAGTTCAAACACAATAAACACCTTTTAATTAGATTTTAGACAGAGCTCTCATTAGCCAACTATTTGCATTGTTACTCAAAGAAACTTTGCATTTTGCACAGCAATTTGTATGTATGCAGAATTAGAAAACAAGACCCTGAAGAAATCAAGAGACCAAGATCATGCTTGTATCTCTCAGAAATGTGTCTCCTTGCAGCAGGTCTTTATTTGTTTATGAAGGAGGAATTCTGGGCTTTATTAATTGGTGATTGGTTCTCTTTTTTAGAAGTTGCGACTTAATATGACCGAATTCTCTTTGTATGTCTAAGGACTTTGTGTATGTATGAGTGAAACAACTTCTGGAATCAATGAAAATGTTGGAAGACCTTGATTTTTCCACTGGGAATTGATTGGATAATTGTCGTTATTTCTGCCATAGAATTGAGTGCTGTTTTTAGTAACTGATGCCATTATAACTGATCTTCGCTCAGTCAGCCGTGACTCATCTAAAGAGCATTGAAAAGTGTCCAATTACAAGCTATTGCGAGTAGTAATCCACCGATTGACTTCATCATGTATGATCTCATGTTCTCCAGTGCAACAGGTGGAAATTGAGTGGACGGTAAACACACCTTAGTGCCCTTCCCAGAGGAGGTCTGGAAAAAACGTTACTCACTATACAGAATATCCTAATCCTTTGCTGAAGTCATGCATCTCATTGTCACTAAACGTTTAGCTTTGTCCAGGCTAACCATTATTCAGCAGCATCGGAAGTTGCATCATATTCTTTGATACAGCAACCTTTTTTCTTTTTTCACAGAGCAGGGGCGGAGAGGTGGATTGTTAATGCTCGGTAGGCAGCAGCTCTTTGTGTCATAATTGGATGCGTTTACAGCAGACGACAAGCCACATTTAGCCCAAGTGGGTGAATTCTTTGAGTTGCTTAAATTCCTGGAAAGGAATGCATGATCAAGCAGAAACAACATCCTTTCCTGTATTAATGAACGGATCATAGTCAACAGTCTAGCATGGCAAAAAAAAAAAAAAAAAAATATATATATATATATATATTTTTTTTTTTTTTACATAAAAATGAAACAGTGTCATGGTGGCGCAGTTGGTAGCATGATCGCCTCACAGCAAGAAAGTCGCTGGTTCGAGCCTGGGCTGGGTCAGTTGGCATTTCTGTGTGGAGTTTGCATGTTCTCCCCATGAGTGGGTTTCCTCTGGGTGCTTCGGTTTCCCCCACAGTCCAAAGAAATGCGCTATAGGTGAATTGAATAAGCTAAATTGGCCGTAGTGTATGTGTGTGAATGCAAGAGTGTATGGGTGTTTCCCAGTGTTGGGTTGCGGCTGGAAGGGCATCCGCTGAGTAAAACATATGCTGGATAAGTTGCCGGTTCATTCCGCTGTGGCAACCCCTGATTACTAAAGGGACTAAGCCGAAAAGCAAATGAATGAATGAATGAAAAATGAAACAACATCCTAATATTCGGACTTGTACTTATTAATTAGGTTAAAAAAAAGTTTAACAAAGTGATTTTTATACACAGTTTTACTAGAAAGTAAAAGTAATAGAAATAGTATATATGTAGAAATAAATGCAGGAAATAAAAGCAAAACAGTAGCACCTTATTACCAGTTTATGCACCATAATTTACATGAAAAATAATAACAAAAATAATACAAATATTTAATATTTAAAATAACAATATATTGTTTCAGATTGCTAAAAATATTAATAAAACTTGCTTTGCTAAACTTTTCAACACCAAAAGTTGAAAAGCAGAGACTAATCTGAATCATAAATAAGCAAAAGATATCCACAAATCACCAAAAAATGGATATAGATTTTTTTATATTGTAGTATTTTGTTTTTGTGATGCTGATGTTGTGAATCAGAGTATTTTTACATGATTCTTATTCTAGCTGACAATATTTTTTGCTATATAATTCTATTCAGAATGACATTTTATTGGGTGTGTTCTGTAAATAAATGTTTAATAGTGAATAATAGTTTAATATGTGGAAACCTGCACATTTTAAAGAAACAATATACATGGCAGTCATGATATAAGAATACATTTACACACAACTTAATAAATAATTATGAAATTAATAAAATCCCTTGAGTGGTTTTATTTTGATTGTATTATGATTGAGTGATTAGTGACAAATTAAAAAATTTTCCCACAGTGTTATGAGTGAGACTTTGTATGTATATAAAGTAAATAATCTATAATTCATTCATTCATTTTCCTTCAGCTTAGTCCCTTATTTATCAGGGGTCGCCACAGAGGAATGAACCGCCAACTATTCCAGCATATGTTTTACACAGCAGATGCCCTTCCACCCACAACCCAGTACTGGGAAACACCCATACACTCTCACACACACTCATACACTACGGCCAGTTTAGCTCATCTAATTCACCTAGCGCATGTCTTTGGACTGTGGGGGAAACCGGAGCACCCGGAGGAAACCCACGTGAACATGGGAGAACATGCAAACTCCACACAGAAAGGCCAACTGGTCCAGCCGGGACTCGAACCAGCGACCTTCTTGCTGTAAGGCGACAGTGGTAACCACTGAGCCACCGTGCCGCCCTTTAATCTGTAGTTACGCTTGAAAATAATAAATACTTAGTAATGCTTGTAAGCATAAAATCACTAAAGCAGAATATTAGGTTACAGACATAAACACTGTTTTTCTATTCTTTTGAACAAGGAAACTCCATACAAAGGTAAAAGCACACAATCCATGAGTCTCATAGGATTTGTTTCTCAGGCTCTGGGACAGGAGGAGGAGGCAAGATTACAGTCCAAAAAGTCCTAGATCACTGAATAAAAGGGGAATCCCAAAACAAATCAGAAGGCGGTGGATTTCATAACTCGCAGGCTTACCGACGCTAATCTCTTTCGCGGCCTACCGCTGTTATGTTTGGCTAAACGCATTCTTTCCAGCCGAGCGAATCAAACTGCGAAAAAAACAGTCAATGAGCAAAACGTCCGGTTACTAATTTTAATATTCTGCATGATATATGCCAACAAGCCCGGACAGGATAGTTTTAGTCATAACAGTCGGCTATGACTGCATGTCTCACTATGGCCTCACAGACACAGACTTGCTCTCACATGCACATTTTTCAGGGATGATCCAGGCCTCTGTCATCATCATCAGTGAGTCTAAACCATTTGTGACATCATCACAAGACTTTTCCTCTAGGGCGAACACCATTGTTATTGTTTCATGACCTTTCACCTGCTAAGTTTCATGTCGTTTCATGTTCTGTGTCTTACATTTTGATTCTGTCATTCATTTTCAAGACTATACAATACACTTGTGTTATGAAAAGCTGTCATTCAAAGGTGTCCGCCAGCAGTTATAAAGTTCATTTATGTGTATGAATGTACTGTATTTGTTTTAATGTATAAAAACCACAGCTGGCTGAAGCATTTACATTTTAGCCTTCTATAGTTAATTGTTTCCAGATGTGTATACTTTCACAGCATAGATGCTTGAATGCTGGATTCTGAAGTTCTTAAAGAGCTGTACAGCCAAGCACAGCAAAAATAAAACTAAATGAATACATAAATGAGAAATAAAATAAACATTAACACTTAAAATTAAAAAATATAAAAAAAATAAAATTACAACAACAGCAAACTTTTTATACATATATAATGTATAATAAACAATATATAAAGAAATAAGTCTGTAAAATAACAGAAAATGTACTGGCAGTTTAATAAAAGGTTTTTGTATACAGTATATCAATTGTGATTATTTTTTATTTATGCTTTGAATCGCATTATGGGACCTTGATCTTTCTTCCAATAACTTTTAACCTTGAAAAGTTTGAAAAAGTGACTTTTATTTACATTTCTAATAGTTCAAAGTGATATATTGTCAGGATTGGTGTTGTATATTACAGTACAAAAACCTCATATTAACCGGCCAGTACATTTTCTGTTATTTTACAGACTTATTTCTCTATATATTATTTCTTATACATTATATTATTTCAAACTACTAAAATGTCAATAAAAGTCACTTTTGTAGACTTGAATTTTCAACATCAAAAGTCGACAGAGCAGAAATAAATGTCCCATATTGCAATTTACAACTCTAAATAACTGGAAAACACTTGTGAATCACAAGATATGGAAACTGTTAATTAACAGATTTTTTTACACACACACACACACACACACACACAGCAATAATTGCATAAGAATGAAATTAACAATTTCCCCAAAATATTTCTTATGTTATGAAATGTGAAAAAAACTCTAAATATTGAAATTGAAATAACTGATTTAGATTTCCTAACACATTGATTGTAATTTCCTGTTCATCCTCCTAAAATTTTAGCATATTAAGAGAGTTCAAGTTATGAATCAATTCCAATACGACCTCTTCACTTACTAACATTTCAGCTCACTATACACTAAAAAAAATGACTTGTTCAAACTACTTATTTAAAATGAGTTGAAACAACACAATTCCTAAAGTGTTGTTTTTTGGGGAGGAGGGGAGGGGGGGTAACTTAATTGTTTTATGTTCATTCATTCATTAATTTTCTTTTCGGCTTAGTCCCTTTATCCATCAGAGGTTGCCACAGCGGAATGAACCGCCAACTTCCAGCATATGTTTTACGCAGCGGATGCCCTTCCAGCTGCAACCCAACACTGGGAAACACCCATACACTGGGGCTCGAACCAGCAACCTTCTTGCCGTGAGGCGATTGTGCTACCCACTGCGCCACCGTGACACCCTGTTTTATGTTCAATTCACTTAAATTTCATTCATTCATTCATTTTCTTTTCGGCTTAGTCCCTTTATTAATCTGGGGTCGCCACAGCGGAATGAACCGCCAACTTATCCAGCATATGTTTTACGCAGCGGATGCCCTTCCAGCTGCAACCCATCACTGGGAAACATCCATATACACCCATTCACTCTCATACACTAAGGACAATTTAGCCTACCCAATTCACCTATACCTCATGTCTTTGGACTTGTGGGGGAAACCGGAGCACCCGGAGGAGACCCACACCAACACGGGGAGAACATACAAACTCCACACAGAAACGCCAACTGACCCAGCCGAGGCTCAAACCAGCGACTTTCTTGCTGTGAGGCGAACGTGCTACCCACTGCGCCATCGTGCAGCCCTTAATCATGTTCTTACTTAATTTTATAAGTTACAATGAACTAAAAACATATGCTGTCAGGACTAATTGATCATATAATTTTTTACAGTGGATTTTTTTGAGGCTACTATAGATATCTATGGCTGTTTTTTCAACATTCTTCAGAATATTAGGAAACAATAAAAAGGAAATTCCCAAATTATATTTTATAGTACATTGTTTTACTAGTTGTTCATTAGAAAGTTCTGTTAGCATGAAAATAGAAAAGAGCTGCTCAGAATGTCAGCTCAATGACCTGATTTACTTTAAAGGGACTAACAAGTTGGTACAGGTGAACTGCTGAAATTGCCAAACGACTTTGGAAAGTGGAGATGGACGGCAATATTTATTAAGATGCCTTCCGATGTTAAGCCGTCACTCTAATATTTCTGGTAAAGATTCCACAGTGTAGCCTTACACTCGTCTTTGTAGGATGCACATTGTTTTGGAGTGCAGTAATGTTGCTGGACTGTGGATTTGGGCCCAAGTTTTTCTTGTCTCCTCCTCTGTAGATTTCATGTGTGTTACCATTGGAACCTCTTCTAAAAAGTGATCACCATTCTTCCCACTAAAGAGGGAATGACCAAATAACAACAGTCTACTGATCTCAGACCTGTCCTTTCTTTGATGTATCACCCACTGACATCCTTGTCCAGTAGCCAAGCTCCTCCTAGGTACTTTCCCACCTCATCTGGCCTGCCACGAAGCCTGGACAGTGGATGGAGCAGGGACCTAAAAAGACAGGCCACAAGAGGAGTGAACGCCCCAAACTGTGGTGCCAACTGATAGAGGTCCTCGGATTGATCTTCTGATAGAGAACTTTCCCATTTGATCCACTGGAGATAGCTTTTATATGCAGTGTTGTCTGAAACAGTCTCAGACCATGGAAGGCTCCCCATTAGCATGGCATAGATTAAAATGCCCAACGCCCAGCTGTCTGTACTGGGATCCACAGACACCAAAATCCTTTGGGTTTTGCCAAAGTCCCCTTTTGGCTTGTTCCCATTGTCATCCACATCGGTGTCTCCTGAATCGCTTTCCATCTTTTTCCTTGCTATCTCAGCCTCAGGCGTGCAGTATGGGGAGCTGTACCACACACACGGTACCCTAGTCCCTGCAGCTTTTACCATACCAAAATCACCAAGCTTTACCCAGCGGCAGTCACGATCGCATAGAAAGATGTTCTCTGGCTTGAGATCACGATGGACAAAGCCAAGGGAATGGAGGTGAGAGAGGGCACCACTGATCTGAGAAGCCACTCCCTGGGCACGGCTCTCTTCCAGACCAACCTGCAATCAAGAAATCAAGTTTGCACTTAAGACAGGGGTGTCCAGTTCAAGCTACACCGTGCAGTAGGATTGGACATCCCTTCAAAAGCACTACCAAGCACTTTTTAACAGATATAAGCAGCAATGTCAAACTCAGTTCCTGGAGGGCCATGGCTCAGCTCAGCACACTTGCCTGTATGTTTCAAACAAACCTGAAGGACTCAATTAGTTTGATCAGGTGTATTAATTAGGATTAAAGTAAAACTCTGCAGAACTGTATTAAACTGTATTTAAGTATTTAGTTTGACACCCCTGAATTAAAGTCACCATCACATTAGACCTTGAGCATGGAAAATTAGTTTGGATGATACTGATAAAATGACTGAATGCCCTATATTTAAACATTCTGTATAGAGAGATCATGTTTTGATCTTCTTTTGGTCTCACATATTTATGCAAGGTATTTTAGCAGGTCAGAGTTTCCCAAAGTTAAACTTTACTATGCAGTAAAATATGTAATGAAAATCTTGTTCAGGGGTAGTACAGGACCAAGTGTCATGCAGAGTTTAGCTTTACTTTCCTCAACACATAGCTAAACTCTGCAGGACTCATTGGCCTTCCAGGTCTGAGCATCCCTGGTCTACTTTGACCACAGTTTAAGTCTGGGTTTGCAGACCTGTTCTTGGAGATCCTCTGACATGCTTTGTTTAGATCCAATTCCGATCTGTAAATGCTCCTGAACAAAGCTATTCAAGGATTTTAGACATTTAGATGTGTGTAAAGTTATATTTTAACTGGGAGTGTGCATGTGTGTGACAGTAGTTTTTGTGGTGTAAAAATGGTTTCATGTTGACGTCTGAGGCAAATACTGTGCCATGTGACCACACTATTTACCTGATTTCTGAAAATCTTCACCCTGACTTTTATCAGAAAGTTTCAGTTTCTGTCACCTGATACTGCATTTTTATGTGGACAAATGGCCAAACTGTGTCTGGATTTGAAAATACTTGTGTTTGTGTGGGCAGAAAACCTTGATTAGCTGGTTCAGACAATCACACAATCACGTGATGCGATTTCGCAGGTCAGAGTTCACTAAGCTTTCCACTGCAGCGACATGCGAAACATGTCGCACAAGCTTGCGTTATGGTCTGCCGCATTGGCATCTGTATAAATGGAAATCCATAGGGCAAAAAGTGCAGTGTGACCACAGCTTTAAACTCTGCAGGACAGTGGCCTTCCAGGAACTGGTTTGGACACCCCTGATTTAATGGGTTATATGGAGTTTCTTGAATCAGCTTTGACATGTTAAATTTCAGTAATCATGAACAGTGATTGCTTAGATCAATGGTCTCAAACTCAATTCCTGGAGGGCCACAGCTCTGCATAGTTTAGCTCCAACCACCTCCAACTCACACCTGCTTAATAGTCTCTAGTAGTCTTGAACACCTTGATTAGTTGGATCAGCTGTGGTTAGGGTTGGAGCAAAACTGTGAACAGCTGCGGCCCTCCGGGAATTGAGTTTGAGACCTATGGTTTAGATGCATGAAACGTATGTCAAGCTTTTACCAACCTCAGGAACAATGACGTCATAGAGGTCACCATAAAGGCAGGGCTGCTGGGCGAACACATAGTAAGTGGGAGTG
Source organism: Danio jaintianensis (assembly GCA_903798115.1). Classification (NCBI taxonomy): domain Eukaryota; kingdom Metazoa; phylum Chordata; class Actinopteri; order Cypriniformes; family Danionidae; genus Danio; species Danio jaintianensis. Next base: position 8,985,777 of record CAIGQV010018201.1, on the reverse strand, counting down.
GAGAAAGCGATACCTAAAGCTGAGGTAAGTGAGGGGTGTGTGCAGAAGGCCAAAGACAGATTATACTCCCTCAGAAATGACAGGAGAGAGGTAGAGTCTCGCAGGAAGAACTTAAGGGCCATTGGGGTTCCTAGATTACAATACAGATTTGGAGGAATAATAGAGATACAGTCAACGATACAATAAGAAGAATGCATTATAGTAATAAAGCAACGTTTTCAGAAATTGGATCAGTTGAAAGAAACAAAATATAAAAGCACTTATCACTTACCTCTCTTCTTGTGCACTGCTAGCATGACTTTACCATATGAACCCTCTCCAAGAAGTTTAATAACTTGGAAGTGATCTAATGGCTCCATTGTTTCTAGAGACTGAACTGTTAAATGACACAGTTCATCCAAAAGTCTTGTGGCAGCCTGCAACAAGCGAAACAAGAGTTTCAGGTTTGCAATTGAACATATACCTCAAATGTTTAAGCCCAAAATGTAGTTAGAGGTAGAATATTTTAAGTCTTTGTTTGACTCAGATGTGCTTGTCATAAGCTATGTTTCCATCCAAAGATTAAACTTATGCGCAAAACTAGAATATCACAGAAAGCATTTAAGAATAAAGCACTGTTGCCATCCAACGAAACAAAGAGAACAAAATCACCAATTGCTGATAGACTGGTGCCAATAATCAAAAGAAAAACAGAATTTGCTGCAGTAGGAGAAGCACTGTGGACATATTTTAAAATATAATAAATTCAGATATTATACACCGTGGTCAATCCACTGGTTTGTCCATTAATCCCATACTATCGCACCCATTTTTGTTATCACACGATCTCTTAAAACAAAATCTTGATGCGCATGCTGAAATTTATTTTGTAAATGTGTTTCCATCATAGTTTATTGTTATCGAATAAAAGTATCCTACTCAGTTGTGCTCATTTTCTAAATGTATGGAAATAGGTGGATGGAAACATAGCTATAGTTCCCATACTTTGTTTTTTGATATCTGCCTTGTCATATGAGTTCTTACTATAGCTGTCAACAGGGGACCTAACAGTACTACAAAAGGCCATGTTGAATGCAAATAGGATCTAGCTGGATCAGAGATGTGTGATGAGGGTCTGGCATTGCATACTAATATAAGGTCGCTACAGCGAAAGGGTGATTTAGGGCTTCTTAGGATTGTGTATTCTGTCAACACATCTTAACTGTCCACAGACAGCTGTGGTATTCAGCTGAGCTTCATAGGATTAAGTGTTCAGTTCACTAATAGTTTTGGTAACTGATCAAATGTTTTATATAGTTTGTAGAAATTAGATAGAGAAGCTGTTTTCAGTTGTTTTATTAGATTTTTGATTGTGGATAGTTAATCTCTTTAGTAAAGCAGTTCGATTTAGAGTTATTTAGAGTATTTCGGATAGAGTGTTGCATAAGAGGGGATAAAGTGCACCTGTTGGGCACTGATTGTGCGAGGACAGACAGCTGAGAAAGTTGTGTTTAGTTAACCCCTTGTCAAGAACAGCACAACTGGCAGCACATCGAAGTTCTTCAGGATTAGTTGTGAATGTTGTAAATTGTCGAGTTACATAACATGCTCTTAAAATCTTTTCAGGTATGTCGTGATGTGTAACTGGTAATAGGCAATAAGTTTACAATTGCAATCTGACCTTGTATCATACACTCACACTTCTTTTTTGACATACACTTTATATTTCAGATCTCACAATTTGGACTTTTGTTCTGAGAATTGTAACTGTGTAAAAGGCCAAATTGCAAGATATAAATTGTGATAAATAAAGTCAGATCTGTAAAACAGCCTATAAAAAGTCATTTTGAAAGAAATAAAATCTAGTTCTGAGTAAAAAAAGGTTTAAAAAGTGAAATAGTTTATATTTGAGTTCATGTGTCATATGGATTTTTCTGAGAATTGTTAGTTTGACTAACGTTTATATGTCACAATTTTTAAGCTGTAAAGAAAAATACTGTTAGTTATTAGTTTTATTATTTTTGTCCATAACTAAAAGGTCATTTTCATTCATTCATTTTCCTTCGGCTTAGTCCCTTTACTTATCAGGGGTCGCCACAGCGGAATGAACCGCCAACTTATCCAGCATGTTTTACGCAGCGGATGCCCTTCCAGCTGCAACCCAGTACTGAGAAACATCCATACACAGTCATCCACTCACATACACTACGGCCAATTTAGTTTATTCAATTCACCTACAGCGCATGTCTTTGGACTGTGGGGGAAACCGGAGCACCCGGAGGAAACCTACGCCAACACGGGGAGAAAATACAAACTCCACACAGAAATGCCAACTGGCCCAGCCGGGGCTCGAACCAGCGACCTTCTTGCTGTGAGGTGACAGTGCTAACTACTGAGCTGCCGGGCCCCCCTTAAAAAGGTCATTTATCCTTTATATTTCATAAATTTAGTTTTCATATCTCACAATCATATCTTCTCTTAATTCTAAATGTTTTCTATGCTTTATTTATTTATTTATTTATTTATTTACTATTATTATTATTATTATTATTATTATTATTATTATTAGGCAACGTGAGCACACAAAATACTATCACCATACCTTTTTTACACTTAAGAAAGAACATTGCAAAGAATTTCCAAAAAAACAACAGATGTTAAATTGTAATAATATTTCACAATATAGCACTTTTTATTTTGCTTTTATCATATAAAGGCAGTGAGGATGAGATTGATCTTACCTACCCTAAAATTTGAATAGTAATGCACATACAGTATAAGCCTACATACACAAATTACTCCATAAACAAATTATTTCAAATAATTATCTTTTTTATTTTTTTATTATGCAATATGCATGAGCCATAATCATTGCCTACATGATCATAACCTTATGCAGCCACCGAACAATGCTCCACTTAATAGTGTGTTGCATACTGCCAGATTGAGTTTAGCATATAGGAATGCACAATTTGGAAGGACTTACTGTCATGTTTGCTGTTGTTAAAGGCTGAAAGGAAGTTTAGAGGTGCGGTTTCCTATTGATCAGTCTGTCCATAAACTCTGCTCACTGAAAGCTGCGGGTCAGATGGGCAACAGCAGGTCAAGCAGTCATAAATCAACTTACTGGTTACAGTTACTTTTGCCTCTGCCGAGTGTCTTGTGCCTGACGTAGTCCAATACTCTCTCTCTCTCTCTCTCTCTCTCTCTCTCTCTCTCTCTCTCTCTATCCTAATCCTCCAATATACTCACTCACATGCACTCTTGCTGTCATAACCCCTCCTTTTGAATACTCAGGGTTCGTTGCTGACAGTATGTTCCGTATGGTTTGTACAACAGGCAATCTGTCACCACTGGTAAAACCTCTAACCTTTTCAGTTCTTTTTCTGACTTTAGTGTCCTCACAAACTGTACCTCGTGTCTTATTTTGTGCCTCATTCAAGGCTGTTTAATATAGTCTGATTAATGGACCAAGGAGACAACCTGCTGGTTCATATGTTTCTTTCCATATCACTGCTTTGACAAATGTGTTATGATTCTGGCCAGCATGATCAATTTCTCTTCGAGCGAGCATGACACATCCAACAGCTGTGAGACAGCGCTACGCAAAACGCTTACGCCGCAGATCTCGCTTTCTGCTGGACGTGCCAGGTCCTGACTTTTCAGCTTTTTTAGACTGTCATGTGATAGACTCTGGCCACTCTTCAACCTGTTCTTTAGCACAAATATCTAATTAGCCAGTTTTTTGACTGTTCAGTTTGTCATCGGTAGGATCATCGAAGTTGGATGGATTTCAAACCAAAATTCAAACCAAACCAAACCAAAAATGGGGATTTCGAAGGTTGTATGGTTGTTGGGCCTAAATGGGCTGGTCAGAGTATTTAAAGGTCTTGTGAAGTGGTATAAAATTTGCTATTTTGTTTGATGTGTGATGTAATTTCAACTGAAACATTAAGACAGGGTGGGACATAGTAGCTCCTGCCCTTTTTAATTAAATATATATATATAAGACTAACATAGGGCCTCACGGTGGCGCAGTGGGTAGCACGTTCGCCTCACAGCAAGAAGGTCGCTGGTTCGAGCCTCGGCTGAGTCAGTTGGCATTTCTGTGTGGAGTTTGCATGTTCTCCTCGTGTTGGCGTGGGTTTCCTCCGGGTGCTCCGGTTTCCCCCACAAGTCCAAAGACATGCGGTATAGGTAAATTGGGTAAGCTAAATTGTCAGTAGTGTATGAGTGTGAATGGGTGTGTATGGATGTTTCCCAGAGATGGGTTGTGGCTGGAAGGGCATCCGCTGCGTAAAACATATGCTGGATAAGTTGGCGGTTCATTCCGCTGTGGCGACCCCAGATTAATAAAGGGACTAAGCCGAAAAGAAAATGAATGAATGAGACTAACATACTGATACTATCATCTAAAACATTCACAAGGACTTTAATTGCCCGGGTGTGATTGTTCCCCCTCCCCACTCCCATACTGGCTTGCACTCACATTGTAAAATACATTGTAAAATACATACATTTTGTTGCACGTTTCACATGAAAAATCCACTAGAGGGCGCTGTCTACATTGCAAATCTGAAATACGTAACTTTGGGTACGTTTTGTTGTCCATTTCAGATACACATCCTTCCCTAAACCCAATCAATAGTGTTTTCAAAAGCAAATGTGCATATTTCGAAATATCCAAAATGTTGGCAGAACCTGGTGTGAAAAAGTGTTTGGCCCTTACTGATTTCTTATTTTTTGCATGTTTTTCACACTTCTAGGTTTCAGATCATCAAACAAATTTAAACATTAGTCAAAGATAACACAAGTAAACACATCGTGCTGTTTTAAAATGAAGGTTTTAATTATTAAGGGGAAACTGCATAGCCCTGTGTGGTTTGCCCCCTGTTAAAAACATAACTTAACTCTGGTTTATTACATCTGGGTCCAATTTTTCTAGCCACACCCAGGCCTGATTACTGCAGTACACCTGTCCCCAATCAAAAAATCACTTAATGAGGACCTGCCAGACTAAGCGAAGTAGACCAAAAGATCCTCAAAATCTAGACATTATGTCGAGATCCAAAGAAATTAAAAACAAACAAAAGAAAGAAAGTAACTGAGATCTACCAGTCCGGAAAAGATTATAAAGTCATTTCAAAAACTGTGTTGAATTTTAGTATGAAAATGTGTGTGAAATATTTTTAGTTGAAATATTCACAGCTGGCAGCACGGTGCCTCAGTGGTTAGCACTGTCGCCTCACAGCAAGAAGGTCACTGGTTCGAGTCCCGGCTGGGTCAGTTGGCATTTCTGTGTGGAGTTTGCATGTTCTCCCCGTGTTTGCGTGGGTTTCCTCCGGGTGCTCCGATTTCCCCCACAGTCCAAAGACATGCGCTATAGGTTAATTGAATAAACTAAATTGGCCGTAGTATATGAGTGTGAATGTGAGAGTGTATGGGTGTTTCCCAGTACTGGGTTGCAGCTGGAAGGGCATCTGCTGTGTAAAACATATGCTGGATAAGTTGCCGGTTCATTCCGTTGTGGCGACCCCTGATGAATAAAGGGACTAAGCCGAAGAAAAATGAATGATTGAATATTTACAGCTTAAATAAACATCTATGTTAAATTAAAAGAGCTAAAAATGCAAACCCTGGTAACTCAAGTCATTCAAATGCAAGCACTTGTTAACTCAATGCATTATTTTTTCAGTTATTGCTATTCAACAATTTATTTCAAATATTTTGGCATTATTTTTGTTCCATATAACTGCCAGTTGCTATCATCCAATATTAATACAGACCAAAATCTGTGAGGAAATGTTTCCATCACTTTGTTGAATCTGTGGCATTGTATTAACACACTTCCGGAAGTATAAATGGGTCCAACTGAGTTCTAGCAATGTGTATTTAATAAATTGGCTGGTGAGTGTATCCCAATCTGCAGAGCTTGATATTAGTCATCATGCCAAGGATTTTGACAGTCATGGTTGATTACACTATTGCTGGCAATTTGAACAGTTGAGCTATCTGTAAAAAATGCTCAATCAGACGGAGCGGGACAAATTGGCAAATTTATATACGCACCTACGTACACATTTATTTTGAGGACACTTACAAATCCAAACATAACTGATTTCATACAGTTATTGATTTAGTAAAGGTTCAGTTGTTGCTGACGCAATGCAAGTTAAAAAAGCAGTTTGATGTAAAATACATTTTATTGAAAGTTACAATGACATAAATATGACATTAAAACAATTAAATAGGCATTAAATAACTGATATAAATACAAAAATAAATATGTATAAAAAGTATGAAAAATTAAAAATAACATCCAGGACCCTGTTAAAACTTCTACCTCCATCTCACTGGGCATACAAATGTAAGTCAGACTCAATTGAAGTGTTTTCTGAAGTTTTCTTGACCTGAAATAAATTCTGAATGATCACCAATTAATAAGACAACTTCATTTCTTGTAATCTGGTGAAATGAAATGACTTTGTTCATGATATTCAAGTGCTGTAAGGCCTCTTTTTTTCAGTGCATCTCTGCAATATGGTGGCACTTCTGTTGCTTTTTATAGACTAAACATGCAATCACAGAGAATTAACATGGTTTAAAGGCAGTGAGTGCATTTTAAGCTAAATTGTGTTTTCAATATTTTCACACAAACACAAGGTGCAGCAGCAATAACATCCATTAGCCCTCGTGGAACTTTGGAAGTTGTTTTATATTGAATGCCCAGTTTTATCATGTGGTGGT
>CAIGQV010018201.1:8954952-8978651 GCA_903798115.1 Danio jaintianensis | reverse complement strand
TAGGGAATGGAGACGTGCGTCTGTTAACAGACTACGGGAGTACTTCAGACGACCAATCACTCTGAAGAGTAAGAAAACGGGCCAATGAATGCCAAAATGAATTGGCAGAGCTCAGCTCCACAGCTGACAGTGATAAGCCATTAGTGCTATATAAGCTGCCAGCTGAGAAGCGAGCAGTAGAATTTGCCTGCTGAAGAGCTGATCACTCAGCTAACAGCTGGAGACTCAGCTGCTGTGGCAGTGGAGACGCACGTTCCCTATTCGGGGAAGGTGGGTTACGTACGTAAGCAGGACGTTCCCCTTCATATGGGAACTCCAACGTGCGTCTGTTAACAGACTACGGGAGACTGTATGGAAAACGCCACAGCAGCTAAGCCCGTCACGCTCCTGATGTGAAGTTTGCCAAGCATAGCGTGAGCGCACAAGCATCACCAAGAGCGCAACCTTCCAACGCCCCCTAGGCCCTTTAATTACCATTACATGGGAATAATTACAATTTAGATCGGGGGTCGTATACCTAGCTAATATAGTCTACGGATTTTAGAAATACGACAGTACGTTGGGAAAGCGTGCCAGTCCAGTCCAGATGCTGCGGAGACCACCTGCTACCCAAGAGGGGAGACTTGATGGCAATAAGGACATATGGACTAGCCCTATAGAGGGGGAGTGCTATGATAAGCTGGTTAGCGTTTAGGGAAGACACGGGTCCGCCTGGTCAGGGGGAACACTCCGTGGCTGAAATAAGCATATGGGATCACCATCGGGGACCGCGCATAGCTGGCACCGAACCTCAGCATGTGGGTAGACCAAGAGTGGGCATACCAGACATCACACTGAGCCAGGCACCCGGCTCCACCGCTGAGTCGGGTGCTGGGGGCCTCGGAGGAATTCTCTAGGGTTCGCCAAGCGGGAAATTTACTAGCAGAATAGAAAAAGCGCACGTATCTCCGGGTTAGGGAGCATGGCGCAGCAAGCATTTTTGAAACCGAGTTTAATTTTGTCCCGATTGACCGGAGTGACCAGTAATCGGGAGGAAACCGACTCCACTCGAGGATTATAAAATCTCGTGAATGTATTAGGTGTCGCCCAGCCGGCAACTCTAATAATCTGTTAAGAGGCGATGCGTACTCACGCCGAAAAGGAAACACCGCTTTTTTTTTTTTTTTTTTTATAAGTGTGCTCTCTCTCCCGGGGGACACAGCTTGCCCTGGCACATGAGGCGAGGGCAATGGCATAACTATAAAATGGACCAACCTCTGCTTTGATACGGCACTTCCCTTCTGCCGATCATAACAGAAAAGAGCTGCTTAAAGACGTATGCTCTACATGTCACATTAAGCGCAGTGCGTGGACATAGCAATAAAAGGGTAACCGTGAGAGTAGGCCGGTCCATATTCCTGGCACGATTCGCTGACCGAAAATGCCACCGGAATCCCAACCCTCCTGACTGATACCAACGCGACCAGCAGAGCTGCCTTCATGGACAGAAAACTTATAGATACTGAGTCGAGTGGCTCAACGGACCTAACCATAACCGGTGGGGCTAGAGAGATCCCGAGAGGGCAAGAGAGGGGGGCGGGGATGGAATTAACCATCTCGCGCCACGCGCCTCTGAGGAACCGGCTGATAAGGTTATGCTTTCCCAGCGGGCTACCATCCGCCGCCCCACAGAGAGCTGGGATGGCAGCATGTCAAACCTTCAGTGTGGAGGGTGACAGCCTGCGCTCCAGTTATCCTGAAGGAAGAAAACACAACACTAATCTGGCATGTCCGGGGTTCTTCTCAGAGAGAAGAGCTCCACACAACGAATAGACTCCACTACAGGACATAGGCTTGCCTATACAGGGTGCTCTAGCCTGAGTGACGGTGTTAACCATCTACTGATAGGTCACCTAAGTCCACCGCGCTCTGTCTAGAAACCCTCAATGGGGGATCCAGAACGCTGTGCGGGTGCCAGAGGGTGCCCGTCCCAGAAAAAGGAGTACTTCTTCCGGGGAATTCGTCAGGGAGGGCCATCACGAGGAGTGTGAGTATGGAAACTCGGGTCCGGTTGGGCCAAGGAGGCGCAACGATTGAGATGCACCACGTCTCCCCGACCTTGCACAGAGTCTGTGCGCGCAGATCATCTGTCATCAGATCATCTGCGCGCAGAAACGTAACTGTCGTGAGAGCATGTAAGCTGGCACGGTAGAGCTCGTATGGGATATGAACGGCGCGCAGCTATTAAGCCGCATGACTCTGGAGGAGCAGATGGCGAGCGAGCTGAGACAAGCGGCGGTAGCGCACATCAGCCAAACGGTTGATGTGTGCTATCGCAGCCGTGCTGGCCGTCCTAACCAACACATGTGTCCCCTCCCGTACCGGTAGGAACCGGCGGAGAGCGAGAAACACTGCCAACAACTCCAGGCAATTGAATGCCAACGCAAACGAAGTCCGATTTACAAACCTGCAGCTGCATGCTCGATACACACAGCCCACCAGCCCGTACTGGAAGCATCCGTCAGAATGACAGCATGACTGGACACTTGTTCTAAGGGCACCCAGGCCCGTAGAAGGCAAGGTCCATCCAGGGGCTGAAGGTGCTGAGACACAGCGTAGTGATGGACACCCGGTGTGTCTCCGCACGCCATGCCCATCTGGGGACCCGATCGCGAAGCCAGCGCTGAAGTGGTCTCATATAAACAATTGAGCGACATGATAGCGGCTACAAAATGTCATATGACCCAGGAGCCTCTGAAAAACTTCAGTGAGACCACTATAACTGCCGAATTAAACGGACAGGGCAGCACTAGCCCAGCGCTCTAAAAGTGCACCGTGATGTAGACCGGGTCCAGCTCCAACCCGAGATGAGAGAAGCTCTTCCCAGGGGAGAGCTTGCTCATTCTCGGTTGACCCGAAACCCCAACAGGCCGAGGTGCCGGAGCACCAGGTCCCTATGCATAATCCACTAATTCAAAGGTCTGAAAAAATTTAACCCAGTCAATGAATAATCAAAAATGCCGATGCGCGTGTGCCAAAGAGGCACAGGGCATCCTCCATGCATGGAACAGGGAGAGCCCGAAGGGGAGGACCATTTACTGCCATGCTCGGGCCCCATCGCACACCGGTAAAAACACGGTTATAAGGAGGGAGAGAGCGAGACATGGAGTGAGCGTCCTTCAGGTCTATAGCTGCAACCAATCCCCGCTTTAAGCGATGACCGCTTAAATACACACCCGTGAACTCGGGAGGCCAACAGCGCGTTGAAACGCATAGCCGAGTCTGACCATCCGTGTGAGCTACTACGACGGGCTGAGCAGCGCTAACGAGGCTGACAGAGTCCGAACGAGCAGCATCACCGGAACGATCGCTGACATACCCGCGGAGGGGCAGCTTCGGGATGGGGAGTGCTCACCCCAGGAAGCAGAGCGTCCCGAGGAAGAACTGAAAATAAGAGATTGACTCTTACCTTCCTCCCAGGATCCCGTGGAGAGGCTTGAGGTGCAAGAAAGGAGCTCATCCTCTGGCGCCCTCAAAGCCTGTGGTGAAGTGCACCAAAGCTAAGAGCTGGAAGGCAGCGCGTCCCATGCTGGCAGCAATTGGGCTTCCACACCCAGAGGGAGGAAAAGCCGCTCTTTTCGGATCGCTACATTCGTTCGCGGGGGAGCCCCGGCCCTCCATCGGCGAAAGAACGGTTCTCCTCCTCTCCAAGTGGCCCGCCTTAGGTCCGATTCGCAGTCCGATTACTGGACTTTACGGCGACCTATGACAGGAGCGTCAACTTCCTGCGGGGGTGCTCGATGCGTTCACTAGCCAGTGGAGGAAACAGCAAGGAACAGCCAGCGTGGACGGGTCCGGTGGGGGAGCAGTATTCCGAGCCCACCAGGAGATGACCTGCTCCATCGCGTACGGCTGATCTCTCACCACCGAGGACTCCTGGGTAAAGTCCCCGACGGTGTCGCCCAGTAGGTCTGCCTGGGATATGGGCACACCAAGAAAGCGTACTTTGTCGGCGTGGCGCATATCTGCCAGGGTAAGCCAAGAGTGGCATTTCCGGACCACTGTGTGGCCATCGTCCTCCCCAGGGCACAGGCGGCCGACTTGAAGGTCATGAGAGCATAGTCGACCACCGTGCGGTGCTTACGCATAAGCCTGGGGAAGAACCGCCCCTGTGCAGCACAGCAGGTGCCGTGGTGCAGGGCAGAAGCGGCATGGCCCGCAACAGTGTGGGCTTTGGCCATGAGAGACACAGAAAACCCACCCGCCTTGGACGGGGGTCTCAGCTTACCCCTCCAGGTGGCGGCACCAACCACCTGAGGAATAGCTTCGTACCCACTGGTACTTGTACTCCACCATCAGGCGAGGTGAAGGCGGAAGCGCACGAGGACCGGGTGGAGAAAAAACATAAAAAGATTCATCTAGACACCTCTAGTCGGTCCGGCGGTGAGACTGTGGGACAAGCCATCTCCAGCCACGCTTTCATTTGAAAAAGAAATAAAAAAGAGATAAAATTCAGATTACAAATGAAATAGTTCCAGTCCTGGATTCTGATTGGCTGATCCACATTCAAGGCCATTATAAATTACTCTACAGACATCTCATTACATCCCTTTAATCATGTCTGTGTGTTCCTGAAGTTCCATCTACTGTGTTTTTCAGCAAAATAAATGGTTTATTATTATTTTTATGAAGTAAACCTGTTAGCATCAAGTCATATAAAGATAATGTGTGGCAAATAAAGAACATAGCAAAACTCCTTGATTTAGCTAAGACAAGATATCATAATAATAGGGTCAGTTGGCGTTTCTGTGTGGAGTTTGCATGTTCTCCCCGTGTTCGCGTGGGTTTCCTTCAGGTGCTCCGGTTTCCCCCACAAATCCAAAGACATGCGGTATAGGTGAATTGGGTAAGCTAAAAAATTGTCCGTAGTGTATGTGTGTGAATGAGTCTGTATGAATGTTTCCCAGTGATGGGTTGCAGCTGGAAGGGCATCCGCTGCGTAAAACAAATGCTGGATAAGTTGGCGGTTCATCCCGCTGTGGCGACCCCGGATTAATAAAAGGGACTAAGCCGAAAAGAAAATGAATGAATGAATGAAGATATCATAATAAGAAAGGGAACCCAAATGTGTAAATAATCATTTAGTTACAACGTACTATCCAGAAAAAAAATATCAAATTGGTAGTGCTTTTAGAAGCACCTTGAATTCTCATTAGCAGAACCGGCAGATCAAATGAATGAGAGAAGGTTCAAGTCCACAATCTATCATTGCGATGCTAAATATCACGCTTGTTCACACGTCACTCACACAGTCAAGCTTCTAAATGAGACCAATTCAAACTTGCATCAACAAGTGAACAGCTGATCCCCCAACATGCCGCCTATTTATTACCCAAGACCATTTCCTCGCAACGTTTTAAAACAGACCTTAACACTCTCCCTAACCATACACTATCAGAATGATAGACAGGACACTTTGTTCTATTTCTGCACCACCACAATTAAAAGGGATAGTTCACCGGCCAAAAAATTAAAACGTACTCACTATTTATGAGTTTCTTCATTCCGTTGAAAACAAAGAAGATATTTTGAAGAAAGCTGAAAACCTGTAACCATTGACTTCCATTGTAGGAAAAAAATGATACTATGGAAGTCAATAGCTACAGGTTTCCAAGATTTTTCAAAATATTTTCCTTTGTGTTCAATAGAAGAAGCAAACTCATGAAGGTTTGAAACAAGCAAAGGGTGAGTAAATGATGACAGTTTTCATTTTTTGGATGAACTCTCCCTTTAAGCCCTGATCATTCTGAAATCTTATTGATCCAAAATATTACTTTCATGTACATAGAAAATAAACATAAAAAAGATTAAAGTAACAGATTCCTTACTCATGTAAATTCTGTCATATTTTACTCACTCTCATGTTGTTCCCATCCTATACACCTAACACACACAAAAAAACAAACAAATGATGAACAGCCATTTATTTCCACATAACAAATGTATGCAGGAAAAAAAAATTATAAATCTAAATTAATTGTTTTGTACTGTATCTTCCCTTAAAACCTTGAATATTTAGTCTTTTTTTATAAGTTATAATTAAAAATATATACAATTTTAAGAAAATGTGGTAGTAGTGCTGAATAGGAAAGTGCATTATCAGTCTTTGGAGCTGATTACATGTAATCAGGTTGTGAAATGCATTAGCCTACTTAATTAGATTGTGCTACAATTTCAAATGCTCATAATATTCCATTTTTATGGATTACTTGTATTCCCTATTCTGTGATGGGACACCACAGTCTAATTTGTCCTGTCATGGCTTTATAAAAATCCAGAAATACATTTAAATCTCCCATCATGACTTAAAATATATAGTAAGCATGTTTTCTGTCTCCAGAAACTGTCAGATCAGTGAAACAAAGCATTAATGCTATATAATGCATGCTTTATCCAAGTGTTCTCAGTGTTTTGTCTTGTTTTAAAATGTGTTTAAAATGTAAAATAGGTATTTTACAGGTCATAAAACAGACAAAGAGCAGTTGCGAAGATATACTGTATAGCCGATTCTGGAATTAGCACTGGGGTGACAGAGACGTTTGGTGGCCAAACTGAGAATTGCAGACTGTGATTGTGATGGAAGTTTTTGCTCAACCAAAGCAGCAAAAAGTCTGCAAAAGGGAAGTGCAAAAGATGTTATCTAGATATGAGTCCCAGCTGCATAATCTCTGTGCTTTGCGGTTTATGTTTGGAAAAAAAAAATATGATGTGTTTAGCTATTTTCTAGCTGTCCAAACTGCAGTCCAGCATCCATGTTCCATATCCTCAAAATGTCAATGACTGAATGACAGATAGACCAGTTAACACGGTCCACAATAATATTCGCCATCTTAAACCGGATTTTACAGCAGAAATCGCCATAAAAACAAAGACCATGTGAGACAGATTAACCATCTGTTACTCTGGCGATTTAATTTACTTTACAAATCCAGCAGCTCACTCACTAGACTACCATTCGCTGGGTAAATAAAAACAAAGTCCCTTTAAGTATTTTATAGTCTTTGATAAAAAGCTATTTCAGTTTTATTTCTTTGATTTGTATTAAGATTTTCGTTTACACAGGTTAAAGTAAAAGATTGATCATACTTCAACATCACACTGTCTTTTTAGTAAGAGTTAAGACTGTATAGGCTAGTTCTATATAGGCTAGTTGGCTTTATGTAAGTCCAACTACTCTTGTAGCATTGAGTTGATGAGAGAAAAGTGCTAAGTCACTTCACAAACTCTTACAGTACTAGACAATTAGTCTATTGCATAGTAAATGCATAGTTTACATTCAAATATATTAAAATCACGCAGTTCAATGCAATACAATTAGCCTATCAATGGATTCTGTTTTCTGCTACAGTACAATTAGCCTTAATGTTACCAATGTAAGATCATAACAAAATAAATAGAATAAAACTAATGTACTAATTATGGTGCTGACTTTTTTTGTTTTTATAGTCAACAAAGATACACGTTGTAGTACTTGGAACAGAGGAGTTTTGATATCCAATAATAAACAAAAAAGTAAAATGATATACATTTAATATAACAAATCTTAGTTCCTATAACTTTTGCACAATAATATGATAGTATTTGTTTCCACGCTATAAGGTAGGCTAGGCATTTTATCACTAGTTTGACATATTCAGCAGAAGCAAATGTTAATCATTCATCAAATTCCACAGCAATTACATTCTTTAAAAAGAATCACATCTGATGCAACGGGTGTTGTATTTCTTTTGTATATTTTATTTTTGTTTAACATGTAAATGACTATGTTTTAGTCAAGTAAATGACAGTATGGATATGTAATGAATATCAAGACATAATACCTGTATTTGAGGGACATATTTCTACATTATGGCCTTCGATTTATATTTGTGTATATTTATACTGTACAGATCTGATATATTCTTATGATATACAAGATGTTAGCTCTTGAAAACGTATCCAGACCCCGTATAAATTGTACACTTCCAAGCAGTCAAACCTCTGTCATCTTTTTTTTTGTTTTTTAAACACTCAAACAGACACATATTCACTCCCCCAAAACCAAAGACAAACACATACAGTTTATGACAACAAAGTGGAAACATCCAACACCTTTTGGACAAATGTAAAGATACTGAAACAGTCTTCAAATAAAATAAAAAAAATCCCATAAAGTTACCATAAAGTTTCACACATAACGCCAATGGGATGTTCCTCACCTTTATACAATCTTTTTCCATAATTTCATTTGGTTGATTTGACCAACACAATTCTTAATAGCCTATTTCTCGCCTCTGTGCTTTGCTAGGATTAGCAGCTTAACATACAGCTTGCCTCACATTTTCCAAACAGTTATGCAGTATATTTAATTGCAGTAGTTCTGATGAAAGGAATGGGAACAACGACTGAAATGAAGGATGATGAAGGATTTTTTTTTTCAGAACTGAACCCAGTTTCCAGAAGAGGGGTCTTGACGTGGTGCTGAAGCGGGAACAGAGCTGAAACAAGAAAAAGGAAAAGAAAGAGAACAAAAAGTTCATGATTCCCACTTTTATGCAATTTAACATATCAACGCAATATGGAAGCTTGTTTCAGACACAGAATTTATGTGTATTGTGTTGACTACCCTTTCGTTATGTTCGGGACTGTTTTTGTCCCATTGATTTCCATTATAACCCCATTTTTTTATTGCAAAGCTATGACAGCATATAATCATGCATTCTTGATTGTTGGTGGTTTTCCCTGTTGGGAAGAGGTAAAATGTGTAATTTTTACTGGTGACTATCAGTTGGCACCATTAACCCTTTAGATAGGCCTGTGCAAAAATGTTTCTGGCTTTTATATGAAGTTCTACGGAATATAACAGCAAATTATAGTGCGCATGCATAAATACATTTACTATGTTTACTATGTTCTGAGAGCTAAGATGAGGTGCATTTTTCGATTTTATCAGACATATTAAGGTAAGTGCACAAAGGTCTCCTGCTGTGTTCACACCAGACATCGCATGGACGAATAAATCGTGGTATTCATGCATAAATAGACGCGTGTGAAATTCACATCACAATAGACGCAGATTCACGTCATGGGTGGGGCTTCTGTCTGCCCGGTGACTCTAGCTTCATTGCTAAATGGCTAACATGTATTTTATTGAGAGAGTAGCTGTGCTTTATGTGCTTTAGGAATGCTGAAAAACAGCATAGATTCCTTCAGCGCCATGTCTGAGTCCACTAGATCCTTTCAGAGGAGCACCCAGCTCTGAGTTCATAAACTCCTCCAGAAACTATACCTGGATGATGAAAGCTTTCAGCAGTGCTTCCGACTGAGCCGAGTCCAGTTTGATGAGCTGTTGTCCGGTGTCAATTTCCCCTCGGGACACCAACTGCAGGCGTTACGTCATAATCACTTCCCTACAGGAGCAAGCTCCTGATTGGTTAACGCGGCACGAATGTCCGTTAAACGCGCAAAACGCTCAATTCACGTCACGTCATTCACGCGAATCACAGCGCAAGATGTCTATTTGCGTCTTTGCATTGACTTACCATGTAAATCACTCACGCTTGATGCTTCATCCGCGTCTGGTGTGAAAGTACCACTCAAACACAATACTCCATATAAAAGCCATAAACTAAGCTTTTTTTGCACTGCAACTGATAATCAACAGTAAAAATTACAAGTTGTACCTCTTTCCAACAAGTAAAACCATCAACAATCAAGAATGCATGATATGTCATTATAATGGAAGTCAATGGGGCAAAAACAGCCACTAACATATCAAAAGTTAGTATATTTGCCCATAGTTTACTGTTGTTGTTTTTTTCAACAATACACATACAATCACATTTTCAAAGCATTTTTCCCAAAATATGTGTCAAAATAAGATTTGTCACCAAATATCATTCCATTTGCTGAAACAGAGAAAGGCCAAATTCATACTCAAAATCACCCAAGAGTGGATGAAAACATCCCCAACACCACACAAGGGTAAAAAAATTCTATTACCAAAAAAAAACTGAATTTAGAGACAGAATTTGCAAAATATATATTTTTTAAAGAAACTGTTTAGTTATTAGCAAATAAACTTCTGAATACAGGAACTTATTCATTGGTGAAGAATCAAGAACACTAATGATGTTACCTTGCAGAGCTAGAGAAGTCTCCCCAGAGGTCAGAGCTGGGGTTGGACTGAACCACTGTATTAGAGTTACTGCTGTCCAGTTCTAATAAACAAGCTAAAATTAGGGAAAGAAAGTGAGATCATACAAAACAAATTATCAGTTAAGATATCTACATCTAGTTGCAACTTGCAAGACTAATCTGTGAATCAAAGAAAAGCAAACGCATTAATGTGTTCATATATAAGCAGTGATGAGGTCAAACCTGTCTGTGTTTCTCCTGTTGGCTGTACTGTGTTGTGATTGGACAAAGGAGGTGGGGCAATCTTTCCTCCTGGAGGTGGAGGGAGGAGCCCCAGGCCTCCTGAGCTCTGGGGGCGGGGCTTGTCCCTCTTTTTACCTTGCTACACACAGAAACATTTCTGTAATATGTGGACATGAAATTAATAACATAATTGTAAAAAGCAATTTTCAGCTATTATGTTTTACCCCGATATTTAGTGTGATGGTCTGTCCTTCTTTAAAGCCTAGGTCCAGTTTGGGTCCTAAGTCTGCAGCCTGAGAATTTTTGCTGATTTCATCCTCCTGTTTCACCCACCTTATTGTGAAAATATCAAAATATTTCAACAGAAAATCAAAAACGGAGCATGCTAAAATAGCTTTTTAACCATTTAAGGTTTTAAAATCATTTCCAATTATGAATGTGCACATGCTTTTTGAAAGAATCTCACTTGAAATGATCCTGCAGGGCAACATTGAAGTCAAAAGCATCACCTCTGTCTGCAAATCCAACACCAATGAACGCACTCCGACCTAAAATACAGGAAGCATGAATAATGAACGCCTAAACTGTAATTATATATATATTTACATATTGCCATATCAGAAACAATGTCTTTATTAACTGCAAAATCAACAGTCATTATGATTACAATATAATTAAAATGCATTGTTTACAATTATTAAACAATTGTTTAAAAAAATGCTTAAAAAATAGTAAATACAGCAATTATAAATAATCTTTTTTTCCAAAAAAACAAAAAACTTTAAAACAATTTTTGAAAAATATTGATTAATATATTTATTTGGATGAACGCTGTCCTATTAAATTTGTCTTTTGCGAGCTAAAGTGGCAGTATTTTCTTTAACTTTTCCAATGAAAACATTGTAAAACATCAAAGCATCAATGAAAACACCATTTTAAATTGCACGTTGAATTTTATTGTTTTACACAAGAAATAAAAATCACAAACCAGGGGCCAGATTCATGACAATCTTCTGAATAAATAACTTAATTTCTTAAGATAAATTCTAAGAAGGTTCTGAGATGGGCAATTTGTTTAAAAAAAAATTCAAATTTGTTCTTAAGAACATCTTTTTTTTTTTCTTATGAATAAATTTAAAGTATAGCTATACAACAAATTCACTGAGCTACATTTGAACTGTATCACTTTATTATGCTGCTTTAATTTAGTAGCCACATTATGGTGTAGTTTTTTGAATGTAAAGTATGTGAGCTTATTTAATGACATTGAGAGAATTTACTCGCAGAAAAGGGTAAATTTCTTATCTAATTAGAAATTAATGACAAGAAAAGAAGCAAAAACTACACTAGGCAAGAGCTGTTGACAACCAATAGTATTTCGATTTGGAACACAAACATCTAATAAGCCAAATAAGTTAAATATTTTAGCAGTTACAGAGTTTTCTATGTTATAAGTTTTTTAGAAACAAAAAAAAGTTTTTAATAATTTTATTAGAAATCTAAACCTTTGGTGATCTACAACTAGTTGTCAGTTATCTTAACTTTAAGAAGTTATTTAAGATTATTTTTTAGAAAGTTATTTTCAAGAATTTGAGTTCTTCTTAAGTTCTTCTCGTTTTGTCTTAAGTAAAATCTTAGAAAAAAAGATGAGTAGTATTTGTACAAATAAAAGTATGTGTTATTTTTCTTAAGTTACAAATTTTAAAAAGTCAGTAAAGAAGACATTTATAATATATTATATGAACTTTTAAGGGTACACTTTTATTATGCTGATAAATGAAGGATGTTCCATTTCAAAGTCTCAAGTGCTTGTAAACTGGATTTAAAATCTGTTAAAATGTAAAGAATTTGGTTCCTTTTGTTCCATTTCTTTTTATTATGCAAATACTTCAGCACTGCATATTTAGCTTTGAATTGTAATAAAGAGGTGAAGAATAACTTATTTTATTGTATGACAGGATATAAAACAAAAATGTAAAACTATTACACTAACCATTGTCATCCTGTATTCGGAGAACAAAATAGCGACTGGAATCACTGACCGTCTCCACAGCAATGCCAGGATACTCATTCATTGGTGCTTGAGCAAACAGCTCACCTGAGGACAGTTAGGAAGCCCACATTAATCTGGAATTCATTTCAATCAAACATCCTGGTATTTTTCTTTTAATACAGATTTCCAACCTGAGACTTTGTCCTCTAGTTTAATGAAAGCCACTTTCCCCTTTGCTGTTATGCGCATTCGGCCCATCCAGTCAGGAGCGTCCAACTTCCAGTCCGCCGCCCTGCCATTGCCACAGCACAAATCACATTTTAGGGCCAACGTATTTAAATAAATGATACATTTACTGTAATTTACTACAAATGGAAAGTTTTTTGTTGTTGTTCCTGAAAAGTTTCATGAACAGACAAGTTCATATGATTACACAAACCCATGAAAATGACTAAAAATGCTGCATTATAAGTACAGTCTTGTAGTCCACCGTTGTGATGTTGTTGGCACGTTGAATGGCAAAATTACATTAGTAAAAGGAAATGATAATTATATAGTTTTCAAAACAAAGAATCTACTATCAACAAAAATGTAACATGCAACACAAGGTTGTTTTTGCTCCCACTTTTCATGAGTTGAAATCAAAGATCTAAAACGAAAACGAGTCAGCTTCTAGTGTCAATCAGGTTGTTGATTGTGGCCTGTGTAATGTCAGTCTACTCCTCTTCAATGGCCGTGCAAAGGTTGCTGGATATTGGCTGGAACGTTTCGTTGTCCATAACTTACACCTGCCATTACAATAACACCACCATGGGCAACTCAATTCATAATGTTGGTATCAGCAAAAACCACTCACCCACACAACCTTTACAAGCTGTCTGCCATCTGCCCTATACACTGAAAACCAGGATTCATCCGTGAAGAGAACAACTCTCCAATATGCCAGATGCCAACGAATGTGAGCATTTGCCCACTCAAGTCAGTTACGACGATAAACTGCAGTCATGGCGATTCCCCAGTGAGGATGATGAGCATGCAGATAAGTTTCCCTGAGACGCTTTCCGAAAGTTTGTGCAGAAATTCTTTAGTTCTGCAAACTGATGGTAGCATCAGCGGTCCAGATGGCTGAACTTGATCTTGAAACGATCTTGAAAATAAAGCTGCTGAATGTGGAGGTCCTGAGCTCGTGTGGTTACTCATGGTCTGCGGTTGTGAGGCCAGTTGGATGTACTGCCAAATTCTCTTAAAGGCTTTTATAGATAGGTTTATGGTAAAAAAATGAACATTCAGTTCACAGATGACAGCTCTGGTGGACATTCCTTCAAAACTTGTGATATCTGCAGCATTGGTGACATTTTATAGTGGCCTTTTATTGTGGCCATCCTAAGGCACACCTGTGCAATAATCATGCTGTCTAATCTTTATCTTGGCAAAAAAGAAGTGCTCATTAACACAGATTTGGGCAAATGTGTCAATATTTGAGACAAATAGGCCTTTTGTGTACATAGAAAATAGTGATATAGAAATATTTTTGATCTTTAAGTTCCACTCATGAAACACTGGAGTAAAAACATAAGTGTTGCAATTGAGTGTAGAGAAGCTGCATTTTCAGGACACCACAAAGCCACTGTCATGTATATGAACAATGACTAAATTGCTTTGATAGTTTTCAGTTCATAACTAGGTTCTTTTAATAGAAGCTTAAAGCAATAGTTTACCCAAAAATTTCATCCCAAACCCATGAGATTTTATGTGGATCGCTAACAAGTAAATATCCCATTGGCTCTCAAGCTTCACCCACACACATTTCAGCTTCTGTTTAGCATACGTAACGTACTCCATGCATGAATGCAGATCATTGTTTAGATGTAAATGAAAGCATATATGATATCTGTTCATCACATTAGCCTTTTTCCTACACCCTATGGCAGTTTGCTCAAATTATGTGAGCATAAGTTGAGGTGCTGTTATCGCCTCACAGCTATCTCCTCCTCACATTAAATATTAAGAGTACATTTATTGATATGAACAATTTATTCCCAGCAGATCACGAATAACCATGAAAAAACCTCAAGAGTCTCAGATAACCTTTTGATGCTAATGCCATGCTAAAACACCAAGTGTAGCATTATTTTAATAAATAATTTTTTTTATGTAAAGCAAAGTAAAGTAAAATATAACTCTCATTTAGTTTCACTATTGATGTGGATTATTATTACCTTATTTGAAATTCCATGGTGAGACAGAAACCTTTTAGTTTTTGATAAAAAAAAATATATTTATTAATTGAAGATGAACAAAAATGAAATAAAACATTATTTTCTGTTGTAGTCAAACATAGAAACTGAGCACTGAGTGAAAGAAAATTAAGTGTCACAAAATAATTTTGCAATGTAAAATTAGTGACATTTCTCAATACCCGTTTACGTAAATGCAAGTTATTGACCTTTCTTTATTCACAATTTTGACCTTGTAAATGACAGACTTGATTGTATTCTCTACTCACTCATTACTATTTACTTCACTTAAACTACATCCTAAGCAAGCCTAAATTCCTGCCTCAATTTTTTTTATTTAATGCCACCATATAAAAATCCAATCCAAGACACAAGCAATCTTTTCCAATTTCAATAATCTGATCCACTTGAATGTACTGTATGTCACAACATGGAAGAAAAAAGAGCTACTTCCATTTCACTCCTCCTTCAGTGGTCCCAAAATCCCAGCTAGCACAGATACATCTGCAATATGTAAAGAACGTTTTGTCTGAAAACAACTGCTGCGTAGAAAGATCTGATAAAAGGCTTTAAAAGGTCTGTTTCGACAACATTATAAATCATACACATCTATGCTAAATGTCTATTAAATATTCAAGGAGACATAGATGTATTGCAAATGAGCAAAGCTGTGTCTTCCAGATGTAAACAAACCATCAAACAGACTAGATATCACAATGATGTACGTGTGCTGACACTTCCATTATTCTGCACAACCTATTTTTGTGTTGTGGTGTCAAATATGCCAGGCTTCAAATAAATTACATCCCATTAGGTTGAAGATTTTTAGCTCAATGGGAATAGAAGACATTTAACCCCTTTCCAGTTTATAGCAAATTTTAATAACTATTGCAATACGCCCTCAAGCTCCTAATGAGGGAATGCAACAGGGATTTTAGAAGAGGAATGTGTGTCACTAAAACATCGCATTCTCTGTGGGCAAAGGCTTTTAGGACTAATTATATGCTAAATTAAATGAACCACTTGAAAACCCCTGAAATCACAAACGTTTTACATAAAAACATAATATAATATTACAATCAAAATAAAAGAGATTGGCTTCAGTATCATGAAAATAAACAGCAAAAACATTATGAAATGTAACAGTTGTAGCTGACTGTTTTGTAGTCAGATTAAGTCCTGAGCTAGAAGACAGACTAAGCATTAGAGATCACTAGATATTTTCCTTCTATCAAAACTGATGACAAAACACAGCCTCTGCGGCAAAGACACTATATAGAGAAAAATAATAATAATGATTGCGATACGAGCATTATTAAGAACCGAATGTCGTTGGTAATAGCACTATAGTGTTACACAGACGAAGCAAAATGGTATTTCAGCATTATTTACAGATCAGGCACCTGCCATGGGCTCAGGCCCGCACATCCTTTAATTCACCTGTATCCGCGATTCGACGCCCGCGGCGGGATGCGGTAAACATTGACATCTGGTTTCACGCACAGAATCGACTCGTATTCCCCTTCGGACGCCATCTTGAACTGATTTCAGTGGATGTGAGTAATTTTTCTGTCTTCATCCAATTTGTTATTGCGGGCCAGCCGCTTGTACAGGCACCGGAGCGTCAGTGACGTCAGTGATGCCTCAGGCACGAGCTTGAGAATCACGCATCACGCGTCATCAGATCTCCGAGTGAATGGATCGACTCATTGTTATGGAAAACAGGATTAGTGCACGCGCAGCCATGATGTAGGTGTCGCGGGTTTGTCATTTTCTGTTCGCATCCCTTTGGTATTTTAACAAACCGGGTGATTCATGTTTAACATTCTCAGTATCATGATAATTTACTGCAAACTTTTTTTTTGTTTTGACAGGGCTTTCAATAAAAAAAGAACTAAAAACAAAAACTGGGTTTGTTTACCCTTGTGGGTTTTAGCGTAAGACATATAGCCCCGCCTGTTCATTAATATTCACAATCCAGGGATTAATCGTCGCAAACAGGCACTCCCACCTTATGAATAATTCAGCAGGGAGGCTTCCGCTGCGTTCGTTTTTTGACAGGTAGCCGTAAACGGAAGCGGAAATTTCCGCTAGGCTCAGGAAAAGCCTCTCATCGTCTCTCCCGTCCATTCTCCAAAAAGGTTGGTATAGCAATATAAATATACATTTATATATTATCTCCATCAATCAGACATTTTGTCGCCGAACTGACGTAAAAAGCGATGCTCTATATATATATATCTTTGGCTAAGGCGCAGTGTATATTCATGCATTATTATCCTCGTGTTTTTAAGGCGATGTCTCTCATTCAGCAAACCAACATGAGCTTCTGCAGGTGTCGGATTGCAGTCAGGGCACGATCAGACCCGTATGATGCGACAGTCTCGCTTTTTATTGAATATGACTAGATCATTTTATCTGTGTTATCGTCATCAAAATCATGTGATGCTATCAAGTACACATTATCTTTATTTGTGTGTATGCATCATTGGTAAGATGTCTGTCAGCTAAATAAATCAGCCATCATTTGGATCATAGCGTATTTGACAGATTGGATTTGCTGGTGGAAATAGCATAAAATCAAGCATTGTTTTGTGGTGATGTTGATTCAGAGAATGTTCTTGTATATTCCAGAGAGTAAAAATACCTTTACTGAATGTTATTTTTTTATTATGTAACTGTTTCATCAAAATCTTGTTTCAGATTTCTCCCCCATATTTATGATTTATATGTCATAAAGTTGCCATAGAGTTGCTCATGGACTGAAGTGCCGGTCAGTAATTGAGAAATTCAGTGAACAGCCATTCCCACGTCCTTTCTTTAGCAGGTAAGTAGAGCAAAATATAATAATAATAAATAATATCCTTTTCAATTTGTTTTGTGGATGTGCGTTATTGTTAATAATTGATTAATAATAGTTTGTCTTAAGCTCTGATCAGGGTTATTGTAGCTAAGTAACAAAATAAAAAGTTTTACTTGAAATAAAACATTAATTACTTAAAATAATTACTTAATACTTTCATTAATAAAATATTGAATGTATTTAATTTAGCTTAGTTTAGAAGGCAACATTTGTCTTTTCATTTAGTTTATTTTTAAGTGCCAAAAGAACAACAACAAAAACAATAATAAAACGATGTCAACACATTTTAAAAAGCAGGTAAAATGACAAAACACAACAAAATCGTAAAGTCGTTAACCTGTAACTTTAAAATAAATAGAAAATGTAAAAAATAGTAACTGCTTTATATAAGTATTGAGTTATATAGTACATGTATTTAGTAAATAATAAACCAAAAATATAAATAAAAATCATAATTTTTAGTATTGATAGTATTATAATTGATTTTTTTTTTCTTCTATTGTGAATAATAGTTTCTGCCAATAGCAGAAACAATAGGGCACAATGCTCTGTTTGCTAATTACCAAAGCTATAAAACAATCATTTTTTTAAGCCATTTTATTGATCCACGTACTTTATAATTTTTGATGTCATTTCAATGTATTATTATTTTGTTTAATATATTCTTAAACAGGTCTAGGACAAACTGCCATCATGACTCACTCAATGCTGCGACGACAACTGAAAAACCTTGTTCAGAACTTCTCTGAAGCCGAGGTCAAGGTTAGTTGCACTTATCTCTTCAAAGCTCAGCTTTCACACTCTTTAGTCATTTTTCTGAAAGGCAACACCTTCAAATTTTCACAAAGAGATTTCTGAATTACTTGTTTACATTATTTTTATATATATATATATGAGCAATATCACACGAGTAGCAGTGCGATGTGGCTGTATATCGGCACTGGTGGGAGGCGTGCGTTGACATGAGGCCGCAGGCCGAGTGCCTTAGTGTCCCACCAGTGACGATATACAGCCACATCGCACTGCTACGAGTGTGATATTACGTTTATACAACAGTTCCACGTCATAATCGTGTAAAAAAAGAAAAAAAAAGAAAATCAAACACGGAGAGTCTAAAAACCCTTTTGTATTAGGGACTACTTTCTTCCGCCGTTCATTCACATCTCTGCAGCTGACGTCACTTTAGAGCTAGTATTTAAATGATTCTCTAGCATAATATCTAAAGTGGAGACAAAACAGGTGATTTTGCCGACATTTTAAGATCATAAGGCTGAACGGCAGTCTACAGAGATATCTCCCTACAGTAATACAGTCTATTACAGTCTACAGTATTTCTCTGTTGCAGTCGGCATATCACAATAATTAACCCTGAAAAAAAAGCAGCGCAATCACTACCAGATTGCTGTTGTGTTTGCGATAAGGAAAAACGCTAAACACATGTGGGCATTTCTTCTTTCTTTCTGCCAACACAACACACATTCCTGATATGCAAGTCCCCTCTCACACTCAATACACTACAATTATATGGTATAAATAGAGCACTACAACATACAAAAGAGAGAGATCGACATAGAATATCACTTACCTGTTTATTAATGATTTGATTAGCTGTATTTTGCCTCCTCTAAGGGCTTATTATGCGGTCTCTGTCTCCATCTTGTGGATGGACAACGTCAACCGTCTTTGCTCAGTAGGACAGGCTAATGGCCACCGACGTGCTGTCTCTCAGAAATTATAAATATTTAAAATAGGCACTTTCTATCCTTATAAATAAACTGCATAGTTGCAATCTAAACAACTACATTCTCAACTAAAAAAGCCTCAAAAGTACATAATGTTGTCCAACAGCAGCAATATTTGTCAAACTGTAGAGTGTCTTCTGCTTGTTGCTGTATGTGGGCGGAGTAATACACAAGGAAGGGTCTGGTCTAGTGCTGTTACTGGCAGAATATCACAAGGCTATCAATCTATATATATATATATATATATATATATATATATACAAAGTATACAATAGTTACATACAAAGTTTTAACCTAGTACATAAAACATGTATGATAAACCCCATGCAGTTGTGCATATTGAATTGTGGAACCCACTTTCATTTTTATTTCCAGTGCAGATGACTTTGTTTTGACAATTAATTAGGGTATGTTAACCCCAAATTAGAATTAAGATACAGTTTTAAAAATCCAAAAGAATAGCACAGATATCAGCACAAATATGACAATAACAACAGACATGAATGATGTTTTAATGCAGTTGTAATGCAGTTTTTTTTTCAGCTGATTTGTTTACATTTTATTTGTAAATTTTAAAAATATTCAGCCAATCAGAACACAATCTGAGTTCAAGCATTTAAACCGTCATATAACAAAACTGCAGGACGCAAATATAACAGAAAGAAATTGCATGATGTTGTTGTGGATGCTGATATAATGATTATAGATGACCTCTGTTGGTGCTAGCAGGCCTTTACTGGTCAGATATTTACATCTTACATTTTACATATGTTGTGTAGGTTCGAGAAGCAACCTCCAATGACCCCTGGGGCCCTTCGAGCTCTCAGATGGCTGACATCTCAGACCTGACCTACAATGTGGTGGCCTGCAATGAGATTTTGGCCATGCTGTGGAAACGGCTCAATGATGACAAGAACTGGAGGCATGTGTACAAGGTGAGTGAAGTACAGAGAACTGAAGAAAATGGTCATCGGTTTTAGGGAACCAAATTCGAAGCTTGCTTGCCTACTCAGACTGATTGAATATTTATAGTAAGTGATCGTTTTTGTGATCCTGTTACCCGATCGGTTTCTCCTGTCAGCAGGACCATTGCTGCTGCTGCTGCAGTGTTTGAGCTTGTGCAGGCTGGATTTTCCATTCGGCTTCACTGCCATGATGTTTCATTCTCTGACGTTTACCTATGGCTTTTGTGTATTGTTAAGAGAGAGAGAGCAACCGAGAGAGAGAGAGATGTAAAAAGAGAGATTGAGTTAATTACACTTTATATTAAGCGGTGTTTGCTATTGAAACATCACATAGGAATTCATTCATTCATTCATTCATTTTCTTTTCACTACGGACAATTTAGCCTACCCAATTCACCTATACCACATGTTTTTGGACTCGTGGGGGAAACCGGAGCCACATAGGAATAGTGTGTTTAAAACTACTTAGTATTATTATTATTATTAGTAGTAGTAGTAGTTTTATTTTTTTGCTATTATTTTTATAATTATTATTATAAGTATAATTAAAGTAAAAACTTTTTTTCTCAAAAACATTTCAATAGCAATAACTTTATTGTGCGATCGCCTCACAGCAAGAAGGTCGCTGGTTCGAGTCCTGACTGGGTCAGTTGGTATTTCTGTGTGGAGTTTGCATGTTCTTCCCGTGTTCGCGTGGGTTTCCTCTGGGTGCTCCGGTTTCCCCCACAGTCCAAAGACATGCGGTATAGGTGAATTGAATAAGCTAAATTGGCCATAGTGTATGTGTGTGAATGCAAGAGTGCATGGGTGTTTCCCAGTACTTGGTTGCGGCTGGAAGACCATCCGCTGCATAAAACATATGCTGGATAAGTTGGCAGTTCATTCTGCTGTGGCGACCCCTGATTAATAAAGGGACTAAGCCGAAAAAAAAATGAATTCATTTTCTTTTGAATTCATGAATGAATTCATTTTCTTGAACCGCCAACTTATCCAGCATATGTTTTACGCAGCGGATACCCTTCCAGCTGCAACCCATCACTGGGAAACATCCATACACACTCAATCACACACATACACTACGGACAATTTAGCCTACCCAATTCACCTATACCACGTTTTTGGACTTGTGGGGGGAAACCGGAGCACCCGGAGGAAACCCACGCCAACACGGGGAGAACATGCAAACTCCACACAGAAACGCCAACTGACCCAGCCGAGGCTCGAACCAGCGACCTTCTTGCTGTGAGGCGAACGTGCTACCCACTGCGCCACCGTGCAGCCCTAAGAAAATGAATGAAATGAAAATTAATAATTTGTATTCTGTGACCTGTTGCACAAAGCCAGTTTGAGTTTTTACCCTGGTAATTTTGTGTTTAATTTGACAAAAGGTTTTGGGCTAAAGACGGTTGGGTTATTTTTAATCAAGTTTTGTCACCAAGGTAACTGACGCTACACGGCTAACCTGCTCCAGAGCAGGTGTTATTCTGAGTTATTTAGAGATTAGGAACCCAAACTGGACCAATCAGGTGTGAGAAAAGTTATATACATATATATATATATATATATATATATATATATGATGCAATAAAGCCTTTTACACTAAACGCATTTTTTTGTCAATTTTCTTTAGCTTATTTTCTTTTCTTTTCTTTATATTTCTTTTCTGTTTTATTTGATATAAATTATAATTATTTACAGTATGTTAGTCTTGCATTTGAATATTATATATTTAAATAGTTTTGAAATGTCAATTAATGTTTTTAAATTACATTGAAGTTTTTAAATGAGCCGTTGGTGAACCTACATTATTAAAATCAGTTGATTTGATTAGCATTTATATAATTATATTATCATCAGTTTGCCTTCTCAAACTTTTGCTGCATCAGCATTGTTTGTTTCTTCCTTGTAAATGTGTTTAAATCAATTGTATTTCTCATAATGATATCACCAACAGAGAAGTGAATTAGTTTAGTTTATTTCAGCTTCATGCAGTCCAGAGTTAATCACAAACTCTGCATCAAACCCTGAGTTAACAGAAAAGGTTTATATCAAGCGGTGTGAAACAACTTAACCTGATCTTAACTAGGTTGGATTTGATTGATTTGTTGACCAGAAACTTACTTTGCAACCCAGAGTTTGTTAAAGGGTTGGCCCACTATGATATCATATATTAAACTTTAGTTGATGTGTAATGTAGCTGTGTGAACATAAACAACATCTCTGAGTGTAATACGCTCAAAGTTCAATGCAAAGAGAGACATTGGCTTTTACAGAGTTAGCTTAGCATAGCCTACAGTGAACGAAGTTTGGGGACTGCAGAAAAAAATACATCCAGGTTAATGATGTCATAAACTCTTCAGGTTATGTGCATAGGAAATGCGCAGTGAAGGGGTGTGGCCAGAGGCGCTGTAATGTTATAGCAGAGAAAGCTAAAATGCTGCCCAAATGCTGCTATTTTTACTGAGCTTTTTCTGTTTCTGTATTGGGACTTCCAAAGGACATGACACAAAGAGAGAAGTGCTTACAATTTAATTTGAATTATGTTTAACAATTTAATTTCCTAGTTCCTTCGGAGGAACTAGGAAATATGATAGTTGTTTTCATGTTAGCTGAGTAGCAGTATATAATTAAAGTAAGATATATGGAAAAAATAATGTGAATTTTTTTTTTTTTTTTACAAATGAACATTGTTCTGCACCACATAAACACAACCAAGCCCTAAAAGTACACCACCCTTTTAAACTCATTTTGTGCAAAAGGCCTGTGTTGCATTTTCAACTCCAAAATAGGAAAAAAAAACAATGCAAGTTTAATTATGGAATTAATTGTGAAAGGGTTTCACTATCATACGGTGTAAATGTTAATGTAGGTGCGCCTTCTGATTAATTCAACATTTTAAAACTCCTTTTCAGTTATGGAAGTAAATTAATTTTTAAGGTTTGCCTTTCTAATATGGTGACCACACTTACACAGAATTAATTAATTAAATTCTGAAATATATCAATAAACTGTTAAATGCATAAATAAATGTGTATAGATACAAAAACATACATGTATTTATTTGTGAATTTCATTTGCTGGGTTTTACACATAACTTGTTTTTGTTTATGTAGTTTAGGCAACTTTTTCTTGTTTTGTTTTTTTCTTGAAAAGCCAAAGCTGTCAATGGTCAAATTAAAAGTCTGCTGTTAACACTTGCAGATGAAGTTGACGTTGACAAGAGCCCTATTTGGATGGCAGTTATTTTTCATACGGACATCTGTAAATGAAACATCTCCATAGCTCTTTAGTCATTAAAGTATTAGTTCACCCAAAAATTTTAAATAAATAATTACTCACTTTCATGTCATTCCAAACCCCTGAGACCTTCATTCATCTTCAGAATACAAATTAAGAGGTTTTGATGAAATGCTCCATAGACGTGAAGTGAAGTGAAGTGAAGTGAAGTGTAGTTTGGCCAAGTATGGTGTCCCATACTTGGAATTTGTGCTCTGCATTTAA
>CAIGQV010018201.1:8938674-8954552 GCA_903798115.1 Danio jaintianensis | reverse complement strand
ATCACGAGTCCAACACTCTAACCACCAGGCCACGACTGCCCCACGACAGACAGCAATGTTCCCGACATCCTGGGATGTTCAGAAAGGGAACCAAGAACAGTGTCAAAACATTCCATGTGACTTCAGTGGTTCAACTGTAATCATACAAAAGACTCATTTCTTTTCTTTCATTTGTGTCTTCAACAGGCTTTAACCCTACTTGAATATCTATTGAAAACGGGCTCCGACCGAGTCCCTCAGCAGAGTGTGGAGAACATCCACATTATCAAAGCTCTATCAGAGTATCGCTGCACAGACAAGGATGGAAAAGACCAGGTACTGCAAAATATCCAATTCTTCTACATTCTCTTACACTCATTGCAGTTATATTAAAGGTCTGAAACCTGATCATTAATAAATGTGCTCTTTGTAGGGGGTGAATGTGAGAGAGAAGGTTAAGATAGTGATGGTACTGATCGAGGATGAGGAAAAGCGGAAAGAGGAGAGAGATTTTGCTATGAAGACAAAAGACAAGCTGACGAAGGCTCCCAATGGTAAGACTCATGAGCACTATACTCTGAGCAGACATGGAGCGTTTGGTACACATCCGAATCCTCCTTTCAGATCCTCACATCATAGTCAAATTTATATCCTCTGCTACTATTTAGCAATTTATTTAGTTTTATTTTAGAGTGGTTTTTCTTTAGTATAGTAGGTCAATTCAAGTTTCTTAATCCTGTGGCGTAAGGCATAACTGGCTTTTTAAATTAATTTTGCATCAAAAAATCATTTTGATATTGGTAAAGGTGTCTGCAACTTTTGCGAAGCATCAGATCACCTGCATATTAGCTGTCAAAACATGGGCATGACTCCCATGAATGATTAGGCTAAAAAAAAATGAATATCTGCGTATAAATAGAATAAATTGTACTAAAGCTGGGTCGATAATAGTCCATAATAATATTACAAATAAATAAATAAATAATGCAAAAAAATGCAAAAAAACAAATAAATGAATAATGCTAATATTAAAACAGAAGAATTATAAAAATATTATATATAAAAATTACATTTCTAATTAGGAAGACCTGTAGGCCTGCTATCTTGTTTGGTCTTTTCATGTTTTACATGCATTCACACTTTTTTGCATTTACACTGCTGTTTAGGAATTTCAAGTTGGTAGGATTTTTAATGGGGGGGTTTTGTAACATCCCTTTTGCTCATTCATTCATTTTCCTTCGACTTAGTCCCTTTATTCATCAGGGGTCGCTACAGCGGAATGAACCGCCAACTTATTCTTCATATGTTTTTACACAGTGGATGCCCTTCCAGCTGCAACCCAGTACTGGGAACATCTATACACACTCATTTACAAACATACACTACGGCCTATTTAGTTTATTCAATTCAGCTATAGCGCATGTCTTTGGGGACTGTGGGGTGGTTCCCACCCAAAGGGAAACCCACGTGAACACGAGGAGAACATGCAAACTCCACACAGAAATGCCAGCTGACCCAGCCGGGACTCGAACCAGCGACCTTCTTGTTGTGAGGCGACAGTGCTAACCACTGAGCCACCATGCTTAATTTATTTGAGCAAAAATGAAAAGTTATAACTATTTTGATATTGGTAAAGGTGTCTGCAACTTTTGCAAAGCATCAAATCACCTGCATATTAGCTGTCAAAACGTGTGCATGACTCCCAAAAATTATTAGGCTATTCCTTAAAAAAATAAATAAATAGAATAAATTGTACTAAAGCTGGGTCGATACCTTTAAATAGTAAATGTTTGTATCTAAAAAGTCTGTATTAATATTAACATTGTATCTAAAAAGTCCAAAGTCAAATTTATTTCAGTATCCATATTGTGCATATTACATGTTAAATGAAATTAAAGGAATAGTGCACCCAAATATTAAAATGCAGTCATGATTTTAGCATGTTAATTCTTTTCCATAAGACATTTTGAAGAATGTTTAAGTGTCTTCATTCAACTAATCTGGGTAAAAAAGAAACAAAAGGACATAAGATAGACCAGAAAATTAGCACAAACTATTTGTATTTAATATAAACGACTTGCATGCAATATACTACGATTGTTTTAGTTAACTAAAACTAAAGACATATAACTATAATTATTATTTGTTACTTGGAATAATATGAAACAAACTGAAAAAACAATAACAACCAAAAAACTATACAATATATAATACAATGTTTCTCATTTAGCTTAACTTAAAATAATATAATTACAACTAAAACTAAAATAAGAATTAATTAAATCTATATAGACAAAATATATATATAAATAAAGCTAAAATTAAAGTCAAAACAGAAAAACAAGTCCTGTAGGTCTGCAAATGTTTTACATGTATTCACACTTTTTTATTTTTAACATACAAATATATACACTGCTAAATATATATACTGCTTATTATATTTCAAGTTGGTAGGATTTTTTATGTTTTATGAATGTCTCCTCTGCTAACCAATGCATAATTTATTTAAAAAAAATAAAAGAAAATTTATAACATTATCATTAATAAACAATTAATCATCAATTTTCTAATATGATTATTGACTCAATTATTTCTCAAAACAATTATTGTTTCTTCTTCTTATTATTATTATTATTATTACAGTTGAGAACTGTTGTGCTGCTTAATATTTTTGTGAAGACCTGAACATGTTTAAAAAAAAATGTAAAGGATCAGCATTTGTTTGTAATAGAATATTTGTTGTTTATAAGAAATAGAAGCTTTTTTTGTCAAGTCTTTCATGTCAACTTCATTCGTCCTTGCTGAACAAAACATTAATTTCTCACCTAAAACATTACAATAATGGCCTTTTATTATTATTATTATTATTATTATTTCCATCTCATATATGTTTCCTATGTTTTATCTCAGTATCCTCAGCTACGGCACCAGAGAAGGAAAAGCCAGAGATCCCACCGTATACAGGGCTGCCCTCCCTGGACAACATCCCTTCAGTGGCAGACCTGACCGCCGAGATGGCCAAGAAAAAAGAAGAACAGAAACGCCTGGAGGCAGAGAGGAAAGAAGCAGAGAGACGGGTGAGATCAGCCGCTCAGAGAAACTATTCAGTAATACTTTAGTTTAAATAGATTAAATAGTATAGAAATAATAATATAGATTAAAGAGTCCCGATTTGATTCGATTCTGATTCACATGATCTTAATTCGATTCACAATTCGATTCAGTGTATGCAGATTAAGTATGTGTTATTGAAATTTCAAAAAATTAGTGAACACTTTATTTCAGGTGCATAGGTACATTACAACAGAACTTATTTGCATGGAATTAGTATAGCAGGGTTTTTTTCTAAGTCAAAGACAGTGGAGCCGCCACAGTTTGTGTGCATGTATAAGGGATGCATCGAAAGGAAAATTCTGGGCTGAAACTGAAAATTCTGGATCCATTTGGTGGAAAACTGAAATCAAAAATTCTTTGTAATAATTGTTTATAATTTGATTAAATAATATATTTATTTTATAAGACTTTTTCAATTTAACTCAATAACTTAAATTATACTGATTTAAAAAAAACACAAGCCAATAAAATAGCCACATTTTATTTACAGTAAAGTTTTATTGACAGTATAGACATCATCTTACTAGTGTTGCAATGGCAGAACAGTAGTGCTATTGAAAGCAGCAGGAGCCAAGTATACTATATAAAAAATGTCCTGTTGGCATATTATTTGAGTGGACTTTGCTTTTCTGGTCAGTTAAGCACAGATTATGTATATGTATATGAGTGGAATATTCATCAAGCAGAATATTGAGCTGTTTTGAACAAGTTAGTCGACGGTGCACTCCACTGCTCTTTAGTTTTGGTCGTCACGGCAACAAACCACCTCTACGTGGTGCAAGTCATTGAAATGAGTGGGTTTCATAGTGCAATGCTTTCTGTGTAAGTTGTGAAAGGCACTTCAGAGTGCAGTGACTGGTGGGAGAGTGAAAACAGCATGCTGAACACAGCAAAGCCATTTGTTTGGGGCTCATGGTTTCGGCTCTTTTTGTCTTTTTTCGTTCTATATTTTTTGGTGGCCGAAAATTTGGTGCATCCCTAGTGTTTATGTACATAAATTCAATCAAGAACAGTGATTTGTTTAATTAATATTAATGGTATTAGGCTGCTGTCTCTTTAATAAATTATATATGAATAATGTCTCAGAATTGCTTTCAATTTAGACTTGACTGACTATCTATATCAGGGGTGCCCGGAGGTCCTGGAGGGCCAATGTCCTGCAGAGTTTAGTTCTAACTTGCTTTAACACACCTGCCAGGAAGGTTCTAGTACACCTTAGTGCTTGATTAGCTAGTTCAGGTATTTCTAATTGGGGTTGAAGCTAAAATCGGGTACCAGGCCTCCAGAACCCAAGTTTGGGCACCCCTGTTCTGCATGACTACTCAGCAAGAGTGACTCATAAGCATGTATTTGAGCATACAAGTTTCAACAAGCCACAAAATTGAATTGAGCTCCCGCACATTGAGGTATCTCTTCTGTGCAAGGCTTCGAGTGTTTTTGCCACAGAAAGGTGCCTGTTAGTCTCTTTTTTGTTTATTTTTTATTAGCTGAAGCTCTTTTGTATTCACTGTGTTTTGTTCCTGCAGATTATTTTCTCTTTATATTCCCTACAGTACAGTAATATTAAACACACTATTAGTTTAGCTGCATAACGGGTCATTTCTAGTTTTTGGGGTTATTCGTGGTCTGCTGAAAGTAATTTGTTAAAGTTTCTAATTAGTTCCCTTTTAAAATTAGATTGATCAATTATGTGCTCAATAAATGCCACCTCATTGTACCAAGTGTTGTTAAAAAACACTTCACTGATTGTTTACAGTTTAACAGAAGAAAGCATCGTGGGGTGTAGAAAAAATAGCTGGATTTCACAATTGGCGAGGTCACATGATTTTGGAGTAAACAGAGCTTGGTTATGTCATAACTGTTTCAAAATGAATCCTCTTCAATGGTTCTCCACTGGGGGGCGATCTATGTAATATAAAATCCACATGAATCACTCATTCAAAAAAAAAATCACCATTCACAGCTTTTGAGAATCCACATCGAATCTTTTTTTTACACTTAAAAATAAACAATGTATTCAAAAATAGAGTGATATTATACTGAGTGAGTATTTGTCTATCATCACACATTCTGAGCTGACTGAATGAACATTTTTGCACTCAGGCAAAGGAAGGAGACACGGAGCCAGATCTCTGGGAAAAAGCAGCAACAACACAGCCTCCGTCTGGCTCAGACCCCTGGGGAGCCCCATCTGAACCATCCAACGAAGCTTCTACCAACGACCCGTGGGGGGCTCCGTCTGGTGAGGCGAAGGAATCCAGCCCAGCTACCAATGATCCTTGGGGAGGATCTGCTGACGGGCCAAACGGATCCGCACCCCCATCCAATGATCCATGGGGAGGATCTGCCAGTGCTGATAACGGTTCTCCACCCGTCTCCAATGATCCTTGGGGAGAATCTACAAATGCAGAGAAGAGTTCTCCACCTGCTGCCGGCGACCTGTGGGGTGACTCTGCTGGAGTACAAGAGGAAAAAGCCCCGGTGAAAAATGACCCATGGGGGGCTTCAGCTGAATCGCCGAAAGACTCTGACGGGCCAACAGCCGATCCTTGGGGGGCACCAGCAGACAGTGTGCAGGATTCAGCACCGGCAGCCTCTGACCCCTGGGGGGCGCCGCTGGAGGCTTCATCCGCCACGTCTGATCCATTTGGCGATGCTTCAAAAGCTGATAATGACCCTTGGGGCACAGCAGGTGAGAATTAGACTGGATTGAAGAAAAAAGGCAGGTGCAGTACATCTCATTGTCCAGTAATAATGAGCTTTTACTGTCTAGTCGCAGAATTAATTACAAATTTAGTGACATTTTGTCTTGGTATCGATGAGTAACTATTGCAGTATTTATTAATAGTTTTTTTTTTGTCATTTGAATGAGCTTTTCCATGTTTTGTTTATTTAGTTGAATTAATTGAAAAAAATATATATATAAATATTCTATTGTTGTCTATTTTAGTTAACTATAAAGCCCTGCATATAACTGCAATAATAATAATCATGATGATAATAATAATAATATCCCCAATTCAAAGGTTCTTTTTTAAAAGGAAATGCATACTTCCATTTTGAAAAAAATGCATTCAACTAATCAAGTTTCATTTATAATCTTAGATTTTTTTTTGTTTTAATCATTCATTCGAGAATCAAATAATTAATTACAGAATCTTCACATACATACATACATACATACATACAGTGTATATATATTCATTCTTTTTTTATTTTTGTTTTATTCTTTTCTTTATTTTCTTTCTTGAGCACCACATTAGCATATTAGAATGATTTCTGAAGAATCATGTGACACTGAAGACTGTAGAAATTGATGCCATCACTGGAAAGAAATCAACTTTTTTCAGTAGTAATATATTTGAAAGTGTTACATTACACTCGGTCTTAGATTTTTTACAGCATTTAGATTAAATAAATACAGCCATGTGACTTATTTAAAAATACCTACCAGTACCCATATCTATGAATGGTGGTGTAAATGTAGTTTAGAAAATAAATAAAACAGTATTTTGTTAATAGCTATGATTTTGTATTGATTTATAAATGATTTTTTTGTTATTCTAACAAGTTCACTTTTCCCAACTAATGCTTGTGTATTTTACTCTCAGCATCTTCTCCTCCCACTGCGAATGACCCATGGGAAGCCCCATCAGTACCAGCCGATGCCATGACCAATAATGACCCTTTTGGAGATGGAGGCAAATCAGACCCCTGGGGGGTTTCCTCTGAGAACGGTACTAATGGAACACGTTTCTTTTTACATTTATTTCTGCAGTCTAAAATCTTATTTTACACAGTCTTAGACTCCACACATTAGTTTACAAACCAAATGATATAAATTACTCCAAATGCAGTCTATAATCTAATCTAGTGCTGAGATGAACATTACATTAAGTCTGCAATGTTCATCTGTATTAAAACCTTTGCTTGTGGAATTGATATTGTTCTATCTCACAATTCTCTGAATTATGTCTGGTTTTAGATTTTATCATTACTAAATATCGAACACTAAATTGCAGAACAATCGATGTTGTCATGCTTCGTTTATAAAAAAAAATGTTGATATCATTATTTTTAGCACTACTTTCTACTTTTAATATGAATTTTAAAAGATTTGATGCACATGAAACATTTCTTAATATTATCAGTGTTGGAAACACTAATGAATAGATATTCCCAAAGAATCATAAAACTGACTTAGCCCAAACTTAGAAATACTACTGAATAATGAAATGCAAAAATAAGACCCTTCATAGTCTTCACGGTATGAATTACTATTTTAAGTATTGACAAATTAGTGGCCAATTTGTATGATGTTATTAGTATTAAAATGGCTTGCCTTTAGTATTGTGCTCCACAAGTATACAGTAGTCATCATTTGAGGTTGATCAACACCTTTCATCAAAGTTAACCTAAAACACCCATTCTTGTCTAAATGGATCAACTTTTTTTTCACGTCACCTCATACTTCAGTTTCTCATCAAATCTTGACCAATCAAATGCTCTCTAGTATCTAACATGCCCCGCCCCCTTTCAAGATGCTTCTCATTTGCTTTTCGTTTGACACGCTTGATCTCAACCGCTCTCTCTGGCAAAACTGACAAAAACTAAACGCTATTGGATGCTTTTTAAAAAGGGGAGGGGCTACTCTATGTCCCACCCTCTCTTCATTTTTCGGGTGAGATTACGTCAAACATCGAATAAAAAATTCACATTTTAAAGCACTTCACTGGACCTTTAGGTTTTTTGCTATCACTAATAATAGTTAATTTCTTTCTATACCTAGGTAACAACGCAACAAAACCTGCTGACGAGACCAAAAAGACCTCCTTCCTCGGAGACGGTGCTTCATTGGTGGACTTGGACTCTCTTATGTCAGTCAAGCCCAAACCCAAACAGCCTCCTCTCAGCGCCATCCCAACCAATAAAGCCCCTGGTAAGGAGGGCTGAGAGAGAGAAAGAGAGAGAGAGAGAGACATTTGACAATAAGAGCGACTTGAGAAAGAGAGAGAAGCACTGTATAGTACATGTTTATTTTGGAGTGTTTGTGACGCAGTGTTTTTCAAGCCTAGACTTCATATAGTCATGTGAATCATAACCTGTATGTAGTTGACGTAGATCCCATCTCAACCTCCTCTATCCCTGCTTCTATATGCTATCCACTGCCTTTTTCCATCCATCCCTCACCCAACCACCCTTTTTGTTTTGCACACTTCAGTTTCATCCTTCCCAGGTTATTTGCCAGCCACATGCATGATCCCGCCACTGGGTGCCAATATATCCAGGGCAGGCGCTTCTTCTGCACAGCCTTCAAACTGCAGTTATTTTGGTTTTAACACCATGACATCCAGCTCCGGTGGCCTGTTGCCCATAAACACAGCTTTCGGGATGCCGATCTCCAATATGGCGACCCAGAATGCAAGTCTCTCTGCTCCGTCAGTGCCTAACATTGGCTTTTCCGTGGCTAATCCTCATACGATGACTAGCATGCTTCAACCCAGCACTGGTGGCACTTTTATTGGTGAGTTTTCTTCCCTGTCCCTCACAGGATCGGCTGGTACCCAACAAGCTCCAGTTTCTCATAAGTCTTCATTGGTTTGGGGCACTGGAACTGGGGCAGCTGGGAAAGGAAATAAAAATTTTTGAGTTCTCCATTTTAGTCATCCATAGCCTTTCTCCTTTTTCAACCCTGTTCATTAGTACTAAATGATTTTGTGTGTGAGTGTAAATGTGTGGAAAATATTTAAATATAATTGAGCAACAATATACTGTAAGTCTTATGTTTTGGGACAAAAAGCATGCATTTCCTGGCCTTTCCAACATGATGGAGTGACTGATAGATTTATTTATTTATTCATTTAAATTCCTAGTATGTTTTAGAAACCATAAAGATCTCATTCTTGAAGGACTTTGGAAATATCTGCTAGAACAATAGAGCAGATTTAGATAAACTACCATTCAAATGTTTGTGGTCTATAAAATTGATCGATTGATTACAAGTTATTAATTATCTGATCAAAAGTGACAATAAGGACATGTAAATTTATCTAAGTATGTTGATAACAACCGAAGAAATATATATATGAAAAGAAAACCAATCTAATTAGCTTACAAATTAAGTTGTGTAATAAAATGAAATGACAAAGGAAAAAAGTATTGAACACATGAAGAAAGGAAGGTGTAGAAAAGCAGTGAAAGCCCAGACAGCAGCTGAAATCTCTCAGTAGTTTTTCAGCAACCCTCTGGCCTTATCATTGTAAATTAATATCAGCTGCTTCAGTCCAACATCTACATTTTCAGGATGATGAAGAAGAAACCAGGGTGGACATTTCAGCAAGACAATGATCCAAAACACAGCCAAGGATACTCTCAAATGGTTTCAGAGAAAGAAAATCAAGCTGTAGAATGGCCCAGCCAATCCCCTGACTTGAATCCAATAGAAAATACAAAATAAAGATCAGGTTTGATAGACGAGACCCACAGAACCATCAAGATTTTTAAACATTTGAAGACTTCAGCTTGTTAGATGAAAACTGTATGTTTATTCCCAAATCTGTATCATAAAAATAACAGACCCTATCATAACAATGAGTTTGTGTAACCAGCATTTGTGTTCACATTGTATCACAGTCAAACATTTCATTAATGGCAAATCAAAATGTGGCTTGTAGTGATACGATGGTTTCAGTGATGCACATTTTTATCCTTTTTTTAGTTGGTCATGTGAAGATGATATATGTGGTGTAATTACAAGCAACTGACCACCATTTTTAACATTTTTGTCTGTTGTTTAATTTGGACTTGATCTGTTCTGTGATCAGTATCAAATATCAGAGCAACACAGCAAATGACGATCATGCACAGTATTTATTGGGAATTGTTAATTTATTGTTGTAAATTAGCAATATCTGAGGATGGAGGAAGAGAAAAATGTATTCTTGTTTTTCTGTAAGATGATTTATTGAAGTCTTCGTCGCTGTTTGCTTTCTGATAGATGTTGTTGTAAAATGTTTCATTACTTTTATTTATTTATTCATTTGTTCATTCTCATTTTAATCAGAGTTTACTATTGGACCTAATGTTTT
The DNA here is from genome assembly GCA_903798115.1 of Danio jaintianensis. NCBI lineage: Eukaryota > Metazoa > Chordata > Actinopteri > Cypriniformes > Danionidae > Danio > Danio jaintianensis. The sequence goes on along the minus strand of CAIGQV010018201.1, from coordinate 8,944,371 downwards.
TATTCAATTGATCCTACAGTTTATCTATAGCAAGAGGTTGTTGGAAGACAAGAATCATCATAATTCAATGGCATTCAAAAATGTATGAAGAAAACATACATTTCCACATAGGCTACAGTTATACATTCAGTTACAGTTTTATTTTGTATTACAGATATATTTATTTATTTATTTATTTAACCAGCTATGGTAAACCTGTGGTGTTACCTGTGAAAGTGCACAATTTAAAAATAAATTCAAGATCATTGAAAAGCACTTCCTTGGTTCTGGTGACCCTTGCATTGTTTTTTTTGTTTTTTTATTGTTCACATCAAGAAGGTTAAAATTTAAGGATTAGTTCACACACAAATGCAAATTATGTACTTAATTACTTACCCTCTTGTCTTTTCAAACCCCGGAGATCTTCTTTCGTCTTTGGATCACAAATAAAGTTGTTTTAGATTATATCTGAGAGCTCCCACATCCTCCATAGACAGCAACGGATGTTCAAAGTTCACAAAAGGAACCAAAAACATTGTCAAAAGAGTCTGTGTGACTTCAGTAGTTCAACTGTAATCATGCAAAGCTCCAAGAACACTTTTGTGCACCCCAAAAATCTGTAAATATAACTATCTTAATAATAATTGCAATAATATTATTTTCAAAAGCATGCAAAGAAGTAATATTATTTTCCTAACTTCATTGAATATGGCAAGCAAACGTTTTTTTTTAAACAAATTACTATCAGATAGCTTAACTTTAACTTTAAAATCTTAAATAACATCGAAAGTGCTAATGAGTGAGTCTCAAATATCAACAATATCAAGGACATGTTGCTTTATAGTAATATGTAAGTTTAGTCTACACATGTCTTTGCTGTGTTTATTCAAAACTTTTCTATCACTGAGGGCTGTCTAAATACTGTCAAGTCCGAAACTATTCATACCGCTGACAAATTCTAAACTCCACTAAAGTAGTTCCAGGTAGGTTTTGACCTCATTACAGCTCCATCACTAGTCTACAACAGTCAAAAAAATACATCAAAACAGATGAGATGTGTAAGAAACTAGCATAACACACAAGCTCTCTGACGACAAACAACTTGACAAATGTCTTGAAATACAACATCTGTCCAGGTGTGGTAACTGTAATAGGCCCTAAGGGGAATAATTTACTCCAGTCCATTGAATTCTAAGAAAATAAATAACCACCTCAGTTTCAACAGTCCATCATCAGTTACCTTACATATGCAGTCCGTTCTAATTTAGAGCAGCCATTTTATTTTAAATGTTTTAATTCAGTCGAAGTCTCGTTTGTTCTGTTGGTTATTGCAAACAGTAACTTAAAAAACCTAATGAAGAACCCGATCTTGCCATTGCATTACTTTGTTTTAACCACTAGGGGGATAATGCGTTTATAGTGGGACGTCCTAAACCTAGAATACAGTATGACTACTCACCACTTTTCATTCATACAGTATGTGAAGTAGTCGTTTTTTGTTTTGTTTTTTTTAGCTGTTTTTTTATAAAAAAAAATAATTTCCAGAACAACATTTTCACACATAATGCATTTTTGTGACCTAATTTGCCACCAGAAAAGTTAGTAGCGTTAAACTTAGTTGTTAGTTAGTTAGTTAGTCATAGATATTTACATTAGATGTCGCCTACCCTGTTGTTGTCTGTTGGAAGGAATGCGTCAATAGAGCCGCCATTTTAGTACAGGGTAGCGCTCCTTTGAAATGAATGTGGGACCAAGGTGCAGTGGAGGACTGGCCATCCAGAGCCACAGATATATACACATATATCTATGATCGGGAGTTTTCCCGGTGGTCAGTATGCAAATATTTTTTTAAATTATGAAAATTATCATTTTACATCACTTTTCTACATGGATGGATAAGTGACCGCAAGGGCATTGCCGATAAAGTGTGTGTGTTTGTGTGCATGGAAATGTGCATTATCCTCCCTCCCTGTTAAATTTGATCTAATCCATGTCCTGAAACACACCCCCTCTCCTGCTTTCACTTCTCATTCTGACGGAGGGAGCGATTCGTTTGTGAATGAATCTCCGTCATGAATGACTCCGACATTAGCCGACAATAATAGAAGTTTCTGGCACCGCAGCATCTTGTTGTCATATTTCATTTACATTGTTTGCTTATTTTATTTAACAAAACTAGCATAAGCCTAGAATTTAGTGCGAGTTGGTGCTGCTTTGCCTGATCAGTGCAGTACTGTATTAGCTATCATCAATAAATGTTTAGCACAAAAGTTCATAACATACAAAAACGTAAACAACGAAATCTTACCTATGAAATGTTCTGCCTTTATGCTTTTTCTCATTACTACACCCATATACAGCGCTTAAGTCCAGCATCTTCACATTGGCACACTGTCTCGAGTGCGGTTGAATGACATTTGTCCTGGGAGCACTGTACAAATGTGGCGGCGCTATTGACGCATGCTCAGGGTCCGTATGCGATATCTAGTGTATATATCTATGGTTAGTTAGTTAGTTAGCTAGTAACGTTAGCACATATTCTTAAAGGGCTAGTTCCTGCCGAAAAGAAAACTCTGTCATCATTTACACACCATCAACTTGTTCCAAACTTCTTATAGTTTCTTTCTCCTGTGAACACAAAAAAAGATATTTTGAAGAACGTTGGAAACCGGAAGCCATCAACTTTCATAGTATTTGTTTTTCCTACTATGGATGTCAATGGCTGCCAGTTTTCAACATACTTCAAATATCTTCTTTTGTGTTCAACAAAAGAATAAAAGAAAGAAACTCGTAAAGCTTTTAAATAAATTGAGGGTGAGTAAATGGTGATTAAATATTCATTTTTGGGTGAACTATTGAATCCCTTAAATTATTCAATTTTCTGTCACTGCTGTTGTTAACTGGCTCAGAATTGGAGGCAGTCCTGGACAATACAGTGTAGTCTAAATAGCCCTTAAGATTACAGAATGGATAAAATACATGTGCTTAGAAGGATGTGACACATACATCTGAAGAGAAGCATTTAATTCACAAGGAGGAGATGAATGTAACCTGGTTGTAAGCGAACAGAGAGAGAGAGAGATTTAAACTAGAACTATAGAAAGAGGCAGAATCGAAGGAACAGATGGACTTGGGCGGATTAAGTGAAATCTGGGTGGGTTTGTCATAATAAACATTCACTGGAGGTTGAGAATGAATAAAAGAAAAGACAGAGATCGCGAGGAAATAAGGTGAAACTGCAGAGGCAAATGGGAGGTAGGCTGCATTTCTTTTTTTTAAGCAAAATATTAAATATAGTTTGATAATGCATAATATATATATATATATATATATGTATTTTTTTAACAATATTTCTACTTGTGTGCATTTTTTCCTAATTATTTGATTTGTTTTTCATTTTTGCCATGAAATTATTTGTTAATATTAATGGTATGCACCACATACAGTTGAAGACATAATTATTAGAAGATTTGTTTCCCAACACATTTTAAACAATAGTTTTAATAACTAAATCCTTTTGTCTTTGCCACGATGACAATTTATAATATTTTACTAATTATTTTGCAAGATACTAGAATTCAGCTTAAAATGCAATTTAAAGGCTTAACTAGGTTAATTAGGAAAGTGATTGGACAACAGTGGTTTGTTCTGAAGCCAATCGAGAAAAAAGTGAGATGATACAATTGAACTTACCAGTTTTTAATTTATATATACACAATTTTATATATTTTTTTAATACAGCCAAACTAAAATAAGACTTTCTCAAGAAAAAAAATATATTAAACTCTGTTAAAAATCTATTAAACTCTGTTAAATATATATATATATATATCCTTGTTAATATATCCTGATTATGCTGCTGTAATGCTGTTAATTTCTCTATGTGTGACCAAAAATTTAAACCTGTGTGACAATTCACATTATTATATCTACAGATTAATTTTTTTTAAATTATGTAATTAATGTATTATATTAATGTAATTATAATAATGTAATACAATTGTTTAATAATAATAGTTTTTACTAAAAATGACAATGATTAAATATAACATGTATAAATCTGTAAATTTCATATTTAATCTGTTTAACATGAACATGATCTGTTTGCTTTAGGTTTCTGGAGGGACAGGGACAGACAGATGTACCTTTCTCTTAGAGATTAACCGAGATCATGAAGGATTACAAAGAAATGAACGATGGTGATGAAGACATGAAATAAGTATGAAATCCTCAGAAAACTGTAATCCTTTCCAAGACGGATACCAGGTAAGAGATGCACAAAAATGAAGAGTTATTTCATCTGAGCTTAAGAACATCTGGGAAACACTGAATGCAGAGGATGAAGATTTTTTTTGAAGAGTTTTAAGGACACATTTGCCGCACCACGAAGACATGTTCAACTGAGTCATTTCTGCATTTCGCCATTTTTACATGGAAACCTAAGGCGCTGGCAAGTTTGTTTCCTCGCATTTGTCTGTTATACTTTTCTTTAAATCCTCTGCTCATCATCTCCCTTCCACTGAGCTTTAATTTGGCCTCTGTGTCTTCAATTTCTGTTTGTTTCCTCCGCTCGTAGAAAGTCCTCCTCGCTGACTTTTGACACTGGCCTGTCAATGCAATCATTTGTTCTAGTTTAGTAATCTTACTATCCCCACACAACTGCACACATTTCTGTAGCTCTTTCCTTTGCCTCATCTGTATTGACACACACACACAAACACAGAGACAAAAAACTCTTTCTTACACTGCAAAAAATAGCATTCTAAATACGAGAAATAAATGAATGATATAAGAAGATACAGACTAGAAACACGTCACATTATCTGCCAGTTCAGTACAATAATTATACTTGGTAAGATTTTTAGAAATAAGAAAACTTTCCTGTACTAAAAAAAAAGTATTTAAAATGATTTGGAACAACATAATTCCTGAGATTTTTTTGTTTTTAATTGTTTTATGTTCAATCCACTTAAATTTGTAAAAACAAATAAGTTAACTTAATTCCTTCATGTTGTCCCAACAGAAATCGATTGTGTGGAACCCAGCATTTTTACAATGTAGGCTTTAGTAAAGAAAATTATTTCTTAAAATAAGTAGTATGGGTGACACGTTGGCTCAGTGGTTAGCACTGTTGCCTCACAGCAAGAAGGTCGCTGGTTCGAGTCCCGGCTGGGCCAGTTGGCATTTCTGTGTGGAGTTTGCATGTTCTCCACATGTTCGCGTGGGTTTCCTCCAGGTGCTCCGGTTTCCCCCACAGTCCAAAGACATGCACGAATTGAATAAACTAAAGTGGCTGTAGTGTATGTGTGTGAATGAGTGTGTATGAATGTTTCCCAGTACTGTGTTGCAGCTGGAAGGGCATCCTCTGTGTAAAACATATGCTGGATAAGTTGGTGGTTCATTCCGCTGTGGCGACCCGTGATAAAGGGACTAAGACGAAAGGAAAAATGAATGAATGAAATGGGCCATAGTGTATGAGTGTGTGTGTGAATGTGAGAGTGTATGGGTGTTTCCCAGTACTAGGTTGTGGCTGGAAGGGCATCGGCTGCGTAAAACATATGCTGGAATAGTTGGCAGTTCATTCCGCTGTGGCGACCCCTGATATATAAGGGACTAAGCCGAAGGAAAATGAATGAATAATTGTATGAATTAAATCAGGATCACACATATGTGTCACGGTCACACAAGGAAGACGAAGAGGGATACAGTTTATGGGTA
>CAIGQV010018201.1:8918731-8931113 GCA_903798115.1 Danio jaintianensis | reverse complement strand
GATAGATAGATAGATAGATAGATAGATAGATAGATAGATAGATAGATAGATAGATAGATAGATAGATAGATAGATAGATGAGTAATAGGTGGACCCACATAGAGGGATGATCAGTTGAAGAATTGATAGACGAATGAGATTGGATGGATAGACCCCCCTCCCCCTTCAAAAAAATACATCTGTACACAAACACTGTTTATTCTTCACAGGTGAGAAATGTCGGAGTTTCATTGAGCTGACCCCTGGAGAAACACAAGGTGAGAAGATTGTGAGCTATACATCCATAATAACTCTTAAAACTGACTATTGTCTATGCTGTATTGTCTGTGCTATTTCTGCTTCTGTCTGTGTCCTGTAGGAGTTCTGTGGCTCTCGGTGGTCTCCGAGTTTGCATACATCAGCCTGCTGGCCATGGGTTTTCTTCTGATGTGGGTGGAGCTGCTGCTGCTCTGCCTGAATAAGGAGATGTATGCGCTCAAGATCAACGCTTTTGCTGCCATCTGCACGGTGCTGTCTGGTGCGTTTGCATCTGAGAGCTTTAAAGTCAGCATGAAACGGAAGTTAAGATTCCCCTTTTTCCCATATTGTGACGTACAGTTGAAGTCAGAATTATCAGCCCTCCTGAATTATTAGCCCCCCTGTATATTTTTCCCCCAATTTCTGTTTAATGGAAAGAAGATTTTTTCAACACATTTCTAAACAAAATAGTTTTAATAACTAATTTCTAATAACTGATTTCTTTTATCTTTGTCATGATGACAGTACATCATATTTTACTAGATATTTTTCAAGATACTAGTATTCAGCTTCAAGTGCAGTTTAAAGGCTTAACTAAGTTAATTAGGTTAAATAGGCAAGTTAGGGCAAATCATTGTATAACAATGGTTTGTTCTGTAGACTATTGAAAAAAAATATTGCTTAAGGGCGCTAATAATATTGACCTTAAGATGTTTGTATTTTTTATTAAAAACTGCTTTTATTCTAGCCAAAATAAAACAAATAAGACTTTCTCCAGAAGAAAAAATATTATAGGAAATACTGTGAAAAATTCCTTGATCTGTTAAACATTATTTGGGAAATATTTGAAAAAGACAAAAAAATACATAGAAGGGCTAATAATTGTGACTTCAACTGTATATCCAGTTGAAACGGTATTGAAGTTAGAAAAAAAAGTAGGGCACTGTACGATTTCATTCTTTGGGAACTGATTGGATTGTTGGATAATAAAATAGAGAATAACAAAATAGAGATAGATTAATAAATGGACAAAATCAGGGCAAAAAACGAAACATGCCCTTATAGCCCCTCCCCCATAAAGAACTGATAGCTCCACCCTAAATGCATTCCATGTGACCAGAGGTAAAGAAAAGTCATTTTGAGAGGGAAGGGAAGGTTATGGTATTTGATTAAAGATTATTAAAGAATGTTTCAAAAAAAATAATGAAGTGTGCAGATGCATCGTTTATAACAAGCGCTAGTATATACATATAAAAATAAGAATAGAAAATATTTTGGGGTTCGAGCCCCGGCTGGGTCAGTTGGCATTTCTGTGTGGAGTTTGCATGTTCTCCTCGTGTTGGTGTGGGTTTCCTTCGGGTGCTCCGATTTCCCCCCACAGTCCAAAAACATGTGCTGTAGGTGAATTGGGTAAGCTAAATTGTCCGTAGTGTATGTCCTGGTCCTTAGGTTACAACCCACCTCATAAAAAACTAGATGTTACGAAACACCAACATGGTGCGGTTAAATATCAACTTCAATATAAATGGCCCTGGGAGTAAGTAAGTAAGTATAATCAATATGTAACAGAAACAAACAAACGGAACAGTAACCTTTCTCCATTTTAGGCATGATGGGAATGGTGGCACATATGATGTACACAACAGTATTCCAGATGACTGTCAGCATTGGGCCCAAAGACTGGAGACCTCAGACCTGGGACTACGGCTGGTCATTTGCGTGAGTATTCATCCATTTTTCTCTAATGCATATCTTTATTCTTTCTGCTATTCTCATATGTTACTATGCGGTTCAGAAAATTCTGGGATTCAAATTTTCATTATGTAATGTTTTTACTGTATTTACTAAAATGAGATGTTATTAAGAGTATTGTTAGTTTTAAAGATATCTATAAGCTAATATGCTCAAAAAACAGTGACAAAATTTGCATTTAGAATATATAAAACTGTGATAAAACAAAACGCCATTGGCTGTTTTTTAAAAAGGGGAGAGGCTATTCTATGTCTCACTCTCTCCATGTTTCATTTGAGATTACATCAAACATCAAATAAAAAATGCACATTTCAAAGCACTTCACTAGACCCTTAAAAGTCTGTATAGGTCTCCATCAGATTTGTTATTTTAGCAATGGTGTAATGACCATATATATATTATATTATATATAAATATACCATATATAAATTGTATTTCAGTCTCCACCTGAAAGTGTAAAAATATTTGGAGAGAAAAGCAGCTGATAAATACTGACACTGCCAATTAGAGGCATACTTCTTTTAATCATTCATTCATTCATTTTCTTTTCGGCTTAGTCCCTTTATCAATCCGGGGTCTCCACAACGAAATGAACCGCCAACCCATCCAGCACATGTTTTACGCAGCGGATGCCCTTCCAGCTGCAACCCATCACTGGGAAACACCCATATACACTCATTCACACACATACACTACGGACAGTTTTAGCTTCCCCAATTCACCTATAGCACATGTCTTTGGACTTGTGGGGGAAACCGGAGCTCCCTGAGGAAACCCACGCGAACACGGGGAGAACATGCAAACTCCACACAGAAATGCCAACTGACCCAGCCGAGGCTCGAACCAGCAACCTTCTTGCTGTGAGGCGATCGTGCTACCCACTGCGCCACCGCGTCACCCATACTTATTTTAAATATGCTATAAAATATAATATATATACATTTTTAAACCTAACTGTATAATACTGAAATTGTAACTTTTTATATTTTATATAAGATACATTCATCATACATTCGTTCGTTCATCCATTCACAAAGGGCACTTTTAAAAAAGATTAAAAGTGACAGTAGCATTATTATTTTAAAAAATTCATAAAGAAAGCAATGTTTTTCCACAATAAAAAATGTTTATGGAGCACAAATCCAGCAATATCAGAGTTTTGTGACTGCAGATTGCATGAAGTAATAGCAGCTGACTATTTGCCAATAAACAATTATTTAAAATTGTATTAATATTTCATATTATTACTGGTAATAATATAAATATTATAGGGCCCTAATTCTTTCTGTTTTTAATTTTTCTGCAGTCCATTTTAATAATTAAAATACATCTTTTTGTAATCAAAAAGCATTAAATAAACCAGTAAATTCAAATCATGAAACATGTTTAATTTAAGAACAGTTTACTACCATGAAAGAAGTCCTTCACTTTTTTTATAAAACTTTGTTTTCCTGCTGAAATGAATGCCTAGTTGGATAAAAACGTTGTGAAAATTGTGTAAAAAAATGATGCTACCGTTACTACTACTACAACTTTGAGAAGTGCATTTTACTGTAAAAGAGTAATCTATTTAATTTAAATTAAACTAAACTTTTATTTTGTGCACAAATGCCCTTTAAAGGATAGTTCACCCAAAAATGAAAATTCTGTCATCGTTTACTCACCTTTCACTTTTTCCTAACCTGTTTGAGTTTTACCAATTGTCTCCCATAGGAACCTTTTCCCCTACTATTGCTCTTATTCTTCAATGCAGAAGTGCGCTCGTTTTTGCCATTGTTTTAGAACTTCCGATTCAGTGGGAGAAATGACTAATAATCAGCAGAAAACGGTCAAACTACTTGCTCTTGTGTTTATGACTATACATAAAAAGTAGAAAAATAAAATAATTTTTTATTTAAAAGATCCGTTTGCAACATCAAGCAGCATAGCGAGCTGTTTTTAACGTCTAAAAATCAATAGAAGTGAATGAGACCAGAAGACTAAAGCCAAAAAGATTTCGACACTAAAAAATGCTGGGTTCCACACATTTCCTTCATGTTGTCACAACTTAAATCGATTAAGTTAACTTAATCTTTTTCACTAATTTAGGTAGATTGAACATTAAAAAAATGAAATCGTCCACCAAAAAAACTTTAGAATTGTGTCATTTCAACTCATTTTAGATAAATTAGTTTCAACAAGCAGTAAAAGGCATTTTTGTGACTGAATGGCTGTGGGTCGAAGAATAAGGTCATTAGAAGTCAATGGCTACCTGTTGTTAACATTCTTCCAAATATCTTCTTTTGTGTTCAATAGAAAAAAGAATCACTTTAAATATTCTTGTAATTTTTCCCATTGCATGTTTTACAGATCAAATAAATGCACCCTTACTGTATATTAAACACTTCCTTCAAAAACATCAGAATGACAGTTTAAATCCTGTGACTGTTCGATTATACTTTAAAATCGGATTAAATATTAGTTTCTTTCCCAGTACTTGGTTGGAAGGGCATCCGCTGCATAAAAAAACATGCCAGAGTAGTTGGCGGTTCATTCTGCTGTGGCGACCCCTGATAAATCAGGTACTAAGTAAAATGAATGAATGAATATTAGTTTCCATTGCTTCTGCTTTCACAGCATGGCCTGGATCTCCTTCAGCTGTTGCATGGCGGCGGCCGTATTCACACTGAACTCTTATACCAAAACTCTGATTGAGATGAAGCACCGTGCCCGCGTCCGTCTGGAGGAAGCCCGTGCTGCCAACCATGCGCCTCCCTATGATGAGGTGATCACGAGCGGTGGGGAAAGCCTGTACTCGGTCAGCCGGCTGGTTCAGCAGTGCCAGCAGGGATCGTTTATCAACAATGTCTGGACACCCCGAGATGAAGGGTCCGCTGGGGGAATGGTGGGCTCCAAGAGTCCTCATGGGCTGGTGCTGGTGGGGGGCTGTGGAAGAGAGGGATGCGAGGATTGCGAGAGAGAAATGGATGAGATGGAAGAAGCGTTGGAGAGGGAGGGGGACGATGAAATGTGTTGAGGAGATGTAAAGGACATTTGGAGAAAGAAAGAACAACAATGGAGCTTTTCGTCATCATCAGTGGGATAGTTCAGTCAAAAAAGAGTGAAAAAAAGGCATAGTTCACCCAAAAAAGAAACTTCTGTCATCATTTACTCACCTTTTATTTGTCACACATCTATTTGAATATCTTTCGTCTGTTGAACAAAAAAGAAGATATTTTGTAGAATGTTGAAAACCTGTAACCATTGACCTCCATAGTAGTTGTTTTTCTACTATGGATGTCATTGGTTACAATTTTACAGCATTCTTCAAAATATCTTCTTTTGTGTTCAACAGAAGAAAGAAACTCATAAAGATTGGGAACCACTCGAAGGCACATGATTTGAGAGCAAATTTTATTTGTGGGTGAACTGTCGCTTTAAAGTCCATGTTTTAGTTAAGCCTTTACTGTGAAAGACACATTTACATGCTCAGAAACATCTGAAATATTTCATGTATACAGTTCATATGTCAAATATTTATCTTTAGAAAAACATTCGCATAGTGATTATTTCACTGTTATTGTCATTTTTATTACTGGATATATTTCATACAGAATGAATAATTCAATTAAAAATAATTGAATCATTAAAGGAACTCTTATTTTGCTTTGGAAGTCTTCCAAAATAGGTTTACATGCAAAGTACACTGTAAAAAATGCTGGGTTCCACACAATTCCTTTATGTTGTCCCAACACAAATCGATAAAATTAACCATATCATTTTTACAAATTTAAGTAGATTGAACATAACCAAAAACCTCAAGTATTGTGTTGATTCAGCTCATTTTAAATAAGCAGTTTGAACAAGCAGCAAAAATATTTTTGGAGTGTATGTTCAAGGATTAAGGTGCCATTTACACTAGTGCGTTTTCATTTTTACACAGTACTTTAGAATAAAACGCTTATCCAAACTGGCATTTTTGGTGTAGTAGAAAAACAAACTCTATCCACACTAGCCTAAAATGCAGGATACATGACCATACACATATTTTGCCAGCATTTTGCGGACTACCAGTTGTGTAATGATCATTTGAGCCATGCCTTTTGTTATTTCAATCCATCTATACTGAAATGCAACACCAGAATTTCTAAACTAAAAAAAGTACTTTAGAGTTTTCAAAACGCTCTGTTTTTGTGGGTCGAAGATGCCGAAATAGAGTGGATGCCAGGCGTAACCGCAACAAAACGTAGACATTTTAAAACAAAAACCTACTAGAGTAAACAGTCAAGTCAAGTTTATTTATATAGCGCTTTTCACAATGTAGATTGTGTCAAAGCAGCTTAACATAGTTCTAGTAAAGTCCAGATTTCAGAGTTGAAGTTCAGTGTAGTTTAGTTCAGTGTGGTTTAAATTTCACTGCTGAAAGTTCAAACACTGTAGAGCAAATCCACCGAAGCACAGCTCCACAAGTCCCGATCCGAGCAAGCCAGTGGCGACAGTGGTGAGGAAAAAAAAAAACTTCACCAATTGACGAAGTGAAGGGAAAAAAAAAACCTCGAGAGTAACTAGGCTCTGTTAGGCACGACCATTTTTCATCTGGCCAAACTTCCTGTTCAGAGCTGCAGTCTAGGCGCTGGAGGATGAAGAGGCTGGACGTCCATTGTGGAGACAGCACCTCAGTCTTTCTAAACCATTGCTTTCCGAGAGTCTACTCTGCTCTGATTGGTCATATGTGGCCTGGTCTCTTTTGATTTTCCCACTGCTTAAATGACATGTCAGAAACAAAATTTCTATTACCATAATTAAATTTAAGCTCTGGAGGCTTCCACGGCTCAAACACAGTGATGTGAACTAATGATGGTGTCAGTTTTATCATAATCGGTATGAGTCAGTTTCTCCTCCTTTGTATATAAATGCAAAGTATATTTGCTTTCACAGTGCAGAAAACTTCTTCAAGGCCTCAGTTACAACTATACTGCACTGTAAATAATGCAGGGTTCCACACAATTCATTCATGTTGTCCCAACATTGTCCCAACATGTTGTTTTAACACTTGGTAGGTTTGGCTTAATTGAAACAAATTTTGTTTTTGGATTTCTTCGTTAGTGCGTTTTCATTTGGCACACACTAAAGCAAAAAAAAAAAAAGCAGACAGACATGCTTCCTTTTCCAAATGAACTCTTGTGTGGTTTGACTGAAATATGAATTCATAGCCTATAAAAAAAGAAACCTAACTGAATCAGAAACAGGACATGATGTCACAAGATACAACCAAAAAAAAAAAAAGTCCAAAAAAACATCCATTACAGTTTAGTAGAGGCATGAAAAAAATGTCAGCGAATAAAAATGTCATCGTATACACTCATACGTTTGCATGTTCAGCCCAGCACACAGCATTGTTTTGAATGTCTGGTAAGTTTTGCACAAAAAATATATATAATAATGATAAAAGCACAAGGGGCGTCACGGTGGCGCAGTGGGTAGCAGGATCGCCTCACAGCAAGAAGGTCGCTGGTTCGAGCCTCGGCTGGGTCAGTTGGCATTTCTGTGTGGAGTTTGCATGTTCTCCCTGTGTTCGGGTGGGTTTCCTCCGGGTGCTCCGGTTTCCCCCACAAGTCCAAAGACTATAGGTGAATTGGGTAAGCCAAATTGTCTGTAGTGAATGAATGTGTATGGACGTTTCCCGGTGATGGGTTGTGGCTGGAAGGGCATCCGCTGTGTAAAACATATGCTGGATAAGTTGGCGGTTTATTCCGCTGTGGCGACCCCAGATTAATAAAGGGACTAAGCCGAAAATAAAATAAATGAATGAATAAAAGCCTACTTTTGTATCCTTAGGTTTAACTGAACTATAAGTGTGAACACATCCTAAAACAAACGAAAGGTAATATCTGAAAAAAAATATATATATATATATTCATAATGTGTAGGTCATTATGTTTCTTTTGCTGCTTGTAAATTTTTTGTAAACATGTTATAAAATGTTAAAATGCATCTTCAATAGTTTTCACAGTGATTCAAAGTTTTATTTCCAGGAATTCTGTGTTTACTTGTGCTTTTGATTTAGTCTGGATCATGTCTTGTTCTCTAGGACTTCTCTCATTCTTCACTTCATTATATAGTGTTTTTTTTTTTTTTTTTTAAATAAGAGCACCAAGCACAATGTATCACATAATCTGAATATACTGTACGACAAGATGGATTGATGGACAGATTACAACAAACAGAGGAATTCCTGCAGCTTTAGACAGATGCTTCCAAAAGCTGGACAGAAGATTATGTGAATAATCTCCCCAGTAAGAGACAGAGATCAAGTGAGAGATGGACAGAATGAGACACGGAAAAAAAGAAAACCATAATGACAAAAGACAAGAGAGAAGTGCTTTTTCTTGTGTTTCGTTGTCTTATTTTATGGTGAAGATAGGAAGCATGTTCAAGTTATAATACAAGCAGACACATACAAATTCATTCTGTATCCTTTTTTAAATGTTCCAAACCAGGCCAAAAACTGAATATTCAAATTAAGAAATAACAAAAATAGAATGATTTAAATTGGTTTCGATTGTGTACAACTGTTAGGAAATAATACTGTAAGAAACAAATTGTAATACAGTGCAAAAAATAAACCATGAAAAGCTCGTTTGAATGAAATCAACAATACATTGAGAATTATCAAACAAATTTAATATGACTAATTTCCATCATAACCCATTTGTGAGACTAAGCAACAGCATATCAACTGAACATGAACCTACAAGCTATAATCCAAAAACTAATTACGAAGGATTATATAAGGTATGTGATTAAAATCTGCGTGAAGCGAATTAGACTTTTATGACAGTATGATGACGTTTTTTCCTCATTAACTGAAATGGAATATTCAGTAGGGGGCAGGTTTTATTTTTAGCTCCTCCTCTCATCTTTCAATTGCAATAAATTAACAGCTTGAGGGAGGGGTGTGGCTAAGCATATTTCACCCAACCCATCAAACTGAGGTCATCAGAGAAGGACAGCCATTCCAGAGCATGATTAAAATAGTTTTTATATTTAGATTTGGATTAAAGATTGCCAAAACAAACTTAGTAACTTAACTTAGCATTGTTCACTTTAAGACTAACAATGTGCAATGCTATCATTGTAAATTTTGATTTCATGCGGACTTTAAACACGGTGAAACGCATACAAAGCTCTAAAACTCAACACGACAAAACGCATGACAAAAAAATCAAATATATTCATGACACAGAAACAGAATAATGAACCTATTGCTTAATAAATGGCGGCACTCGAATTGAAAGGTGCAGTATGTAGGATTGACATCTATTGCGGTCCAAATTCAAATTATTGAAGAGGGTTTTTTCCCTACCTGGCAACCCAAGGTGCCGAAATATAATTGGGTAACCTGGCAGTGAACGGAGTTACACAAACCAAAACAAAGACAGATATTACTGCACATTTTCAAAGGAGAATAACTGACTATAGCATTGTTTTTCAGATAAAGAAGTATATTCACTTAGTATATTTATCATATCTGCAAACCTATTATGGTATTTTAATGATTCAGAAGAGTTGAAAACATACATACAGCACCTTTAAGATGGTGAACCTTTAACAAACACATTTAAGAAGCAACAAAAACACATACATTCATGCATGAAAAAAAAAAAACTGCCGCTTGCATGATCATGTTTATGTATCTCATTTATGATCATACTGAATGAGCCGTAGACCGTCATCGCTTGACTGGATGGCTTCAATGAACTCTCCCTCTGCGACTCGTTCTGCAGGAGAGAAAGGGAATTAGGCTTAATAATGTTGCCCGTGTGCTAATGTTGACTTAAAACGATCATTTAATTGTCTTACCGTTGTCCTTTTTGTCAAAGATGGCCCAGAGTTTCTCTGCTCTCTTCTCTGGCGTGCTCTCGTCGTTGGGAAGATTTGTCTGCTTCTCTTTGGGGATGAGTTTGAAAATGGCCTGATTAAAGAAATCAGAGAGAACTGGATCAAATTACTGGGTATCTGGCTTGAATGAAGTTACTGAATCCACTTCCAATTACTGAGTGACATCTGAAGCAAAATCATCATTACATGTGATTGACTATAAATGCAGCAGGTACATTTGTATGGAAGGCGGTTGGGGCCAAAACGTCTGCAGACATTACAACACCACATTTTTTTCTTGTGTGAACTAGTCAGTGTATTTTATTGTAAAATTTGTGGGAAAAGCCTAAATGTATGGAAGCATGTAAGTAGCAATAGTAATTTTGAAATCTAATATGCAAAATGGAAAAAGCAATATGTAAAATGGCAATGCATTTTATTAATTTAAATTAGCAATTTTCAAGACATATGTGCAAAGTTTGGTTCACAATGAAAATTTAATTAAATAATTTACATTTGCCCTTTCCAATTACACTTTTTGACATACAAATTACATACTAATTTTAATGCTTTAAAAGTAGCAAAAT
The DNA here is from genome assembly GCA_903798115.1 of Danio jaintianensis. NCBI lineage: Eukaryota > Metazoa > Chordata > Actinopteri > Cypriniformes > Danionidae > Danio > Danio jaintianensis. The sequence goes on along the minus strand of CAIGQV010018201.1, from coordinate 8,920,677 downwards.
TAAACTGAAAATGTTTCATCCAAATTTAATGAATGTGTGTAACTTAAGTGTCAGTACAATACAAATACATTTAACCTTTTTTGCTATACATTTGGCTTCAAATGCTTTTTTTTAATACACATCGAATTTTCCCACAGTGTATTGGTAAAATGCAATTCTACTAGTAGCTTTAGTAGATCAGCAGATTTTCACATATTTGCATCTCAGTCAAATATTATTCTATCACAAAGACGGTTTGGTCCAGGTCACATATTTCATTAATTTATTTATTAACACAGTCATTTTTCTAATTAGACTAAATTAAATGGTTTAAAAATAACTTGTATCTTATAAAAATCTTGTGTTAATTATTTTACTGTACTGTACTTTACCTTTAAATTTAAATAATGATCTATGTAAGGTCAGAAGCACTGAAAGGTATGTGTGGCCACTGAGAAAGTAAGTTTTTACACCAAGATTTACTTTGTAAAAAGTTAAAAAGATTACTACTGTATCAAAAGGGACACATAATTTATCACTGATCACTGAGTGGGTAGTTTAATAGTCTTTTACTCATGATTGCATTAGTGCTCTTAGCAATAGCATTTATGCTAGCAAGTGAGCTAAAAACATTTAGTTTTGAAAAAAAAGTTAAAACTTGTCAATTTGTTTGCCTTTAACATTCTACTAAATTACTAAATTAAAACAGTTAACAAAAATTATTTTAAAGAAATAAATTTAGTTCATTTAAAGTAGTAAAATGAAGTGTTGTATGTTTGGAATGCACCCAGTTATTAAAACTGAATGTTTTAAATAACATACTGGAAATAAATTGTTTAAGCAAACAGTTTTTTTACTTTTTGTAATGCTAAATCTATCTCTAATTATAGATTCGCACATAAATGACTGTGCCACAAAGACTTTGCGTATTTGTTTAAATGATTCTCATCATTTTGCATGTTAGGATGTAATATTCCTTTAATAAAACATTAATATTATTTCAGCTAGGGTCATGACTGCTGTATTGTTGTAGATGTGCTTTTTAGAGGATATTATAGTTGGACATTACATGAACCTATTCTTTGGATAACATCTTATTAAATCTGTTATTTTGTTCTCTAATCCATGCTTAGCTTTGTTGTACTGTCTCTCCTTGCGTTACCTCAGATCCATGTATGTTTCAGTCTTACTCTTTTCTTAAAGCTTAGCTTGCTCGTTAATTTGTTTGCATTACTGATTCAGCTCACCCTAAAATAACTTAAGTTACCTAACAATAAGTCAAAACAAATGGATGAAATAGCGCCAGCTGTGTCACTCTTACTTAAGAGCTTTCGCAAGATAAAGAGTACAGAGATACCTGGAGCACTCTTTTAACCCAAAAGATAAATCTGCATGAACTTTCACTGAACTGGTGTAAAATAGTACATAAATAAATAAGCAAACTGAATTTAGATTATATGATTCAGTCTACATTTACATTTTTAAATGTAAAAAATTAAATATCCAGAAAATCTAATATTATTAAATATAAAAAACAATATTTAAAATTTGTTCTGTTTATTTGACTTCAGAAAGCTTGCAGTACTGTGTGCGTAAGACTTTTTTACACCAGGAAAATGTACTATAGCTACAAAATGTCTTTTATTAATCATACTCCTACTTTATTGTAATACCTCTAACTATAACTAGCTGATAAACACTAAAAACACTGACAGCCAATCAGCAGCTGATGACAAAATTGCAGTTTGTGTCTAGCAGCCCGATCTCATGAGGAAACATTCCTATTTTACATATTGTCAGAAAAGGGGCTGATTTGTACAAATATGATTTGATTCATACAAAAACATATGCTTTTTAAAAGGAGACTTTTTTAAAAGGGATGAGCAAATCGTACTAAAATGTAAGAATGAGGACATACAATACGTCGAATAGTTCGGACTGCTGAGCGAATCACTGGTACAACCCTC
>CAIGQV010018201.1:8906390-8918331 GCA_903798115.1 Danio jaintianensis | reverse complement strand
GAACATACCTGGCAATAAAGCTCTTTCTGATTCTGATTCTGATACAAATTCAACGAATTAGGGACTGAAATCACATACATTTGAAAACACCATTTTTGTGTCCATGTAAATACCTAAAATGATATTCCTGACTTTGAAAACAATGATGTTGTTCTGTTGTTGCTCAAGTGTTTCCTAACTGTTAATCAGCAAAGTCTGGATTACTTCACATTACAACCAAAAGTGGAAATTGCACCCTTACACACATGGCAAATTATTCATAGGGACGAGCACCAAGCCGCCGTAGGCATATCGTCACTTCACTACAGGCACTGTTTAGAAACCAGGTGACAGTGCCAAATAATCTCCTGGCATGCGTACTACAGTGTTTTTGGTCTTTTTCAAGGATATGTGTACATGCGGATCATTTTGAAACTTTGTTGTGTAGACATGAAACTTTTTCAAAAAACAAAGGAAAAACATTTCCATTTTTGACTACACTGTGTTGTCTACACAATTAGGCCCTGTCCACACGAACATGGGTATTTTCAAAACCACACTGTTTTTTCTACACTGTTTCACTTTTTGTCCACACGAAAATGGAGTATCAGGTGACTGAAACTGAAACTTTCTGAAAACTCCGGCCAAGGTGAAGATTTTCCAAAACTCCAGGTACAGCCTGGTCGTGTGGACACTACAACCAGACTTTTCACCTCATGACGTCAGCGTGCACGGTTTTCTCCTTTCGGTTTGGCCAACACGGCTTGTTCACACCAAATGTGGAAAATGCGAATGTTGCAAATTCCATGTGTTCGCGGCAAACGCACTGCAGGACCGTAATCCACCTCTGTTCTCACATTTGCATTAACTTGTATATGCAATTTACTTGCAAAAATACTGAGGAACTTAATTCCCTGTTTGGTGTGAAGCCAGCATAAAAGTGTCATTATCTCTGCCTGTTGCCTCAACATGAATCACAGTGCGTTTTTGTGTTTACATGTAGACCAGGGCTGTCCAAATTCTGTCCTGGAGGTCCGGTGACCTGGAGAGTTTAGCTTTAACCCTAATCAAACAATTGAAGCAAGTTGTAGCTAAACTCAGGAGGACACCGGCCCTCCAGGACCAAGTTTGGACACCTGATGGAGACTGATTTTTTTTTATAAAAGCGGGGAAAGCTCTGTTTATAAAAATACTCATGTGTAGACATGGACTTAGACAAGTCAAAATAAGGCACTGTATTTTCTGCAATGAAAGAACTACTATAGTTTGGAGAGAATATGGGGGAGCAAAAGCTTATATTAATTTAATGGCTCGCAAATGTGCTTTGAATTGTTTTTGCACAAAGTTTGTCCACAAATATGTCAAAACTGAACCGGCTTGTCTTTCGCAATCAGGAGTGAATCTAAACAAGTACAACATCAAAACTATTGTAAATGGGAAAAACAACAGACCCCCACTCTGACACCTACCTCAACTCAAATGTAAATGAGTATAGAAGCATTTTTGTTGCTCATAACTTTACAAGAGAAAAAGCACAGACACTAGATAAGGCAGAACCTTGGTATAGTGCACACATCCCGGGTGCCTGTGTATATTTTGGACTCAAGTATTTGCAAATCATTCCCCTATTCCATAATCCCAAAAAAAAGCCTGCTGTGATATAATATTACACTGTAGTTTATTTTTGAATGGAAGTTAACTGCCTCCAGATCATAGGATATCATTTGTCCTATATCTGCCCAACATCTCTGCCCAACACCCTACTCTACTCCCTAGGACATTTCTGAGAAGGAGGCTTATAAGTTGACGTGTCATTGAATTCCCCTCGTGCCCATGCTCTTAAATCCTGATTGCATATTGAGGCTTATCTCTCTCGCAGTGACCACCAATGAATCCTTCAACCTCTCGCCGCAATCAGTTCTTATAGAGCTTCAGCTTAAGGGTGATGTCACTCTAATCGCTGATCCTAGGTCAGTTTGATGTTTGATGCTCTTTGTGTTGTAATCGTCCCTGACAAAACGACCTGACTCTGAATCTGAGACGCATTCAAATAACCAGACAAACTTTTTGACAACATTTTGCAGACTATTGTTCCCTGTTAGTACTGTTGCATTGTATGAAAAATCAGTTTTAAAAAATCAAGCAGATTTCAGATTTCAGGCGACCAGCAAATTCTGGATAGAAAACTTTTTCACCCTTGCTCACAATGATGTTAAAGAAAATAAAAAAGAGAAAAACACAACTATTTCAACAACGACACAGAGGAACACTTTTCCCAGATGGTGAATGCTTAAATAGTCCATCAGAATCTACCTGACTTTAAAGAGTTCATGCTCGAATCTCCCAATCATAAATGGTTGGCTTTTGTTGACAAAATACATTTTACGATAATTTTACATTGAGTTTACGTTCATTTTTCTTCTCTAATAGTATTTGCAAAGGGTGTCAGTGTTCTTTTACAATAATAATGAAGTTTTAAAAAATAGTTGTAATTAATTCTATGAGAATTAGTCATAAGAAGTCCACAACAATTATAACAACATATAAACAACTAGGGTTGTCACGATACTGGAATTCGGTATTGATACTGATATTTTTAAAACATCCATAAAGCCGTGATTCATCAGCGGATCGTTTATCCTATGTTAGCTTATAGACAAACCAGCTGATCTTCATGACTTTAAAACGCTCCAGTGTCCCTGTATCTGTGGTTACACTCAGTAAACAGTGGTGAGTTCGGTGAACTGATGACCTTCATGGCCAATGGACGTTTTTAAAATTTCAGTATCGATTGGTATCGAATTCCAGTATCGTGCAACCCTACAAACAACTAACATAATTTTGGGATTTGTTCCAGATGATAATTCAAGCTGACTTTAAAGATTTCACCTTTGAATCTCTTACCCGCACGGATTCGTAAAATAAGATTTTGTCGAAGCAATGGTATTTTGACCTCAATTTGTACCATATACAGAGTCTGTGTTAGTATTGTTTTATCTTAATATATTCACAAATGCATTAATAATTTTCATCACAACTTTTTCTCTGACAAGCGTTAATGATAACTGTTCTGTCTTTACATATTCAGAAATAGTGTGTTTAAATAAGTGTAACTTATTTATATTTACATTTAGTCATTTAGCAGACGCTTTTGTCCAAAGCGACTTACAATTGAGGAGGAATTCAGCAACTCAACAGAAGAATACATACAAGAAGTGCTAGTTATTCAAAGTAACTTGCTTGTGGTCAGAGAATTTAGTCCTAGAGTAGGAGGTGTTTTTTTGTTATGTTTTTCCGAGATTGAGGCAGTGAGGGAGAAAGTGCTTCTATAGGTGGTTTTGGTATTATTCAATGGGGTTCAGGTGTTCTCTGAAGAGATGGGTTTTTAGTTGTAGTTTGAAGGATACCAGTGTATCCGCAGTCCAAGTGGGAATGGGAAGATCATTCCACCAGTGAGGAACATTGAATGAAAAGGTTTTGGAAAGTGACATAGCCTCACAAGGCGGTGCTCACACCCTGATCGGAGGCTCCTGGAGTGGATGTAGACCTTTAGGAGCAGGTGGAGGTAAGAGGGTGAAGTGTAAATTTTACTTTAAGTTGTTTTAATTCTACGAGATTAGGCAAGTTCACAACACTATACTGTGCAGATAATAATACATTGGAACCGTGATGTTGATTTTTTTTCCAGACATTGAAGAATAAAAAAAGCTGACAGTTGCCAGTCAGAATTAGTTCATGTTCGAATCTTCCTTATGTGTGGCTAGATTTCGCAACATGACAGTACCTTCACTGTCTGAAAAGGTTTGCTAATAATATGGTTTTATATTATATTATATTATATTATATTATATTATATTATATTATATTATATTATATTATATTATAGGTTTTATATTTTACGTCACCTCATACTTCAGTTTCTCAACAAATCTTTTGACCAATCAAATGCTCTCTAGTATCTGACATGCCCCGCCCCCTTCAAGACGCTTTTTATTTGATGCACTTAAGCTCAACCACTCTCACTGATAAAGCTGTGATGAAACAAAATGCTATTGGCTGTTTTTTTAAGGGGAGGAGCTACTCTATGTCCCACCCCCTCTTCATGTTTCAGTTTAGATTACGTCAAACATCAAATAAAAAAATTCACATTTCAAAGCACTTGACGGGACCTTTAAATTGATTTTAATTTCAAAATGGCAGTTGTTTCATAAATTCATGACTTTACTTCATCCATCAATCACATGAATCCTAATTATAAATAAATAAACTGAAATTAATATTAAATTATCAAGTTGAAATATTACATTTAATGTGAATAATTCTGCCGCACCCAGCCCACCACATCAGCCCAACATGCATGAATGAGTTTGGGGTGGGACTACTTATTTGGTTAACCAATGAGGTTTGAGGTATATGCTTGATATCACATAATCGCAATTCAAGCATGGTCTACACTGTAAAAAAAATGCTGGGTTCCACACAATTCCTTCATGTTGTCCAAACACAAATCGTTTAAGTTAACTTCGATGTTTTATTCGATGTTGTTCCAACTCATTTTAAGTAAGTAGTTTGAACAAGTGAGTGTATGACAGATATATTAGAAACAGAGTATATCTGTAGAATAGTGGTTTGTCCAACATCCCATTCTTGTACACTTTATGTAAGATAAAGTGACAATAATTTTCTTACCTGGCTGAGTTCAATCACTTCAGGTTTTGTGACGTAACCATTCTTGTCCACATCAAACAGTGAGAAGGCCCACTCCAGCTTCAGGGTGGACTTGCCCGAGGAGGTCATGTGAAGAGCCACAACGTACTCCTTAAAGTCTAACGTTCCATCATCATTGGCATCAAAGGAGCGGAAAACGTGTTGGGCGTAAGTGGTGGCATCGCTGTCGGGGAAGAATTTACCGTAGATCTCCTCGAACTGCTGCAGCGTGATGCGACCTGTAGGACACTGCTTCTGGAAGTTCTCGTACCACTGGGTGATCTCAGATTCAGAGAACCTGGTAGTGAGCCTCAGGTCATCCAGGATCTCTCTGGGAATCCCTCCGCTCTGTGCGTTTCCCATGACTTCAAGCTGAGTGAGAGGGAACAGATTGACAAATGAGTCCTGAAGTGGTGAAGACTGAACCATTGATGGTTTGTTGCACTTAAAGGAATTAAGATTATCCAAAAAATGTAATGTATTGTAATGTAATGTAATGTGTTTTTATATAGCGCATTTATCGTGTATGGCCATACACCAAAAGCGCTTCACAATCATGAGGGGGGGTCTCTCCACACCACCACCAGTGTGCAGCATCCACAGGACAACGGCGCCAGTGCGCTCACCACACACAAGCTATAGGTGGAGTGAAGAGACAGTGTTAGAGCCAATTCTGTGTATGGGGATGATTGGGAGGCCATGATGGGTAAGGGCCGATGGAGGGAATTTGGCCAGGACACTGAGGATTGCCATGAGATTTTTAATGACCACAGAGAGTCAGGACCTCGGTTTAACGTCTCATCCGAAAGACAGTGCTTTCTGACAGTATAGCATCCTCTTCACTTTACTAGGGCATTAGGACTCACACAGACCGCAGGTTGAGTGCCTCCTACTGGCCTCACTAACACCACTTCCAACAGTAACCTAGTTTTCCCGTGTGGTCACCCATCCAGGTACTGACCGGGCTCAGCCCTGCTTAGCTTCAGTGAGTAACCGGGCTTGGGCTGTGGCATAAATGTAATTATGTCATCATTTATAAGTTGTCTCAAACCTGTATGGCTTCCTTTCTTCTGTTAACTCATTCAGACCTTGAATTATGTCCCAAGTTTTAGAAAAATGTTGATGTACATTTTCCTTGTTCTTAAAGCTTTCATAGATGAGACCAAATTAAAATATGATTAAGAATAAAAATGTCAATAATCTTTAATTGATTGCTTTTTTTGTCAATTTCAGTGGACATCAGGTTAATACAGTTGTACTTCCAAAAAATATACCAACATGAAAATACGAATAAAATTATACAATTTGTTGATCTTGAAGTTTCTTCTGAAGGTTACAAACTTGAACAATATAACATTTTGACTTTAATTTTCAGTTTTTTGTTTTATAGACTGTACATTATTAGAACCCACTGATGAGAAGAAACATTCAAAGAGACAGTTCAACCAAAAATGAATAATCTGTCATCATTTACTCACCCTTTACTATAATTTTCTTCTTTTGAACACAAAAGAAGACATTTTTGAAGAAAGCTAAAAACATCATTATCTTTGACTTCTATCTTGTTTTTCCTACTAAGTCAATGGTTTGAGGTTTCAGCTTTCTTCAAAATATTTTCTGCACTTAACAGAAGAAAGAAACTTATAAATGTTTAAATTTTTTGGTGAACTATTCCCTTAACATCTAAACCCACTGTTGATTAAATTTTTAATGTCGAAACCCATTGCCAATCAAAATGGACAGACATATTTTTTTAAATACTGATTAAACGCTTGCAATTCTACAATCGATTTTTATTTTCGATTAGCAAAAGCAATCCTATTTTTCTATGAAATATTGGCAACATATCAATAAATGTGATTAAAACCATTGAAAATGTTGCTTCTGTGTTTGGAACAAAGTGTTACAATGCTTCTCTTCAGCATAGTGGATATTACTGCCATTTGTTTGAATGACAAACATCCAATATCATGGACATCAGGCTTTAAAATTGTTGAATTGAAAAAAAAAAACATGATTTGACGTGATGTCCATTGAAATCTAAGCAGGTTCCGAAAGTATTAAACATAAAGGTGTTAAAGAACGTTCTGTTGTCAAGTCAGTTAGGACCAATAACTGATTGGTTACCCACATATTTAGTTTTTTTTTTTTTTTATATCTTTTCCCCCCTTTTTTTACTTAAAAGAAATTCACACAGATTTGGAAAAACATTTGGGTGAGTAAATAATAACAAATTTTTTGGGAGTGAACTAACCCTTTAAATATTCTCTTAAGGCAATCTCTCATACTTATCTACTGATAAATTAAAGGCAATGTTGCTGAAACAAGCAATAAAATACTTCACTTCTGAAATATGTTCATCATTTTTGTTTGTAGAGATTTAAAAAAACGTACTACTAATTTTGATTCATTTTTACCTGCATAGCTTACATTATGCAAACCATAGTCAGGATTTCCCAGTAAAATGACCTCTAAAAATGAAATTGCCCAAATAAATCATATATTTATAGGTTTTATAAACTCTTCTGTCACTAACACACTCCTATTGTCTCTCTTTTACTAACAGCTTTTAGCACTTTCTATTCTCTTTTCTTTTTTCTTATCTTTTATTTTAATAAAACTTGCTCAGACTTTCTAATGCCAACATTTTATCCCCTTTCTAGTTTCTCTTTTTAACAAAATGTTATATAAATATTTATAACATTTATAGTGCATTTGACTAACTGGAAATTTGGATAAAAGTGTCTGCCAAATTATTCATTCTAATGACTCATTGAATGTAGCTAGAACTCATAAAAGAAACTAAGAAATGATCAATAATAAATGAAAATAACCTCAGAAAGATATAAGAAGATGTATAAGGTATATAAGCCACTAACTAAATATTTGAATGTATTGGCATAGTGATTTTAACCAGATATTGCATATTGTGTGTTAATCATTATGCCAATGAGTACAAGTATACTATAGAGAGATCTATAAAACAGCACGCTTACCTGTGCTGGTGATCCAAGGATGAAGAATGAAGGGGCAAGTAATGAAGGAAGAGTGTGTCTCAGTAATGATCCAGTGTTGAAGGAGGTGCTGCCTCTAAAGTAAGTCAATTATGCAAGATTGCACAGGGCTCAGCCAGAAACAGATTTACATTTCATAATGATCTGCCCTGTTTCTGTTCTCCTATTTATAACCCTGTTTTTTACACTTTCTCTGTTTCAGCTAAAAGACTCCTGATATGACAAATGGCTAAAATACACACTCATGTGTAATATTAAAAAATGTGTATGCTTTGATTGTAAAATTATTTAAAGTATTACAAATTTTTCAGCCTCTTATTTGAGCATATTGTATCTTAACAATACTGTAGCAATGATTTTCAAGTTTGAGTACACTGAAAAATACACAAAGGATGTATTGATGTCAACTATTAGTGTCTAAAAGAGACGGATTTCTGTAAATCTCATTTAGTTAAGCGGCGATGGTCTTCTCCTCCTCATGCTGTCCAGATTTACAGCATCTTAGGGTAATTTACTGACCCTTGAAAGTAAAACTTAACCGCTAGCTTCTATTTCTACTGTGTTTAATCTACTAACTACAAATTACTTGAAAATATATGGGTAAAATTACAAAAAAATGTAAATAAGAATACAATTTATATATAAAATTACATATTAGGCTATAGACTATTGAATATTTGATCTAGGAATTTTGAGCTGAGAATTTTCATTTGATTGATTGATTGATTGATTGATTGATTGATTGATTGATTGATTGATTGATTGGGTAGTTTTATTGTTGATATTGTTTGCAGTTTGATAGCAGGCATATCTTGGGCTATTTACATTGTAAAAAGATTAATGAAGTATATATATTTTTGCTGCTTCAAAATGTCATGTTTGATTCAATGTATTACTTGCCATTTCTTTGTGTTTAACTACAAGATTTACAATTTCTGGGTGAAATTTGTATTGTTGCTTTGGATTTTCTTTCTTTTTTTGGTCCAAATGACTACACTATAGGGCGACATGGTGGCTCAGTGATTAGCACTGTCGCCTCAAAGCAAGAAGGTCGCTGGTTCGAGCTGGCATTGGGTCAGTTGGCGTTTCTGTGTGCTTCGGTTTTCCCCACAGTCCAAAAACATGCGGTATAGATGAATTGAATAAACTAAATTGGCCGTAGTGTATGTGTGTGAATGAGTTTATTATAAGGTTTTTGTACCGTATACAACACCTCTGACAATATATCTGACAATATCTGACAATATATCACTTTAAACTAATAAAAATGTTAATAAATGTAACATTTTCAAACGTTTCAAGGTTAAACGTTGTTGGAAGAAAGATCAAGGTCCCATAATGCAATTCAAAAGCATAAATAAACAGTGAAAACACAAAACTGCTAATTTACATATCCCTTGTACTTATAATGCACATGGATGTTAGAAAGCCATTTTGTAACAAAACAAGAGCGGTTCTGGTCAAGATTGACTTGTTTTTAATCTGCATTATACCTTTTAAAGCACTGGAGTTTCTCTGGGTCATAAATACATCCTGGTAGCCTTCTTCTGATCAGCTTAGGCTACCTTGTCTGCCTCGACCTGCATACCCAGCCTCACACAATCCCTCAACTTTTGCTCTATAATGAGAACAGAAATAAACACGACCGTAAGGAATGTTTTATAAGGAGGAAAACAAAAAGAGCACTGCAGCGGGGAAAGAAGTAAAAGCACGCTGTTTCTTTAATGACTGGCATCCAATTAATTACGTCCTCCTATAATTAATTAAGTGCAAACCCAAACAAGACATCAGTTTACTCTAAGTGCTCCCCCAGCAGGGATGTCCCAAGATCTTATCTACCGTGACTAATCTATAGTGACTAAAGCCTAATCTGTTACACTTCAGTATGGGGACCTGTTCTCACTTTTAACTAATTGCTTACGTGTTTACATAATACACACACATTAAAGGGATAGTTCACCCAAAACTGAAAATTCTGTCATCGTTTACTTGTTCCAAACATGTTTGACTTTCTTTCATATTTTGAAGAATGTCAGACACCGGCAACCATTGACTTCCATAGTATTTCTTATACAATGGAAGTCAATGGTTACAGTTTTTCAACTTTCTTCAAAATATCTTCTTTTGTGTTTAAGAGAATAAAGAAACTAAAGGTTTGGAACCACTTGAGGGAGATTTTCATTTTTGGGTGAACTATCACTTTAATGCCTTTTACTCTGAATGACCGTATTCTAAATCTTTTAATCCTATCCCAAAACTAAACTTAAAAATTACCTTACTAACTACACTGTAAAAAATGCTGGTTACACAATCAATTTGTGAAGGAATTAAGTTAACTAATTAGTTTTGAGTGTTTAGAATTAGAATTAGTTTTAGAATTTAAGTGGATTGAACATAAACAATTAAGTTTTCCCTCCAAAAAACCCCAAGAATTGTGTACAAACAGCAAACTACATATTTTGAGTGTATTAATAAGAGGTAAATTAAGAGTTTACCAAGGCAAATGTTGTAGTTAATAGTGGAAAGTCAGTGAACATATCTGCTTAATATAAATTAATAACTGGTGTTATCCTTAAGCACTTCCGGACCAGTATCGTATTTGTCAGTTTAACCCCTTTACCTATTTAAAGAAATGGTCAAGCAAATGTTTTTTTCTTTCATTTATTGAGAGTTTGTTTAATTACCAGTTCTGATACAAATGTTAGAATTGTGACCAATCAGAACACTTACTTTACTTTTAGCAAACTAACTTTTGGGTGAACTATATAATATGTTTAAAAAGTACATATTTGTGGTTGCAAAACATGTCTTGGATAACAAAAGAAAAGGGAAACCATTTGCTGCTCTTCACTGAATAACAGTACTAACTTATAATAAGAATCAATGTGTGTTTAATTCATGCAGTAATTTAGATATACAGCACTTCCTTTTAACATTTGATCGTGATCTTTTATTTTTCGAAAGCTAAAATGTTGAATTTTCTTTCTTTTTTTTTATTGCATTACTGATGGTTTAATTTGTGTGCTGAAGAAAATTGTGTCAAAATCTCTATTAAATGACCTGTGGTTTGAAAAAAAAAAAAAAAGTTTGACTAAAAGTTCTGTGACCAGTATTATAAACGCCATTTTAAAGAGTTATAGACTTCTCTATATAGAAGTTTCCAAAGAATATATACATATTATATACAATATAAATATATATATACTGTAAACATTTTGGGCGACGCGGTGGCGCAGTGGGTAGCACGTTCGCCTCACAGCAAGAAGGTCGCTGGTTCGAGCCTCGGCTGGGTCAGTTGGCGTTTCTGTGTGGAGTTTGCATGTTCTCCCCGTGTTCGCGTGGGTTTCCTCCGGGTGCTCCGGTTTCCCCCACAAGTCCAAAGACATGCACTATAGGTGAATTGGGTAAGCTAAAATTGTCCGTAGTGTATGCGTGTGAATGAGTGTGTATGGATGTTTCCCAGAGATGGGTTGCAGCTGGAAGGGCATCCGCTGCGTAGAACATATGCTGGATAAGTTGGCGGTTCATTCCGCTGTGGCGACCCCAGATTAATAAAGGGACTAAGCCGAAAAGAAAATGAATGAATGAATGTAAACATTTTGGGGCGGCGTGGTGGCGCAGTGGGTAGCGCTGTCACCTCACAGCAAGAAAGTCGCTGGTTTGAGCCTCGGCTGGGTCAGTTGGCATTTCTGTGTGGAGTTTGCATGTTCGCGTGGGTTTCCTCCGGGTGCTCCGGTTTCCCCCTCAAGTCCAAAGACATGTGCTATAGGTGAATTGGGTAAGCTAAAATTGTCCGGAGTGTATGTGTGTGAATGGGAGTGTATGGGTGCTTCCCAGTCATGGGTTGTGGCTGGAAGGGCATCCACTGCGTAAAACATATGCTGGATAAGTTAGCGGTTCATTCCGCTGTGGTGACTCCTGATTAATAAAGGGACTAAGCCGAAAAGAAAATGAATGAATGAATGAATGTAAACATTTTATTATTGCGGTAACATAATAAAAAGTTATAACTTATGTTTTTACATTATTTTAACTTAATTTTGAAAGTTTCAACTTATTTTTTAAAATTAAACAAATTTTTTACTTGATGCTTTAAGTTAGCTAATTGATGCAAGTTAAAATTACTTGTAAAATTAAATTGGTTCAACTTAAAAATATAAGTGAGGATTATATTTTTTACATTATTTGAATCTTTCTATATTTATTTATATTTATGTATATATATATGTTTTTACTTATAT
>CAIGQV010018201.1:8876143-8906290 GCA_903798115.1 Danio jaintianensis | reverse complement strand
TATATATATATATATATATATATATATATATACACAGTTGAAGTCAGAATTATTAAACCCCCTGAATTATTAGCCCCCGTTTATTTTTTTCCCCAATTTCTGTTTAACGGAGAAAGATTTTTTCAACACATTTCTAAACATATTAGTTTTAATAACTCATTTCTAATAACTGATTTATTTTATCTTTGCCATGATGACAGTAAATAATATTTTACTAGATATTTTTCAAGACACTTCTATACAGTTTAAAGTGACATTTAAAGGCTTAACTCGGTTAATTAGGTTAACTAGGCAGGATAGGGTAATTAGGCAAGTTATTGTATAACGATGGTTTGTTCTGTAGACTATCAAAAAAATATATAGCTTAAAGGGGCTAATAATATTGACCTTAAAATGGTTTTTAAAAAATTTAAAACTGCTTTTATTCTAGCCAAAATAAAACAAATAAGAAGACAAATATTATCAGACATACTGTGAAAATTTCCTTGCTCTGTTAAACATCATTTGGGAAATATTTTAAAAAGAAAAAAAATTCAAAGGGGGTTTAATAACTCTGATTTCAACTGTGTGTATATATAAATATTGTTTCTGCAAGAAAACTTTTTTATTTTCATTTCATTATTACTATTACTTTCAATATTACTATTACATAACTGCACCAGTTTTCTCTGAAATCTTCATAACTATTTTTGATATGTATTTGATTGAGACATAGCTCCTTTTCCATAACAAGCCTACTTTTCTCGCATCAAGTGTAAATCTTCCTGACGCACTACAGTCTGCTCCACACAGAATATGCCACTTTTAGACCACATGTGCTAATAAGTCCCAATCCCATTAGAAGGCTTAAAACAAGAAAAGCCCTCGGAGATAAAGTATAAAACAGGAAAAGACCCTGGAGCTAAATAAAGCCCAGTGTTTTTGTGTCTCAGACTAACCGTAAGCTCCTTTTTTTGTTTACTGGAGACACTTTTAGAAGAGACAGAAATAAGTCGAACAACTTTAAACACTCAAGTTTTACAATACAATAAAATAAATGATTATATAAAACAGTAAAGAAGCCTTATATTAAGCAAATTTTCTCTTTACTTTTTCATTAGTCATGCTAATGTTTGTTTGATAAACTGTCATTTTAACTATATGACAAATCACAGTAGAGGAGTTTTTATTTAAGCTTTAACTTCAGTTTTACAGTTTCAAAACTGTAATTTTACTCATGTAAAGGCCACATGACCTCTAGTAACTCCTGCCATAACATAAAAGTTCATCTTTGTCTCCACCTAGAGATCATATGAAGTACTTAAAATTATAGCTCTTGGGTTTGTTACAATTAGTTGCCTAAATAACAATACTGACAAATTTGCCACCCAAGATACATTGTATCTACTGTGAATAAATTTTTTTAACTAACAAACTAACTAAACAAAAAAAAAAAACAATGCTCTTGGCCAAAGGTAAATACAAAAAATATATATACACACAGTATGGATGTTTCCCAGTGATGGGTTGCAGCTGGAAGGGCATCCTCTGCGTAAAACATATGCTGGATAAGTTGGCGGTTCATTCCGCTGTGGTGACCCCAGATTAATAAAGGGACTAAGTCGAAAAGACAATGAATGAATGAATATATACACACACACACACACACACACAAAACATGTAGAAATGTTAAGACTACAGTACAGTAGAATTTCTTGTAACAATGTACTACAGTTAATTATGACCTTGTTATTTCAGTATCGGAACAAACTGCTACTGTAGTATATATATTTTTACATGATGAAAAGTACAGTAAAAGGCAAATATTATTGACATATCTATAAGTCTTTTTTAGCAAGTTTCTGTCAAATCTCATTGTGACAATACTGTTTTTCTTTGAATCTCCATGTCCAAAATTGTAAGGCAAAAACAAGGTCACGTGTCCTGTTATGCGCACCACATATCAAAAAGTCAAGGCCCTTTGTTGACATGGTGTGTGTATATTTTCCTGCTGAGGTTGCGGGCCAAACGGTCCACAGCGTTGCCTATTCCTCCCAGATCCTTTTGTGTTGCCATTCCCTCAATGTTGCCACTGTACCACATCACCCAACCGCCAAGAGACATCAGAACCAACAGAGCCCCAGTGTAGACAAGAAGGTCCCCGAAATCTCTCCCCTTTAATTCCAATGGCACAAAGAGCCCCAGAAACAAGGTCGTAAAGCCGAAAATGTCAAAAATAACTGCAAAGCCCAGGGCAATTTTGCAGTGTTTGACACCAGAGCACACCATGGCAGCTGTCAGAGACAAATACACATGAATATTTACCTTTTGTTAGATCATTGAATGCATTTACAAACATTAAACAGGCTAATACAATTTAAAGTTGTGAAATACCACAATGTAAATGCGAAAAATAAGGTTTTCAACAATAGCTAATACAACGTCCTTCAAAACAGTGCTGTTATTTTGCTGAGCCACTTCTTTTGCAGTGTAAAATATGGTCATAAAGATAAACTGTTAACTTTAAAGTGGCCAACATGGCAATAGGTGCCCACCCTTAGCAAAAAATAACCATTGTTTACTTCAAATTTCAAAAAAGGACATAGTTTGTTGTTATAAGCAATAGTAAACACAAATTCACTTCGTTGTTACACTAACCAGAGTATTTGTAGTAAAACTGTTGTTACACAAATAGTAGTCAATCCGCTAAAAACGTGTTTACTACACTTTCGCGTATAGTAAAAGCATGGTCAATTTGCGTAAGAGCAGGAGTACTGACTGTCAACAACTAAATAATAGACAGTGTCGTCTGCTCACAGAAATAACACAAACACAGACAACGGTGGGGTTTATCAATCTCAAATGCGTTTTAAGTAAACTTACCTTGATTCTAGGAATCTTCACTTCACAAAAACAAAGTAATCGTCGCCTTTCAGGTGTGGCTGAGTCAGGTATGGCCTAAACCTGTTTGAAGCTGCTTCCGCACTTACCCCGACATGTTGATATTTGACACCACCGGAATGTGCTGTTTTCATTCAGAAACAGACTCTGACATGTAGCCTACTGTTCAATATTTCATTTGTATGTACAGTGAATTACAACTTTACTTGTTGTTAAACTATATTTGTAACGTTACAAAACAGAACATGTTTGAGGACTTCTCAGTTCTCATTCAATTATGCCTATCTGCTGAGACATTCATTCATTTCAGCTTAGTCCCTTTATTAATCTGGGGTCGCCACAGCGGAATGAACCGCCAACTTATCCAGCATATGTTTTACGCAGCGGATGCCCTGCGTAAAACATAAAACACGGGACCTTCTTGCTGTGAGGCGAACGTGCTACCCACTGCTCCACCGTGCAGCCCCATCTGCTGGGACAGATCTGCTTAAAAGAATAAAAACATAAACCTAACACTTTAAAATACAGAAGTAAAGAAAATCGGGTTGTTTTTTAATAAATAAATAAATAAATGAATAAATTAAGCAAGATCGATCAAAGTCAAAGTATAAAAAATTATATCCTAAAGCTATTTATTTGGCAACACGGCAGGCGTGAGCGCGCCGTACATGACGCACGACTTCCAAATGACCTGGATAACCTCGCTCCGCAGATCTCCGATATAGGTCAGTCAATCCTCATCATAAAGCCATCAACACAATAAGCAACAGCCAATCAACACGCGGACGCTTCAATCCCATTTGGGGTTTAGCAGAGGAGGTCATCTAAATTGAATTTGTAAATAGGTAAGTTTATTAATGCTGGCAAACATAATTTGCAAATATTATTTAAATATGTTTCAGAAGTAAAACCACGTATGAAACTTTAATATATAGTATATTTTAGTATATTTAATATAATATGGGTCTGTTACTCTGTTTGACAGGGCGAGGGAGACACGCGCAAATTAACTAATGCTTAATTAACTACCTGTTAATGACTAATTAACTACTTAGTTGTCCTTGGTTGTTATTAATTACACGTGTCGCGCTCCGTGTCACGCATTTGCACGTTTTTTTGTGCTTGGTGTTGGTTGGGTTTGAAGCAAATTTTTTTCTCCTTTTTGAGCGAGTTCATGTTTGGTTGTAGGGTTGTGAATATCAGGCAGGTCCATGTCACTGATGTCATCATGACGGATGCACAGAGAAGCACAAGGAACTCCAGAGGTCAGATTTTACTAGCTTTTTTTTAAATGTCTTTAATCTAATGTTTTTGGGTGAATAAAGCTGGTTTCTAGCAAGTTTATTAAGATGGAACTAGCTGGTTATTAGCTGGTTAACCTGCCACTATCATATTTGTCACGTATTTATGAAAAGTAATTATGGTTCATGATATATTATGGTTCAACTATTTTAATATAGTGATGATATGGAGCTCAAACTCAAAGAGGAAGTTTACAAACTCTAAATAAATAACTAAATATCCAAATCATCTACAAAGGCCCAAACTGAGCAGAAATGTGCAGTTTATGTAGATAATGATGATGTTGTTGATGTTGTTGTTATTATTATTATTATTATTATTGCTAAGAATAATAATTTATAATTAATGTTTTCATTAGTGCTTGTAATGTTTTTTTGTATACAGTTTAGCAGACAAGTTGCATAAATGAATATGTAAATAAATGATGTATAGGCTTAGATACTTTAGTAAATCTGACTTGCTTCAGTCCAGTAAATGTTGTTTTTGAAATTACTAACAAATTTAAAATATATAATTATATAAATAATTAAAGCCTAAAAGGGGCAGTTCACCCAAAAATAAAAATTCTCTCAAGTGGTTTCACACCTTTGAGTTTTTCTTCTTCTTCTGTTGAACACAAAAGAAGATATTTTGAAGAAAGCTGAAAACCTGCAAGTAACCATTGACTTCCATTGTATTTGTGACTATGGAAGTGAGTGGTTACTTGCAGGTTTCTAGCTTTCTTCAAAATATCTTCTTTTGTGTTTAACAGAAGAAACCCAGAATTTTTTTAAATAAGTAAAGGATGATGAACGAATTTTCATTTCGGGGTGAACTATCCTAAAAAAACCTGCAATTTTTTTCTGTGCTAAATTTGATTTATTTTTGCTTTCTACTTGTGAAAGATGGATTCACTATTATTCAGAGGACAGCAGGCATTGTGTACAACCTTTTTTTCAGCAGTTTTAATAACATATTGATATTTTAGAGGCCTTACAAATGTGTATATCAAATACGATACAGCATAATTTATAGGGTTAAAATGGTCTTGCAATTTGGACCAGCTAAAAGCAAGCTACTATCCTCTTGATTTAATAATGCTGCCTTTATAATAGGTGAAATGTTGTTCCCTCTTATAAAGTTGTGCTGAGAATAATCTGAATCATAGAGTATAAAAAATATTTTCATTTGGAATGAAATGTAGCATTCTTTGACAACCAATTAACATTCAGTTTCACTATAAAACATAAAATGTACTTTAAATGACTGTTCATACATATTAAACTGTTAACTGTCAACCCCCCTTTTTGAACATAGATGAAAATTAGATGTTCAACTTGAATGACGTTCTTCAACGCTTTAGTGCATAGATTTAAGTTTGGTCTCATTTTGAAGAAGACAGATGTCAGATTGTAGCTGGAGTGTAAAAAAAAAAGTAAATAAGTTTAATAAAACAAATGTTATGCACGGTGGCGCAGTGGGTAGCACGTTCGCCTCACAGCAAGAAGGCCGCTGGTTCGAGCCTCGGCTGGGTCAGTTGGCGTTTCTGTGTGGAGTTTGCATGTTCTCCCCGTGTTGGCGTGGGTTTCCTCCGGGTGCTCCGGTTTCCCCCACAAGTCCAAAGACATGGTATAGGTGAATTGGGTAAGCTAAATTGTGTGTGTGTGTGTGTGTGTGTGTGAATGAGTGAGTGTGTATGGATGTTTCCCAGTGATGGGTTGCATCCGCTGTGTAAAACATATGCTGGATAAGTTGGCGGTTCATTCCGCTGTGGCGACCCCAGATTAATAAAGGGACTAAGCCGAAAAGAAAATGAAAAACATCTAAAATAATGTATATGTGGATTGCTGTAGCAAAGTAATGCTGCAAACGGTCCCACGGGTTGTAGGGTGACAGTAAATGTGTTTAAATCTATTACTCTTCCCTACGTTTAAAAAAAAAAAAAAAAACTGGTAAAATATTTATTCCAAAGTCTTAGACCTATCCAACGATATGTAGTTTGTCATGATTAGATTAGGATTTAATTGTAAAAAAGTTATGTAAACTTAAACGTCCTGGTGGTGGGACAGTGACAGTTAAGGGGTTTTAAACTACTTTAATGAAAAGGCAAGGTGATGTACATGTTGTGGAAAACAACTTCTAAAGAATACCACTTACAGCTTTTCCTCAGCCAGGTTTAAAGTTTATATTCTGCTCAGTTTAGTATCTATTTTATCTGAATTATCTCATAATGTCTCAGTAGTAAATGCAACTTATGGGGTTCTTCATATTTCTGACTTCCGACTAACTAAGAAACATTTGTATTTGTTCTTTAATACAGGTTTGAAAAATGAAGATGGCTATGAAATCTCCATCCCCTTTGAGGACAGCAATCTGGATGATTCTGGTTTCTTTAGTCCAAATGACCACACGTTTGATGGTATTTTCTTCAGCCCTGAAATGTTTGATCATCACAAATGAGCTCTACAGTTTGTGTTTCATAAATCTGTGCTTCTGCAGAGTCTGCGTCGGGTTCGATTCCTCATTGCAGTCCATACCTTCTAATCACCAGTCTCCGAGCTCAACTGCAGATTTCTCTGGAGAAAAACTCCTGGCTCCAGAAACGCATTGAAGATCTGGAGGAGGAGAGGGACTTTCTGCGCTGCCAACTTGACCGATTTATTTTCAGCACCAAGGGTCGAGAGTGCAATGGCACTTTGGAAAAAGGTAGATTTAGATCATTTTTGTGCAAAGTAGTGTCTTGTAATGGAACAATCACATTTCATGGAGTGTTGTATTTGTTTTTTCATGAAAGAAACTGAAGCAGAGCACATGCAGCAAGCCACCATTCAGAAGCAACCTATCAAGCTTTCCACAAGGAAAACATCCACTCCTTCATCACCCATGATGACACGCTCAGGAAAAATTCCTGCTCGCAGCCAAAAACGAAGCAGAAAGAACAGCTAATGAGCTTTTATTATTTTTTTGAGCTTGTATTGCTTTTATATCATAAGCTTTTATTTCATTTTTATATCAAAGTTCACTTTAGGGGCTTTTGCAGTGTATAGGAACGTTTTCACAGTTCCTAGAATTAATGGTGGAAGTACCCCTTTTTTTTTCTTTTTTTTTACACATGTATGCACCACAGGAACTAGGAAAGATTTTAGTTCTACAAATGCCATTTAGGGGATCTAAATTAGCTCCTGCTTTTTTAATTTCAAACAATAGGAACTATAATGATGTAGGTGTATGCTGATAGGGTGGATACTCTATTTCCATTATCATGAAATACACGACACACAATGAAAACAAGGCTCTGATAATAGCGTTCTCCTTCTTCCAGTTGTTGATCTTTGTTGAACTCTGTGCTTCATGTCACAATGGAACCAGGAAAAAGGTCCAGGGAAATATAGTTCCTTTAACTACCCAGTGTGCGCTCCGTTTCTTTTTATTTATTTAATCAATTAAATTTCAATTAAAACTAAAAATCAGTCACAGCATGCTCTCAATGTCATTTATACCCCATTCGTATGGAACATCTGTGTTAACGCTTGATGGAGGACGTGTCTGACACTTCACACTGGCAAGATCATCATAATGACGACAACCAATCACATTCAGCTTGGATAGTAGTAGGGGTAGTGGTAGTAATAGTGGTGGTGGTGTAAACATGCATATAAAGATTGATCAGAGCACAGAGTGATTAATAGCCATAATAGTGATAAGTCTTTTCTACATTTTGACATACCGCTAGATACTCTGGTGTTGCACAAAGAGGATTGGCTAGCATCTGCACTAGTATTTGCATAAAGCCATCTGATTGTCTGACGCCTAGGTTGGCGCTTAAAGTTGAATTTTTTTTTACTTTTGCCACGAACAATGGCCCCAACGGACCCACAATTCAGTTCACCAATACTTGACGTCACTCCCTTCAAAGTAAATGAGGAGTGACATGGCCCCATTGATTATAAAATTTATTTATTGAAAGATTGTGTTTTATTATTATTTTTATTTTATTATTTTTTTTTTTTTGGTTATTTTGATATTTTGGACAAAATAATTTACAAAGTTGCTATAATGGTTCTATTAATTTTAGCACTTAAACTTAAGGGATGACATCAGACACTTATCTAACCCTAACCCTAAAAAAGTTTATTCACATTTAAATGCATTTAAAACGTTGTTGTTCCACTCAGGTCAAGAAGAAGAAGAGGAGGTGATTGAGGAGGAAGAGTATATAGCGGAGGAAGACTATGTGGAGGAGGAACAGCTCATTACAGATGACGACGGTAACAATTCGGAAGATAAAACATCACGTAAAAGTTGTACAGGCAGGCTGAGTGGCCAAATGAGGGTGAAAAGACGACGCGTCTTCCGTTTCGCACGAAGCATGGAAAGACAAAGGGGTGAGAATTCTACATACATGCATACATACATGCATACATTTATTTATTTTATTATAACTCTATCTCCCAACTTAAGTTCAGTTTGTAATAATTACTGTCATTTTGTTTGCAGTAAAAGACCCTGCAGGTGTTCTGCTCCGCTACAATAAGATCCTCGTGACCTATCAGAAGCTGAAGAGCATGTCTAGAGCCTTCCAGGTCCACGGGGTTGACAGAAACACCGTCGCCTCCACTACTCCCATTGCTGAAATGCTTTTAGTTGCTCCTGAGAAGATGTCTGAGGTAGGGGAGTTTGATTCCTCCAAGGAGAAGCTTCTGGATTATGCGAGGCGCTGCTATAAAGCTCTTGATGAGGAAGCTCACGCCAAAGTGCAGACCTTGAAGAAGAACAACCTCTTGTTGCCCATTTCCTACAGGTTCAGGCACTGAATTTCCAAAAATGTCTGTCGGTGGTGTTGAAGTTTATTCACTGAACTTTCATGGGCTCCTTTTTTTTCTACCTCAGTTATAGATTGACACAATAGGAGTGAAGTCCCAACTATGTGCCAGTTATTTATGCTAATTCTTCCCCAAAGTGAAAAAGACATGTAAAATGGTTTGTCAGCCACTGTATTTGAGGGGTTACCGTTTCTTGTTTTGTGTATATGCTTAAGTTTCTTGTTGTAAATTTTGGACAACTCACTCTTCGTCTGGGTACCATATAAGGTAACACTTTGGTTTAGTATACTGATCTTTGGGCTCACATTTTGGCGATACACTTCATGCTAAAGGCTGTTGATTTAAAATAAAGTTCATCACTTGCAATCATGCAAAAGAAAGAGAAAAATGTCTTTGAAGATAATTTAACTTTCTAAACCTATTTCAAAACTAAACTTATTTGTAAACTAAAGCTTTGTGCTGTGAATTGATTATTTAGCTAATGCTTAAGGTTATAATAAAACTTTTTTTTTTTCATGTGTATTGCCTGTCACAAGGGTTGACGTTTGTATTTCTGCCCTATTAAATGATAGCACAGTTGTCAGCACAAATATTTTTTTTTCCATTGTATATAAATTAAAATATTGATAAATAGATTTTTGTACTTTTTTTGTTATCAATTAAAGCAATCCTTAAATGTAAGTGATTGTTTATTACTTGAAAATATTATTAATGAGGTAATGGTTCATTCAGAAAATATAGCTTCTGATGCATACACCTACTTTAACGTTAAATATGATGCTGAAACCATCTTTATACATTGTAACATGACTTTTGTTATTGTGTTTGTATATACATTTTCTTTTGTATTATCACTATTTGTTTCCTTGCTGTTATTAACCATCCTCAGCGTCACATCACAGTGTCCTTCAGTCAGCCATGTATATGGCTACAATTCTAGAATGGAGTTAAAATGTTAAATAAATTCCTCCTTGATAAAAGAAATAATAATTTAAAAAAAACTTACCTCCAGGCCTTTAGGGGGCACATGTCATCATTGTTCTTGTTCAGCGTGTTCTTTGGTGCCGTAAAGAAAAGATGAGCGCATCCGCCAACGCGGAATAAGCGGTTAGCCTCTTTGGTCGAAACGGGCTACACTTTACCTCAATCAATAATACCTATTAACTCCATTTGAGTATCAGGAAATATATCTAAACGGCAAATAGTTATAACGAAAGGGTTAAATCTTAAACATTATCGACGCAAGCCTTTTATTCGTGCTCCGCGTTGGTTCCGTTTAGCATTAGCCGCTAACAACCCTCTCAAGCAAAGCGTTTATTTCACCCTCCGCGCAAACATACGTGTGTTTCGATAAAGTCTATATGCTAGTGTTACATTTTAAAACATCTGTGTTTTATAGTCGGTCTCTTGTAATAGCGTGTGACAGAAATAGAGCTATTTGAGCAAAAAAGGCGTGTTAGCTGAAGTTTGACCTAAACACCAGGATGTCTGATTTTGATGAATTTGAGAGACAGCTGTCTGAAAACAAACAAGGTGAGTATGGATGTGCATCATTTACTGCCTTGAACAACATTCACCTGCGTGGCATACTACCTGTACGCGGTACAACGTCACGTATAGATGCGTACGGTAATGAAACTAGCTCAACACATGCTATATTGGTAGTTTTACATTTGTCTTTAAAGAAGACTCACGCAAGAACACATAAAATTGGCCATTGTGGTTATTTACTGTCAAGATTTTAGTTATTTTTAAAAAATGTTTTAGATTTTGCACTTGTGTTATTGTACTTAATTATACAATGCAATGTGTGTACCAATATTATATACTGTATTGTATGCTAAGAAAAATCTTACTTGTTATAGACATTAAATGTAATTAAAGATTACATTAATGTGTTAGAAAATTATGTGTGAAATGATATGAAAATGAAGGTTCGAACTGGTGGCAAAATTTACAAATTTAAAATAACAATAAATTAATAATTTGGGCCTCCATTGTGATTATTAATAATTCTAGTTTAAAATAATCATGAAAAGATCCTTATTTTGCTATATTAACTTTTGTTTCTTCTATAAATCATGGTAAAAAAAAAAAAAAATTGAGTGAAAACATATTTGAAAGGCTTATGTTTTCAGTGCATGACATCTCACATTCGTCTTTCACGTATGTCACTATAAATGCGCAACAGATTTGTGGATTTGCCTTCCCAGGACTGACACACCATTAAAAAAACAAACAAACTGATGAACATCTTGTAACTGCAGAAGTGCCCTATGAAGTATTTTTTTTGTTTTGATTTTCTGAATGGTTCAATTACACTTCGTATATCATAAACATTTCTAATCAGTCAAAAACATTGAACATCAAAAAAATAATATTTTACAAATGCCGTTACGTTATACAATGTTATTTTTATATACAAATTTTACCTGAAATTAAATAACAAAATTCCCCTCTGCACAACTTTCATTCATTTTCTTTTCGGTTTAGTCCCTTTATTAATCTGGGGTCGCCACAGCGGAATGAACCGCCAACTTATCCGGCATATGTTTTACGCGGCGGATGCCCTTCCAGCTGCAACCCATCACTGGGAAACATCCATACTCACTCATTCACACACATACATTACGGCCAATTTAGCTTACCCAATTCACCTATACCACATGTTTTTTGACTTGTGGGGGAAACCGGAGCACCCGGAGGAAACCCACGCGAACACGGGGAGAACATGCAAACTCCACACAGAAACGCCAACTGACCCAGCCGAGGCTCGAACCAGCGACCTTCTTGCTGTGAGGCGAACGTGCTACCCACTGCGCCACCGTGCAGCCCTCTGCACAACTTTTTTATCCAAAATAAAATTATTCCATATTTTTATTGCTGTCCTAGGTAAAAATGCCTTGCGTTTTTCAGATGAACACAGTGGGAGCTATATTAAACAATGCTCCAAAAAGAGCATCCATAAAGAATAAAAAATCAATCCAGACAACACAAGCTGTTTAAACAAAAGTGAAGTTATGGTTTTGTAAGAAACACATCCATATTTAAAACCAGGTAAACCATTATCACAGGCTTCCAGCAACTTCTGTATGCAAATTTTGTGATCGAATTAAGTTATGTAGTAGGATATTAAATAATTCCAGACACATGAACACAACATTTTAAGATGCAAAAATGCACCGTTCATTCACAAACACAAGCCAAACATGCAGATTCCTTGCTCACTTTTATACTGATGACACCAGATCACATTACAGTTTGATCAGCTGCTTAGGAACTGCCTGATTTTGATTGCCAAATTCCATGCCATTCTGTGTAAAACAGTAAATTGCAGTCTTATAAATGGATTTGGCCGTTCAATCTATTGAGGTAAAGTTGGTTTTATATTTGAACTTTTGCATTCAATAAAATAGTATAGCTATATATATATATATATATATATATATATATATATATATATATAATAAATAAAAGGCTATTACAGATAAATTATTGTGAGCACAACCTACATTATATTTCTAACTGTAATGCTGTGTTTTAAAACCCCTGATAATCACGCTTCTCTTTACGGAAGGTAACTTTCATCTACAAATGTGTTGTTTCAAGCAGAAGATTTTAATAATATATTTAAGTATAAATAAATAAAAATATTGTGATCAATAAAAACATCTCATTTGAAAGCATAATGTGACAAAGTGACAACTTGTGACGCTCCCTATTTGATTACCACACTATGAGTCTTCGGTCTGAAATCGCATGCAAGTATAACTTCAAAACAACATTTGCACTATTTAATTGACTGTGAACAATGTTGTACTTTGATAGCCATTGACTGCTAAATAGGTCTGCACGATATATTGAAAAAAACGACGTTGCGATATTTTATTACGATATATATTTCAATATTGAGTATTATTTCACCAGATGAAACGAATAGGTCTACTTGAAAGAATTCATAATTTTACATATATCAGGATAAGGGTGTGCATCTACATAAAATATAACATACCAATTGCAAACATTATACAGTAGTAGAGCAATGATGCTATATGAATAAAATACACAGTGCTTTATGATTTTCTGGAACTCTAGCAATATTCAGATACACAAATTGAATAGTCGAATGTAAAATAACATTGTGTAGACTTCAACGTGTATATAGCAGGGAAAATAAGTATTAAACGCGTCACCATTTTTCTCAGAAAACATATTTCTAAAGGTGCTGTTGACTTGAAATTTTCACCGGATGTTAATAGCAACCAAAGAAATCCAGATAAACAAATCTAATCAGTTTACAAATGAACTTATGTGTAATAAAATGAAATGACGCAGGGAAAAAGTATTGAACACATGAAGAAAGGGAGGTGTAGAAAGGCAGTGAAAGCCCTGCTGAAATCTCTCAGTAGTTCTTCAGCAACCCTCTGTCCTTTGTCATTGTAAATTAATGTTAGCTGCTTCAGTCCTTCAGTTGTTTCGGTTTTTACCAAAATCTGGTTCAATTCCATGTCAACAGCTCCTTTAGAAATATTATTCCCAGGAAAAAACATGACGTGTTCAATACTTATTTTCCCCGCTGTATACACAAATACAATTATTTTCTCTTAAAGTTAGAAACGTAATTTCTTATTACTTTAGTTTAAGTTGAAATGAATGACTTGAAATGCTCGCACGTTCTCAGGTAGGGATGTTCCGATTCCAAAACCTGAGCTCAGAGTATCAGCGATACCGAGTACTGATCCGATACCTGAGTGTTTACGTTGTGCTTTAGACTTAACCATTTATAAAACGTGAACATGCATACAGTAAATTAGAGTATTTTTATTATCTGACATTTTTATTATCAGACATTCAGCAGTAATATTATTTACTGTACTTTAGTGAAACAAGTTCAGCCACAAATCAAACACCGTAAACTGAAAAAAGAGGTTAAAATACAGTAAACTGTATAAAAAGCTGTGAAAAAAATAAAGAAATATAAAAAATGAATATGAATCATATAGAAAAGTAACCTCTTGGAAACTTGGAATTTTTTTTTATTTTCTTATGAAATTTATTTTCTTAAGAAATGCGTTTCCCTCTTCTTTGGTGCTCTAACAGTGGTTGTTGTGGCAACAAAGCACAACTTCCTGTGTTTGCATTCTGAGCTGCAAAGAAGAACTGACTCCGGGTTTGCAGAGCTAGCGGGCATCATTTAAAAAGATGGTATCGGATCGTTTATGGTTTCAAATACTCGCTGATACAGATGCCAGAATTTTTGCAGTATCGGTGATAGGGCTGCACAATATATCGTTTTTAGCATCGATAATTGCATTGTGATTATTCCATTTCTGTAGCTGAATACTGTTAGACTCCATAGAAAACCATCAAATAGTGCTATTCATCTTATAAAACTATCCCTTTTCGCAATATTTATATATAAAAAAAAATATATATATATATATATATATTGCAATTTCAGATTTTTCCAATATCGTGCAGCCCTAATCGACGAGTATTTCTGATACTAGTATCGGTATCGGAACAACCCTAGTCCCAGGTCCTAAAAACACACTGAAATTATAAACGTTTTGGTAACTTTATGGTTAAATGTTGAAATGACTTCACAAATCCCGAGTGTTTTCAAACGTATCTCCTAGTTTGACATTGCAGATCATGCGATGTGACTATTACAGATGCACATATTGCGATATTGATGCTGAAACAATATATTGTAATATGATTATAATTGTAATCTGATGATCTAATATGATTCCCTATTTAGAATTTCCAAAGAATACTTTTTCTGAAGTTCTATTATGAAGGTGAAGGTCTGAATGTGCAAATATAAAACCAACTTTAGCCCAATGTGTAATCTATTTTCTCTTCATGATGAAAACCATAGGGCCCTTCTGCAGGCGTTCATTTTTGCCAGATCAGCAGTCATCCAGTCAGGCTGACCGTAATCTTTTTGCATGACAGAGTAGGATGTTTAAATGAGCTGGAATAACCTCCTGTGTCCCTTCTCTCTTCCGCACAGGTGACAGTCTAAATGGTCATGGTGGGTATCCCAGAATGAGTTGCCGAAAAGCAAACACAACCTGTCTCCTTCCTTTTCCTCTAATCTTCCGTTTGCCCCTAGATACTCACTGTGAACTCAGAAATCCTGCATAATACTGTGCCAAAACCTCTTTCATTTTCTTTCACTCTGCAGCTGGAATGGGCTTTTGTCTTCTTTTTACCTTCTTCTTTCCGTCCTCTCATTTACTTTAGGAGCTTGCAGTTGTGTTTTTTTTCTTTCATTTTGGATGCTCATGTATTTCATTTTATTTATTTTTGTCTTAGAGCGGGACAAGGAGAACCGGCACCGGCGACGCAGTCCGTCCCGCAGCCGCAGTCGAGAGCGGAAGAGGAGGAGCAGAGAGAGGAGAAGCAGGGAGCGCCGCAGTGACAGCAAGGACCGCCGGCACAGACGCAGGTGCCTATCGCACTCATTACAATTCAACAGTAACAGTGGCTGAGGCCCAGAGTGAGAGTTTATGCAAAAGTTGATTCAAATTTTATTTGTCACATACAGAGTCATACACAGTATGATATGCAGTGAAATGCTTACACAACCACTCGTGACCTTAAAATAACAACAAAAATAACAACAATACGAATCTAAAATATAAATGCAATAGAAAATAAAAGCAAATAGAAAATATTTAAAGACTTTTGACATAGAGTATGTGGCTGTAGAAAAACGTATGAAGTATAAAAGAGCTGTCTGTACAAACAGAAACGTAGAAGTCTTTCTAACAAAGTGCCTGGTGCATAAGAGAAGGAGTGTAACCTATATAGGTGGTTTGTCAAGCCCACTCACCTATTTGGAGTACATTAGGTTTTCACAATGGTTTTCTGTTTAGAATTAATGCCCAAGTCATATTGTTTAGCCATGTTGCAAGCTAAAAGATGATAATTGCAATACCAGTTGCAATTAGATTAGACTCATTATTGGTTTTAAATCAAGATTGAAGAAGTATCTTTTCTCTTTAGCATTTTAACTGTATTCTCTTTGGTATTTTATTGTTTGTTTTGTCCATCTTGTTTTAATTAATTTCTTACTCTGTTAAGCACTTTGGATAGCTGTGCTATATAAATACTCTTTAATGATATGAGTCAGTTTTTTTATTGTTATGTTTAGCTTTATTTAAACTAATATAGTGATGCAAACAAAAGCTTCTTTGCAAAATGATTCACTGTTTTGAAGCATTGGAAACACCACCTTCTAGGGACACCTGCTTGTCAAAACCATAGAAATGCAACAAAACATGCAGTAGAATTGTTTTATTTTTATTATTATTATTTTTTTTTTTCAAACATTGCAAAATTAAAAGTATAACCTATAAATGCGGTTAGCTTATCATCTAATGCCATTTAATATTAAGTGTCTGCATAATATAAGTTCTTTAATAAGATTTTAAGGCTTATATATTGCTTGTTCCATGGTAGACTCTGCTAAACAAGCCAGCATGAGACTATTAACTAATATTATTTATTTTCATTTTACAAATGCCTCACTAAAATATCTACAAACTAGTAAAACTGATCCGAGATCAAATAAAACCATTGTAGTAATCCGTTTTCATTGCACAGTAATCAAGAATAAATAAATTGTCTTTTAAATGTGTTGTTAAATTCTTAGTCTTACACTGACATCTCATTCAGTTGATTATTTATGTACTGTTATTTAAGCTACTGTGAAGTAGCCACATATCAAACCCTGTTCTTAAATGTCATTTCAGTGATCATACACAGAACCACCCCCAAGAAAATGTCAGGTAATAAAGCAGATGGGCTGACCCAGTTTTACCATGCTTTACGTAATGTTTTAAAAAGTGTTTTGTGAGTGAAAATATTAGTCATTTCCATGTTAAACGTCTTTGTCTGGTGATTATAGTATGTTAGGTGAAATATTGTAAATAATAATTGTAGTAATTGAGTTTTTATTATTCTGTGCACCATAAGTTTGTGCTTTTAATTGTACTGTTTTACTAATATATTAAGAGATAAATGCAGTTAAATGGCTTTGTTTGATAAAAAAAAAAGGAATAATCATCATGTTCTTGAATATGCTATATACAATTTAGATAAATATGGTAACATTTATTTTGTTTTTCTCTTTACCTTAGCCGTTCACCTCAGCGGGAGAAAAGAAAGAAAATTAAGAAGTACTGGGATGTCCCGCCTCCAGGCTTTGAGCATATTACTCCCATGCAGTATAAGGCAATGCAAGGTGAGGGACACTGTCAAACATTACCCTCTCCACTTGTTTGTCCTTACTAAATATGTGTGGGCGCTATACTGGTCGAAACTGCAGAGACATCATTGCCACATCATGTGTCAGCATTCTAGCTATTATGCTGCTTTAGCTCTCACTATAAAACATAATAAAACATTTTTATTAAAATGTGATGTTTAAATGCCATTAGACAAGATTTTTATAATAAAAACACTTTGAATGTTTTTTTAAAAGGTATCGGCAGGAAGAATTAAGTTATTTATCAAATATTGATTTGAAAAATCATATGTAACTTTGAATATAAATTTTTTGCGAATTTTACTTATTTCTATTTATATATGTTTGTGTGTCATTTCTTAAAATATGGAGTTCTTATCGTGTGATGTTTTTATATATATATATATATATATATATATATATATATATATACTTTAAAAGTTTCTAATTTAGTTTTAGAGGTATTTTGCAATAGGCTTATAATATACATACAAAAAAAAAAAAACGTCATGAAATTTGCCTTAATGTTTGGTAAAAGAAACGACCAGATTTGCAGATGTTTTTACCCTTTCTAGAATCGGTCACTCCATTATGACACAAGTTTGTAATTTTTATCTTATTTGTAAAAGCACTTTAACCCTTTAAGGTGCACTCCTTAAAAAAATGTTTGGCCCACATCTTGGATTGAATAATATACTCACAGAACTCAAGTAATAGAGTTAAAGTTAAAGACAAATAGTAATAAGCAATTAAAATAATAATGAGAACCTATGGATAAAAGGTCAACCAGGTGGTTATGATGCCTTTTAAAGGGTAAGCATCTTCTATTGGATTGTGTTGGTTTTAATTCCAAGAGAATTGGAAGTGAGAAAGTTATTTTATTCTGTTCATCCTTTTGAAGTTTTTTTTTTTTTTTTTTTTTTTTTTTTTTTTTTTTTTTTTTTTTTTTACATTTTTTTTTTTTTTTTTTTTTATTTTTTGTCCAAATACCGTTTTAGAGGTTTTTTTTTTAGCAAAAATAAATGATAAAATCTTAATATAATCTATACCTTCAGTATAATTTAACTCACCATAAAAATGGCTATGGAAGCTGGCGTGGCATTAAATACAAACAAACAATAGACTTCTATTCATCCAAGGTAAAGATCAGCTCTTTTCTAATTATGTCAGATATGGTTCATTCAGGGATCGGGTTTCTCTTAAACTCCTCCTTTTTGAGGGGCTACTCTGCTTTGATTGGTCTACTGCTTAAACACACCCATTTTCATATTTGATTTTCAGCTTCAGAGGCTTTCTCAGTTAACACAGCAATATGAGCAGTTATACCAGGTTTACCATATCTGTTTGAGTTCGAAACAGGTGACATGGATTTTGCTTTTACAGCATTAAAAAAAAAGGTTTCTCCTTTGTCATGTCGCAACAACACAGACCAAAGTCTTTCAGGCCTCTGCACAACTGCAGCATTTGAGAGTGACATTATATTTTGGTGGAAGCCACTGTAGACTAAATAAGTAAATGAGTAAATTTTCTATAGGTTTTTGTAGAAAGCAAAGGTTTTTGGGGGAGATTATCTTGGTGGTTCTAAAGATTATCTGATAAAAAAAATTTCTGTGATGTGAGTTGTGTTAAGAGGGATGATATATAGAGTATGGCAAATTAAATTAGCTTTAAATGGTTGGTGGTTTACCAGTCTTACTCATCATGATCACAGTTTACTAGTAACAAATGAATTGGAGAGATCTGTAATTATTACTAGTAACAACTCACATTAGAGGGCTTTCCAGTTTAAAGAGCTCTGCAGTTAAACTTGTCTTAATGTAATTAGAGAGCTCTGTAATTGAATCAGAGAGCTCTAAAATTAAAGTCTTAATAGTAAAATGCTATTATGATGAGCAACACTTGGGTGCATTTCAGGATTTCAGATAAATTGTTTCTCTGGTCAGGTGTTTTTCTCAAGTCTTTTGGTTTTGCAAGATTTCCTGTATTCACAGTTGGGGCTTTGGTTGAAAATCGGTTGGTGTGGGAGCAAAACGGTTAAATCTAGAATTTTTCTTTTTTTTGGTCTCTCACATTTTAAAGATCTTAAGGTTTAAAAAAAATGTTTATTGTGCACCCAGCCTAAGCAGTTTTAAAAAATTTCTTTTTGGATTCTTATAACACCCCTATTTATCACTTAAAGCCCATGATATAATTCATCTGTCCTTGTGATAAATATCATATTGAGTATGAACTGCATGATACTCAAAGTATGTAAAGTTGTCGAGTATTGCGATAATGATATTGCTTGTGATATTTCCCTAGAGAAATTCACTTTTGAAATATTTGTAAAAAATCCATTAATTTATCTAGCAATTGTACTAAAACATGTAGTAGTTTTTTTGCAGTTTTTTGTTGGTGTTTTCATATTTTTTGGCTTTTTTTTTTTTTTTGCGCCTGCAGCGTAGCGAGAAGATGAGTGGGCACTTTACGGTCATTGCTTGGCATTTTTCAGCAATTGCAAGTTGAAAAACGCAGCCCCCCACAAATAATCTGCTAAAGACTTTTAACTTGTAATGGTACAGCAGGGATACTCTGTATCATAGCAACCGAATGAAAACCAACACTCACAGCTGAGCGTTTTTAGGACAGCGCTTGCATTTCTGCAGCGCAAAAATCACTTCGGTGGACACACAGCCTTAGACACTATGAATGGCAGATATTCCGATGTTAGCCAATAGCATAATATCATCTACTGAGTAGGTGGGTATATAGTAGGGTCCCATCTGATTGGTTAAATTTGGATAAAAAACGTACTGTATGTAAAACACAAATACTCTGCACTTCTCTGCGATATGGATATTGCATGTACTATAATCGCAATAACGGTAATTTTTCGAAATACTGCGCAGCTCTAAACAAGTTTTTCTGTCCATATGGATGGTGCACGAACCAAATTTGTGAGGTGACTATTGAAGCAGAACAAGTCCAGTGTGTGGTACTGTGCATGTGCTAAACTCATCCATCTGTGCTCATCCATGGTTAAGTAGACTTTGAAAGCTGCACAGACATGGCTGTGTGCGAGAGACAGCACAGTGCAAAAATTATTAGTGTACATGGGCCTTAACTACATTTTATTCTCTTCCTGTCTTTCTATTGTTTATCTCATTCAGGCCTTTACAAGCTTCTCAATAACACAAATATATTTTAATAATTCATATTCTGTTGTTCTCCCTCAGCTGCTGGTCAGATCCCCGCTACCGCTTTGCTGCCCACCATGACGCCAGATGGCCTGGCAGTAACGCCGACCCCGGTGCCTGTAGTGGGCAGTCAGATGACTCGCCAGGCTCGCAGACTTTACGTTGGCAACATCCCATTTGGCATCACAGAGGTGTTGAACGAACACTATTCGCACACTAGAATTACTCTGCAGGGCTTTTGAAAACTAATCCGAATAGAGAACACTGGCATACTTTGATGCGTTATGCAGAAGGATATTGGATATTTAATTTAGAATACTCCAATATTTTCATATTTAGATTATCTTACAATCATCTCAATGCTCCCTTCTGCCACATAATGTGCATCATAAATGTGTAATTTTATTTTTAAATCTACACTAGTTGAACTAAAATAACTTTACCATGAGTGTGAATAGATCCCCAAGTCACGCTGGGTCTAAACTGCATTTTTGAGAAAGAAAAACAAAACAGTTAAGTCACACTTGTTTGTATTATTCACATTTTCTAATTTAATTTTATGGAAAACTATAAAATTAATTAATGGTGGTATAAATTAATTAAAATACATTAAGTTCCCGTCACTCCACAACAAATCTTTTTTTTATTATTCTCAAAAATTCTGATATACACTACCTGACAAAAGTCTTGTTGTCGATCCCAGTTGTAAGAGCAACAAATATAATAACTTGACTTCTAGTTGATCATTTGGAAAAGTGGTAAAAAAAAGGGGTAAGTTTTTCCGATCAATCATCTGTTGAACTGCATCCCAATCATCACAAATACTGCAGAAGACCTATTAGAACCCGCATGGACTCAAGATTCTCACAGAAATCAGTCAAGTTTGGTGAAGGAAAAATCATGGTTTGGGGTTACAGTCAGTATGGGGGCGTGTGAGAGATGGCAACATCAACAGCCTGAGGTATCGAGACATTTGTGCTGCCCATTTCATTACAAACCACAGGAGAGGGCAAATTCTTCAGCAGGATAGCACTCCTTCTCATACTTCAGCCTCCACATCAAAGTTCCTGAAAGCAAAGAAGGTCAAGGTGCTCCAGAATTGACCAGTCCAGTCACCAGACATGAACATTATTGAGCATTTCTGGGGTAAGATGAAGGAGGAGGCATTAAAGATGAATTAAATCAAAGAATCTTGATGAACTCTGAGAGTCCTGCAAGAACGCTTTCTTTGCCATACCAGACTTTATTAATAAGCTATTTGAGTCATTGCAGAGTTGCATACTTCTGATACCAAATGATCAACGAGAAGTCAGGTTATTATTTGTTGTTCCTAAAACTTGGATAGATGACAAGGCTTTTGTCAGGTAGTGTAAACTAAACCCCAAAATATAATGGTTTTCGCAATAACAACACTTGCTGTATATATGAATTAATAACGCAAACCTCAAACTAGCAGTCTGCAGGAGGTGCACTAGAAAGATCAAATCCTTCAAGGGATAGTTCACCCAAAATGTATTTTGTTTTCACTATTTACTCATCCTCAAGTCCTTCCAAACCTTTATAAGGTCAACAACAAAGAAGATATTTTGAAGAAAGATGAAAGACTGTAACCATGGACTTCCATTGTAGGCAAAACAAATAATATGGAAGTCATTGGTTACAGATTTGCAGATTTCTCCAAAATATTTTCTTTTGTGTTCAACAGAAGTTAGTCAAACAGGTTAGGAATTAGTAAAGGGTGAGTAAATGAAGGGAGAATTTTCAGTTTAGGGTGTCAAACTATCCCTTTAGCAGAAGCCAAAACAATTGACTTTATTTAAATTGAAAATATGGCACACATTTGAATATTTATCATTTTTAATGGGTTATCAGTCAGAAAATGATCTGTTTATCTGTATTATTATTAATATTATTATTAGATAATGAGCTAAGAACTTAATTCTCAGCTGCATTAACACTCTTCTTCTACAGGAATCTATGATGGACTTCTTCAATGCTCAGATGAGATTGGGTGGTCTGACTCAGGCACCTGGAAACCCTGTCCTTGCCGTCCAGATTAACCAGGACAAGAACTTTGCTTTCCTTGAGGTCAGTAACACATGTATACACACTAGCTATGTTTCCAACCAAAGATGCTAATTAAACTTGGGCGCAAAACTGGAATATCGCATAATACATTAGTGAATAAAGCACTGTTTCCATCCAATGAGTCAAAGAGAACTAAATCGTCACTTCCTGATAAACTGATGCCAAATATCAAAAATTAAATTATCATTTGCTGTCGTAGGAGAAGCCTTTGTGGGTTTTTTTTTATTATAAAATAAATTACTTGCACCTCAGAAGACGAAATGCAATGAACTCGTGGTGACACAATGTGCAGTTTCAAAATATACGCGCAATTAATTTATTTTTTATCCAATATTCCAAAATGCACATAAAAATAGGTAGATAGAAAGATAACTAGGGGCATATGTTGCCTGTGATTTGGTATGCTTGGTTGTTTACTGTATTCCTTGCATTATTTCTTCAGTTCAGATCAGTGGATGAGACCACGCAGGCCATGGCATTCGATGGCATCATCTTCCAGGCACAGAGCTTGAAGATTCGCAGACCGCATGACTACCAGCCATTACCTGGCATGAGCGAGAACCCCAGCGTTTATGTGCCAGGTTAACCCACAATACAATTCACTTTTAATATTTCAAACTACAACAAATATGACATTTGACTTTTTTTCCTTTTTATTACAAATGTCTGGTCTCCTAATGCATCTGTAAAGCAGTCCCATTTCAGGGTAAACAAATTTCATTTAAAGTTGACCATAGGAAGATCTTGCTGTTATTTTTTTATTAATTTCAAGTCTTCCATTTTACTTTGTTATTCACTTTCTTTCTTTCAACACTATTTCAGTTGTGTGTTGATGAATGTTGTCCATCTGCTCCACAGGTGTGGTGTCTACTGTTGTACCAGACTCTATTCACAAGCTGTTCATTGGGGGTTTACCAAACTATCTCAATGACGACCAGGTTGGTTGCAAACGCTTTCCGGTCGAAAGTCTGTGATGCATGAGTTGGCAGTCATAAATTTGAACGATTTTTTTCTGTTATTAAGTTAGAGACTTTTCACTCCAAAAATGGAATCTTCCAAAAAATAGGTTTAACATATTTTGAAGAATGTTAAAAACCTGTAACCGTTGACTTCCATAGTATGTTTTTTCGTACTATGGATGTCAGTGGTTACAGATTTTTTTTTTTTTACATTCTTCAAAATAAGTTATTTTGTTTCCAACAGAAGAAACTCAAACAGGTTTGGAACCATTTGAGGGATAGTAAATGATGAGTAAATTGTCCTTTTTGGATGAACTATTCCATTAACTTGATCACATAGGTTAAAATATTAACAATTTAAAATACTTTGTGTTTGAATATATTTAAAGTAATTTATTCCTGTTATAACAAAGTTGAATTCTCATCTGTAGTTTTAAATCATCCTTCAGAAATCATTTTAATATGCTGACTTGGTTCTCAAGAAACATTTCTTATTAAATCTAAGAAAGCTTTGCCATTACGGCTTGTGCCTTGGTTACAACAGCAACAACATAGAAACATTTCTTTGTATTCTAACCCTGGTCAGCTTGTGCTCTGAAAATTGTATTTCGGGAGTTTAAAGATACGATGAATCGGGCTCCAGTGGCCTGTTTTCACTGAGCAATACGTTTTAGTACAGCATGTGTTTACTTTAATTTCCACTATAAAAATAGCAAATTGTACCAGACCCTTTTGTAATGCCTCGGTTCCGCTGAGTGGTACGGTACAGTTCGGTAGGGGTCACCTTTATCAGGCTTGTGGCTCCACTGCCAAGTAGTGCCAATGGTGCCCTTTTGGTAGGTGTGGTGTACGATAGAAAGTTCCAGTCTATGTCATTCTCACTTGAAGTTCACATATCATATGAGAAGCATTTCTTACTAAACAAATGCTTTATATACATGAATAATTGTGTTAGATAAATTTAAATAAATGTTAATTACTAACCTTTCTATGAACATTATTTGATTATAGCTGTAGATCAATGATAATGCGAAACAGCCTGTGATGTCTACGATTATATACAATAAAAAAATTAATAAAACATGAACACATACAGAGCCTTACAGTGTCTGAATTGTTACCAATTACACAAAAAAAAAATACCCAAAACATACATTTTTCACAAGTGAATGTGTAAATTATTACGTTGTAATGTCTCGGCTGTGTATTTAAAAATGGCGTTTCCTGTGTTTTTATTCTCCTGGCACACTAGTGACGTTTCTCTGTAAACCAATAGCGTTCAGCTGCGTGTCTAGCTCCACCTTTTGGTACCCTTTTGTTGTGCTAGGTACCCTTTGAAAAGTATAGCCAAAAAGTGCTACGGTACGGTTCGCTTTTTGGTACCTTTTGACAGTAGAAACGGACATAAGTATACTGTACCCTACTGTACAACTCAGTGGAAACGGGTCATAAGGTTACCTAGCACACCAGTAAGGTACTAAAAGGAGGAAATGGACTCCCTTCAGAATGCCAATTAGTTTACAGTGAATCATAACTTGCGCACGCAACAAGCCAGTGGCACAACAACACCATAAGCATAATTTTTAAATACACTACCTAAACATGACACCGTAATAATACAATGACAGTCCACAGTAATGAACCATAGTCAACTCAAGCTCAAACAAAGCTGGTCGTCATTCTCGAATCGTACTGTACTGAACCATACCGCTCAGTGGAGCCAAAAATATTGTCCATTTCAGTTGAATCAGAGCTCATGAACCATTATACAAATACAATCAAATAAAATAAGTCCTCAAATTCCCAAATGCACAGATACTTATGTTATTCAGTACAGGACAGTGAGGTTTTGCGGCTTTTAATTCCCAACATTCAAGAGGCCCCAAAAATTAGTTGCATTTTTATGACCTTATGTTATTACATTTTAAATCAGAGGTGGCAGAGTCCTGAAATCGCACACAGACAGCTATCTGTCAATGATGCATTGTATATTAGTCTAAGTTCTCTTTGGTAACAACTGTGAATCATACAAGGAAACTATGTAGGAACTTGATGTTGACTTTTTGTGTGTGTCTCTTTAGGTTAAAGAGTTGTTGACCTCTTTTGGACCTCTCAAAGCCTTCAATCTGGTTAAGGACAGCGCTACCGGCCTGTCAAAGGGTTATGCTTTCTGTGAATATGTGGATGTTAACGTCAATGATCAGGTGAGCTGGTGTGGTTGGTTTTTCACTGTATCCATGGATTATAACGTTGATCGCTTTAAAAAGTGAATTTGGTCATCTTTGTTACAGGCTATTGCAGGATTGAATGGTATGCAGTTGGCAGACAAGAAGCTGCTGGTCCAGAGGGCAAGTGTTGGAGCCAAGAATGCCACAATGGTAAGCATAGAGTTCAGCTTAAAATGACGTATTTTGCTTTATTTGTTTTATACAATTTAGACCTGGTAGGGTATTTGCACATCGTTGGATTTGCTCTTTAGTGTTTTGGTTTTCAGCAGTGACATTTACATTACACTAAACTGAACTTCATCTGTGAAAACTGGACTGAAGCAGTTTTAATTTACTAGAAGTTCATCTATGTTAAGCTGCTTTGACACAATCTACATTGTAAAAGCACTATAGAAATAATGATGAATTGAATTTTTGTAGTTTAATGGTATTTAAGTACATGGCTTAAAAACATTCAAAATTGACAATTTCACGGTTCTACATTTTTGACTGTTTTTAGTGGAAATTAATACTTCTATACAGCAATAAGGCAAAGTTTTCACAGTGACTTTTGTAACAAAATATTTCTATTTCAAATAAAATCAACATTGCTACATTTATGATTATAAAAAACTCTTATGTTAAAGTCTTTAATCCAAATGTAGGCAGCTCTTCCTAGAGAGCGTCATGATGTAAAAGTTTATTTTAATTCTAATTAGGGCTGCACGGTATATCTGATTTACATCTGCAATTGTCACATCACAAGATATGCAAAGTTAAGTCTGAATTATAGTTGAC
Organism: Danio jaintianensis; assembly: GCA_903798115.1. Taxonomy (NCBI): domain Eukaryota; kingdom Metazoa; phylum Chordata; class Actinopteri; order Cypriniformes; family Danionidae; genus Danio; species Danio jaintianensis. The sequence continues at coordinate 8,879,818 of CAIGQV010018201.1, read as the reverse complement.
CAGGAGATACAGAACACATGCAATTTGTAGAGTCATTGCTAAGTTTAACCATAATAGAGTGAAACATTATCATTTGCATGTGTTTTGAAGGCCTGTGACTGAGCATTTCAAGAGAGTTTAAAACATTTGGGCACAAAAAGTTACGATGTTTGGAGGTGTAACAAAAATTATTTGCATTGAATTATTTATATGGAACAAAAAAATTCTTACTTGTAATTTTTTCCTTGTTTCTAGTCCAAATATCTACATTTCAAAGCAAAGCTCCCGAGAAAACAATCCAATAGATCTATTCAAACCATCTTGTGAAACTGTATTCATATTGCAATATTTATTGCAGAAAAATAAAATATCTCAATATCAGATTTTTCCAATATCATGCAGCCCTAATTTTAATTATCCCTAAATTGTCTGTATTTTCCCCCTTTGTTATCCTTCTGTAGACAAGTATAAACGAAACTCCGGTGACGTTGCAAGTGCCGGGTCTCACATCGAACCCCATGATCCAGATGGGTGGTATTCCCACTGAGGTCCTGTGCCTGATGAACATGGTGGCTCCAGAGGAGCTTATTGACGATGAGGAGTACGAGGAGATCGTGGAGGACGTCAAAGAGGAGTGCTCCAAATATGGCCAGGTCAAGAGCATAGAGATTCCCAGACCCGTCGACGGCCTTGATATACCTGGAACCGGCAAGGTAAGCCTTACCAAAGCAGCTCAATGGACTGGAAGCTTGAGGTCAAACTTTGTCCTTCTTTTAGAGCACAGGTGTCAAAGCCAGTTCCTGGAGGGCCGCAGCTCTGCACAGTTTAGTTCCAACCCTAATTAAACGCACCTGATCAAACTAATTGAGTCCTTCAGGCTTGTTTGAAACCTACAGGTAAGTGTGTTGAAGCAGGGTTGGAACTTAACTGTGCAGAGCTGCGGCCCTCCAGGAACTGGCTTTGACACCTGTGTTTTAGAGTAAGTTCAGCTCAAAATGTAAATTCTGTTATCATTTATTCACCTTCATGTTCTTGCAGGACAGGCAGATATAGTAGAGATTACGTTTATATTTAATGAACATTAAGCATAGTTGATGCATTCATTTGGAAAAACATATGACATTCATTAATTTGGAACAATACAAGACAAATGAATAATTTACAGTCAATTGAATTAATTATTTTGTAAAATAATGCATAATGCTTAGATATGATAGGGAACATTTGATTCTGTTACTAATTGTTGTTTAAGTAATTGTTAAATATTTTAAACCGCTAACATATTCAACAATAACAGAGCTGACTTTTTCCACTAGTTTGTGCTTTAGCTCAAGATAGCTTACGTATTTTCATCATATTGTTTTTAAAACATGAATAAGTAGTTCACTGAAATATCACCATAACAAAGTCGACAAATTATAGATCTAATATTGGTGTATCCTAAACATTTTGTACAAATAAATGAGTGAAGAATAATGACATGGCTCAATGCCTTTCAGAGTTTCCCGGCAGAGGAAGTGACATCACTTTAAGCAAGTCACCTGCTTTTTCTATCAGTGCTTTAAAGATTATGCTTTTTTATAACCGATGTAACAGAGATGACCAGATCATACTGACAGACACAATTTTTTAAAGCTGAAATTACAAATAATACTGAAAAAATGTTTCATGCAAATGTTTAACTTTGCAGAGCAAACACATAATTAAGTCTAATGTTCATATTTGTTATTTCATAATTATTGAAGCTGTTTATAAGATTCAGGAGTTTTATCTATTTTCAAGATAAAAATGTCCTTAAATACACAAACAAACATTATTTTTAGAAATAACTTAAAACTGGTTCATTCAAGTTTTTGAAAAATAATAGGATTATCTTAGAGACACAGAATGTACCCGCAATTCTAGAATAACCCATATGCATGGCTAAATTTATGACAGAGTTTAGAATTTGTATTATGGAATAACTGTGAACGAAGCCTTTCAATTTGTTTCGTTGCATTTTTGACTTTGAACCCTGCAGGAATCCACATCTGGTAGTGCTGCGCACACAAACCATCTCATGATCTGTTTTTGTATTTTTCCAGATCTTTGTGGAGTTCACATCGGTTTATGACTCCCAGAAGGCCATGCAGGGCTTAACGGGGAGAAAGTTCGCCAACAGGGTGGTGGTGACCAAGTACTGCGATCCAGACGCCTATCATCGCCGAGACTTCTGGTAGAGGAAGAGTCCTGGAAAATGAGTTGCAGCTCATTTCGTAAAAAGAAATCAAATTTAAGGCAGAGATGATGAAAGGGGGGAACATTTTTTTTTTGTACTCTTAAAAAGAAAAAAGAAAAAAAAAAAGCCAAAAGGTGAATGTTGTTTTTTGTTTTGAGGCTTAAATTAAAAGATGATTCGTGAGCAATTGTGGGAGGGTTTTTCGCTTTCGTTTGTATTTTAAGAACATTAGCGGAGAGATATTCTGTTATACTGATGATACTTAATCTGTTAATAAAATTATTACTATTTTTTAATTGTATACTGAAACAAATGTAAAATAGTGATTGTTGACCATCAGAGAAGACAAACTATCGATGCCCCAACCAAACCTGGAGGTTTATTGCTAATCATTCAAATGAAGACGCCCCTTACTTCGATTTTATCTCTTTTTATTCCTCTTTTGAATTGATCCCACTGACTGATCCTTCTCAAAAGTTACCGCTCTTCTCTGTTGGTCAAATCTCCCTACCATTTTGTAGCTTTTTTGCAGTTCATATCTCACGGTATTAGATTGTCTCAGATCTTCTTTTTTTTTTTGTCTGGATTTGTTCTTATACATACTTGGTCTCTTTCATGCATATCACCAAACCATTAGATGGTGATGACATTTGTCCAGTGTGGCACCTATTTTTCAGTTTCTGTATGCGTGATGTTTTTCTTTTCTCAGTATAATAGGCCACTTTTGATAATAAAACTCTTGGAAGTTTGATCCGTTGTCAATTTGGTCATCATTGTTTGAGAGATGCTGCCTGCTGTTTTCATCCGCATGACATGAAAATTGTCAATTACTTACCCTCCTGTCGTTCGTCCTTCAACATTTTTAAACAAATGCAAGAGAAAGTACTATAGACGTACTATTAACTCAATTCGTTCATTAAGAAATCAAAAATTATGATTGCTTTATAAAATGAGCATTTAATTTAGATTTTTCTAACTCTATTTAAAGTGGGAGTTGCCGAGATTTTTATTTCAGTGTGTTAATATACTTCTAACTGAAATGGAATATTGAGTAGTGGGTAGGGCTTTCTTTTTGCACATCATTCCGTCATAGTAAACTACTGGTAAGAGGACTGTGGTTAAGAATATTGTGGCAGAAGCCATCAAACTGATGTCAACAGTTAATATATATATATATATATATATATATATATATTTTTTTTTTTTTTTTTTAAATCAGTGAATTAACTTGCTTGGATTAAATGCTCACCTAAATAATAACAATGTGCACTAGATATTATAAACATTGTAAATTTTGATTTCACACAAACTTTAAGTTTGCTGGTGCATAAGAACCAACGAGTTCTGTTCTTGCGTCGTGAAGTAAAGCGAGAACCAATGAGTTCCATTCTTGCGTCGTGAAGTAAAACGAGAACCAATGAGTTTCATTCTTGTCAAGAAGTAAAGCAAGAACCAATGAGTTCCATTCCTGTGTCATG